>CM060691.1:58251337-58851337 GCA_030686995.1 Artemisia argyi | reverse complement strand
TTCCTTAATACTAGTCGTAGGGTCGTGTACAATATTCCCTAACTCTATAGGATCCTACTTCACTCCTATGTCGAGCCGTTAGAAGCTCCTAACATGGGATCATTAGAATTCTCCTACGCATTAAATACAACCAAAAATCATAGTACACCTCTGATCATGTTTCTTAAGACGTTCAAGCATGTTACCAACAGAAGTCTGCCAGTTTTCTTAAGCCTAACATCGAATACAATCATCCGTAACAACTATAAACAAACAATCAACCCATAATTAACATCTAGGTTTCACTACATCTAAGCAAACACAAAAGAGATCTAGCCGAGAATGTTAAATTGAAGACAAGTGTAAGATATATTCAAACAACACATAGACATATTGATTGAATTGAAAAAGTACTTATCTCAAATAGAACATGAAAGTTTCAAAGGGTTGAAACCCTTGAAAAAGCTATGAAAATCGGCCTAGGGTTTTTCCCTCAAAGTTGCACACTAATGAATGAAATTTGGAAAACTATATATAGATAATACAGGGTGACGGCGTCATGTGTAAATATGTGACGCCGTCAACTCGCTGCCTATAATGAAATCGGATTGCCTAGATCCACTTTTGACGCCGTCATGTGTAAATTTCTTCTGGGCCGTTACTAATACTTGGACCATGACGGCCTTGGGTGACGCCGTCATCTCCAATGCACAAAACTCTCTGGATCGTCACGTGTATAGTCCACATCCACCTCTTGTATTACTCTTGACGCCGTCATTAAGGAACATGTGACGCCGTCAGGTACTGTTCCCAGCAAGGAAAATTAAGACTTTGCCGTTTTCTTCACTTTTATGCTCCAAAAACGTCCAAAATGCTTCCTTTTCCAGATTTCTCTCCAAAAGTACCTAAAATGACAAAAGGAACGATTTAGGGCAATATTTGATCAATAATCTCAACTTTGGGCTTAAATGACCTCTTAAAAATGGTTCATTTTTCGCCTCATCAAAAACGTTGATAAGTGTTGAACGACTGATGAGTGCTCAAACACTCATCATTTTTGGTCAATCTGAACTGAAAAACATACAAAAACACTCAGTAATGCATCAAAATACTAAAAATATTTCAAAATTATGTTTTATATGTTTTAGATGCAAAATGAGTAAAAACAAATGAAAAACGTACAAAGTTTGCAAAATTAGCAGTTTCAGTCCCCCAACTTTCAGAAATTGACAAAACTAGTCCCTGAGCATTTATTTTGCAAGAAAAATCAACCCAAGTCCTTTAAAGGTCAAAATTTATCAGAAATAGTCCTTGGGTAAAAAGTTTTGAGAATTTACAGTTTTAGTCCCTAGACTTTCAAAATTGGCAATTTTGGCCCTCGGCATATTCATTTTTGGAAAACTTTCATTTATGGTTCTTGGATTAATGAAGCATGGCAAGTCTGGTCCTTATGATATCTATGGAAAGATGGCATTTTCAGTCCTTGCATTTTTCACAATTTGCAAGATTAGTCCTTGTGATATTTAATAAACCAAATGGACCTTTCTTATTACAAACTAAATCCACCCAAATCCAATCCATATCACTGATCCATCCCAAGCCCACACCAACCAAGGCCCATCCCATTTTAAATAAAATAAACCTACCCAGGGTCAAACCATGGTCATCCCTCCCCCTTCCTCACTTTTTGCCGCCAAACCAGACAACCATCCCTGTACCTCCAACACTCCTGTCTCCTCCACAATCCCCCAATACCTACCAAGCCACCCTACAACCCCCATAAGTCAACCCCAACATCCCCAGTACACTTGTCTCTTTATTCACAGGCAAAACACCACTTTTGGGCGCCAAATCAATATTAATGGCTAAGATGAGTTCAGAGTTATTGGAGGGATGGGATTTGCTCACAGAAGAAACATAAAGCAAATGGAACCCTAATTGTAGTTTTGTATAAATAGCTTTGTTGTATGCCATTTTAAGGCTAGTAGGATTTAGTAGTTAATAGTAGTTAATGTAGTGTAAAAATAGTTTTAGTTTAATTTTAAAAGTATTGTTAGCTTTAAATCTCAGTTGTAAGACTCTTCTCTTTAAATTTAATGAAAGTTTATTTTGCAATCAAAAAAATATTCAGCTTATTCCCTTGCTTATTTACTGCTTATTTGGTGCTTATCCTTGCTCATTTACTTTACTGCTTATTTAGTATTAATCTCATTTAGCTTACTTTGGATTTTTTTTTTGAACTAAGATTGAATGGTTTAAGTTTCCCTGCAACATACCACTCTGATCATTGCCACCATTTGTGTCCAATCTGTCCCTTTGTTGATATCATTTTTAGGATAGTTAAAATAGAATTTAAGACTTAATTTTAGGTTTGCTTATAGCTAATAGTTTAGTCTTTATGTATTTCAGCTGTCTTGCCCCTTGTAGCTTAAATAGTGGCTTATTGAAGGCTGCATGTTCACCCTTTTCACCCATTTCCTGACCTGCACCACATCAGGCTCCAACACCCCCTTAGATTAGCTTAGTGGTAGCCTTGTGGTAGCTTATCAAGCCTACATAATCACCCTATTGGCCTGTGTGGTTGACTTGTTCAAGCTTATTTTAATTTCAGTACTTAATTTGTTTATTAACTAGTTTATTTGTGTTTAGATTAGTCTAGTGTATTTAGTTTTTGGTACTTATGGGCTTATTAAGCTCAGATCAGCTTGTGAGAGCTTTTGAGTATAGTTCAGTTGGGTGGTGGTTGTTACTTGTCCCATTCCTTGTTGACTGCTAAGCAACAAGAACTTCAAAATCAGCTTATTTGATGATTCATCCTTAGTTTAGTCAATTGATTAGGACCTTTAGTGATAATCAGTAATTTAATCATTAGATTTTAGTTTACTTGAAGTTGTGAATCAGTTAAGTGTCTAAGTTTATGTACCTTTGCTTTTGATTAATTGTTGCACTCATCGAGCCCATATCAGCTTATTCCTAAAATCAGATATTCACTTTTGCCTCTTCAAACTTTGCATAACTGTTTCTAGTTGTTAATTTTTTTATAAAAAAAAAGCTTTTTGCCTTTTTAAATTTCCAGCTTATTTACCCGTTTAAATTCCTGAAGTGCATTATTTTCTGGCTTAACTTAAGTTGTGTTGTGTTCTTGTGAGTTAGCTTTTAGGATTCCAAGTTTAAAAAGTAGCTCTAAGATGCCCCATTTGGCCTGCATGCACCACAACAGTTGAACATGCCCTGCACAGCAGCCAACTGACCCAAACCCCCTCTTGGAAATTCAAAATTAGTAGCTTATTTAGGACCTAAAAGTTCCCTCAAGGTTGTTTTTGCATCAGCATGCAATGTGTCCCAAGAGGACCTTTTTGATCTCCAAATTAGTTTCTTTAGGCCTGCTGCAACAACCCTTCTCATAAGCCCCTCAGGACTGCAGGTCTAATGTTTGGTTCAGATAGATTGTGAGTAATTAGCCCTTGTTTTAGTAGCAACCCTTAGTGTAGATAACTTACAATAGGTTACTCCAGAGTAGTATTAGCATAAAATGAGTAAGCATAAGTTTACAAAGTCAAAATGACCCTTAACCTCTTGAACCTCAGTCACTGTTTTCTTTTTATGTTTTATTATCATCATTTTTAGTGAAAAAGTTGTTCATTTAACTTATTGTAATCTCATTTTAGCTTGTTATCACCATTTCAGTCAGTAATTAGTAATTAAAGTTCATCATGGTCAAAGTTTACAAAAATCAAAAAAGTCAAAGTACCAATGTTGCTTAAAAGTTGGTGGAATTTTAATTTACCCATGGTTGTGAGGTAGGACTTGAAACCTTGGGGATTTAGACTTTGCTAGCTTGTGTTACTTGGACTAATTTTCTTATAATTTTAGGATTTTTTTTCTTACTAGCTTAATTATAGCTTCTAGTAGCCTGTTTGGTCCTCATCTGTCCTGCACCAGAAAACAGTGGCTCACAAGCCACTTTCTCAAGCTTCTTGTGGGCTTATCCATGGACGATAGCTAATGATTATTGGCTTTTTGTGAAGGTCCTATACCTAGCTTGAATTTTCTAGGCTCAGTTTAGACTTATTAGCTTATTTAATAAGCTAATGAGTGGCCTGCAAACTGCCCATCATATCTGTTGGTTTGTACCATTTTTGTTTGCTTATTAGCTTATTTTAGGCTTTTCAGTGTGTTTCTTGCATGTTTCAGCTCATGTACCTTTTCCTCAGATCATTTCTAGCTTAGTTTGTCCTTCAGTGTAGCTGGTTGCTCAGCTTTTCCAAGCTTTATAGTCCCTTTGAGCTTATTTACAATCTGTCACATTAATAAGCTTGCACAGAGCTTAATTTTGAGTTCCACCATAGTTGTCTTCACAAAAGTCTCATATTTTTAGTTATAAAGTAGTTTTGTAAAATAAAAATTCAGAAAAACCAAATTTAATTTCTAGTGATAGCTTCTATTTAATATAATTTAGCTTTTTAATTTTTCTTTTTAAATTTTTGTCAAGTACTTAGCTGTTTTTATATTTTTCTCAAATTCCTAGTATATTAAAGTATTTGTAGGAATAATTTCAGATTTTTCCCTTTTCATTTAGTATTTATTATAATTAATATTAGTTTATTAAGAATTAATTAATGTTAGATAATTAAATAGTATAAATAGTTTTATTAAGTACTCCTATGTTTTTATATTTTTCCTAAGTTTTAAATGTAATAAAATATTTTTAGAAAAAGTTTTAGAATTTTTACTAATCATTTGCTATTTTTCTTTAATTTAATTAGTTTAATTAATATTTAAATCTTAATTAATTAATAATAAATAGATAAAGAATAGGAAAAATATAATTTTAATTTTAAAATTACTTTTATATTATTTTAGAATTTTTAGAATTAAATTTTCATTTTTCTAGCTTAAATTCATAATTAGTGTATTTTAAATATTATTAATTAGTTATTAATTAGTAATTAATTAATATTAATTAATTAAATAGTATAAAAATTAATTTTAATTTTCTAAAAATTTTCTTTTATCATTAGGATTGTAAAAATGTAATTTTCACATCCGTAGGTATTTTATTTCTCCAAAAGTCGCGTTTTATTTCGTACGTCTACGTAACTTTAAATTAAACGTATGCGTTTTAGACTTAGCTCACGTTTTTAGTGTATCTGATTGTCAGTAAATGTTAATATAGTGTTTCTAAGTTATTTTCATTCCTCATCTCATAGTGTAATCATTCACAACCCCTTTCTGTCCAAATTCACCCGCTCACAAACCCGTTTTGATACCATCCACACCTCGTCGGGACATAACGACCCGGGGAAACCCTATACTTCCGCGGAGATTGACTTTTAGGCAGTTTGACTTGGTTGACCATTCCCTGGTCAATTAGGTTGACCGTTTGGAGCCAATCAACGACCGCCAAAAGAGAGAAGATTAGACTTCCAAGAAGAGAGCTTCGAGTGGAATTTATCGACCAAAGTCTTCCAGTTCACAGTGAGAGACATATTGGATCCAATAGGTAAACCAAGATAAGTAAAAGGAAACGAACCCGCGCTACAACCCGTGTTAGAGGCCATAAGGTGAACTTCTTCAGGAGACACTCCTATTCCATAAATGCTATACTTCTGGATATTTATTTTCAGACCTGGAGCTAAATAGAAAACCTAAAAAATTTGAATAATATTGTCCAAATCGTGCGTACTCCAATCCGTAGTAATAACAACATCGTCAGCAAAAAATAAGTGACTTATATTAATATCAGAGGTACCATACCAATGTTTATACCACGAATAAGCCTGTTACGAACATAGTTTATAATTTGAGAGGGCTACATGAAGACCTTCCATAATGATGATGAAAAAGAAAGGAGATAGGGGTTTCCTTGTCTCAAACCTACTGTTGATTGGCCAAGATCACATACTCAAAACCTTGGGCGATAAAAATTCATGTGACATTGAAACAATCGACAGAAAATCTAGAAAACATGAGGACATATACATCTAGACCCAGACCAAATAACGGCATAATCAAATTTCGGACCTCTCTTGAATTATCGTAATAAATTGTTGTCAAATTATAATTGGAGTTATTTAGTTTTCTTTAATAGGACTATTTAGAGTTTTCTAAATTTGATTTCATTACGGTGATGGTAACTTTTATATGTTAATACTTGGAAGTTCTATACAACCAACTAGTACTTAAAGCAAATGGTGTAGTGGCTCAAGTTATATATATATATATATATATATATATATATATATATATATATATATATATATATATATATATATATATATATATATATATATATATATATATATATATATATATTGTTTCACGTCTCTCACGTCAATTTTTCTCATTTAACACAACCCTATAACTCACCCACCTTAATAACCCAAGCCAAAACACCTCTTTGAAAATCAGCTATATGATGTTCGTCAAGCAGGCCAGGTGGATTGGCCAGGGTCTTCTTCGGCTAATGAGACCTCAATCTATTTGTTGACATAAATACTACGATATTCAATCTAAACATCCTCTTCATGTTTTGATGATGACAAAGATGTATGTTACAACACATAACGTAAAATGCTTAAGTTACTCGTGATCACAAATCTTCTATGCATTCATATGACAACATCTTTCGACATCTCAACTATGCTTTTACAACAAATAAGTTTGCATCCAACAATTAATCACTAAAGGTATGAACAAACAAACTTTATTTTGTTGAATGATCAAAGAAATCTTTATTTTTACAAAATTTATCTTCCTATTATATAAAAAGACCAATTTTTTTTGTAGCATTCTAAAAAGAAGACACGTAGCCAGCTAAAAAAAGACACATCAGCAGTGGCAACTAAAACAAAAAGACACATCAGCAGTAAATAGTTAGACACTATATTTGATCTTTGAAAACTTATCTACCTGACTTTCTTTCTCAACATTACATATCTCATTATTCACTCTCATTTCATTCACCCACTCTTTTCTATCCAATTCCAACTTTCCTCTACTCACTGGCTATTTCCGGCGACACCATTTTTCGACAACGGTAAACCAACTTTCTATTCCCTACTTATCTTGATTTTGGTCATGTGCTTAAACTTACATATAAACTTAAATCTCTTGCTCAGTATTTCCTATTGGAGGAGTAGACTAGAAGAAAGAAGACATAATGGATATCAACCAAAGGTTTTTCATTTCTATCTCCTTCTTCCTTGTAAGTTCATTTATTTGTTGATCCACTTCTTCTAACTCAAGTGTATTGTGAGTATTTGTGTTACATCAACTGATTGGTGCAAATCACGTTTTTTAGTCCTCCAAAAATTGGGAGGCAAGAAGATCTCGACCATAAAAAATATCGGTCTATGTGATTCATGTTAAGGCAACCATAACTCATTTTACAACTCAATGAAAGACGTCAGAGTACTAATATGGAGATTTAATTTTTATTTTTATTATTATTTTTTTAAAACTATTTGCAGCAACTGAAACTCTTGGCAAGACGTTTTCAGATAATAGCCCACGTATTTACAAGCATTACAAGACATTTTATTTGGTTTAGCTTTGATCGTTAGTTTTAGCGCGTGAATGACTTAAAGAAACAGAGTGTTAAACTAAGAGTAGGCAATTAATTTATAACTTGCTTATCTTTTTATAAGGTGTTTTTCCTAAAATCTATTCTCATATAATAAAGTTTGCATACTAATATAGTTACGAATCGAAATGTGTATTTATTTAACATATTTCATTGTTTACTACGGAGTATAAATTTTCCATTTATTTAAAAACAAACATTGAATATCTTACTTATTTAATGTGTTATAACAGGATGCAAATTAAATTAAGTTGCTCAAAGACATGGATGTCGAGGAGTACATATGATTTACATACCCGAGGCTACTAGAAAATTCTTTCATGCATCTAAACATTACGTTTATTTGTTGCGAATTTGAAAAGATCGAGCTCAGTACATGTCACTCATATGTGAAAATTAGAAACATTGATTAAACTTGTAAATCTAATGATATCTACTGAAAATGGAGACATTTCTTGCAAAAGAAAGTGGTCTACAAAGCATGGGACACGAGTATGGTTAAACACAAGTTGGTGAAATTGTATAGGGGAAGGTGGACAAAAGTCATACACGTCTCTCTGACAAGAAGAAGTTTGTTGATATAAATAATGCCTAAAAACAGTATTAACATATATCGATATCTCTATGTTTTGATAATCACAAAACGTAAACTCATTGAACTACAAATTATGACGTAAACAAGTATTTAGTCGTAAATATTTGCTTTAGCATCCATATTACTTAAGGTATGAATAAACAAAGTGTCTAATGCATTTTATGATCAAAGGAATTTTTATTTTTACAAACCTTACATTTTATTAAAGTGGGACAAACATTTTTAAACTTATACAAAACAATTTTGTATTTATAAGAAATGTTTTATTCAAAATGAATAGTTTGAATTCAAATTTCAACCCAAAAAACGGCTACATTCTTCAGGAAAAACCTCCCCCACAAAAAGACAAAAAATCTAAAGAAAAAATATTTTTTATTAGGCGGCCCCCTTAATTATACTAGGCGGTCCCCTTAATTATTAAGGGGACCGGCACCCAATTAAGGGGACCGGCCACGCTCCCAAACAGTATTTTTCCCCTTTTAAATACTGGTTCATTCCACAGATTTTTCTCACCTTTTGCACGAAAATTTTCAGTCCCAATCCCTTCAAAACATCCTTCTAAATCCTTTGATCATAAGATTATAAGTCTTTGTTTCAAGTGATCCAATCCTTCACCACTCAAAGTGCAAGAGAAGAATCCTCCCTATCATAAAGCCAAAGATGTATTATGATCTAGTTAGTGTTTATTTGATGTTGTGAGTTATGTATATGTAATAAGTAGATAAGATGATCTTACTTAGTAGTGAGTTTATGAGTGAGTAAGAAGTAGTGGGAAAAAGTAGTAGTGTGGAGAAGTCATGAAGTTGTGAAGAAGTAGATGTGTGAATATGTAGTGGAGTATAGAAGAAGTTGTGAAGTAGTGAAGAAGTCGTGAAGTCGTGAAGCCATGAAGAAGTCGTGAAGTCGTGTAGAAGTTGTGTAGTGATCGAAGTAGTGTTGTAAGATTGGTTCTAGCTACTATTAGAACTCGACATTTAACTTAGTGTCGTTAAATTGTGTAAGCAAAAGTTGTGTACGGTTTTCTCCGCCAAAAGGGAGCTTGTTGAGTAGTGAAGAAAACTCTCTAGTAGATGACTCGGGGAGTGGAGTAGGGCAAGGAAGGAGTCCTTGTAGCCGAACCACTATAAATCATCGTGTCCAGTTTACATTTCCTTTCTCTTATCTCTTTTCATTTATTCTTGCATTTATCGCTTTACATCTATGTTTGCCTATATGTCTTAGTTGTTGCTTATATAGTTGTGATGATTGATTGTGTGGAACATAGAAGTTAATATTGTGATTGTGTGTATAATTATATGATATGGTCAAATAGATTATTATTCACACTTCTCATATTAAGTTTAATTTGATAGATAATTTGATACAAAACGTTTTAAGATTTTAAAAGGAAAACGTATTCACACAAAGACCGACCAAATCTCCATTCATAAAACTAAGTTTTTCCAAAAGCTTACATATATAATTGATCATATTGATTATATGGTGTTTACATACTAAATTCTAATTAAAGGTTTTCCAAACAAACAATTGAATAAATTCGAATCAACATTTTGAAACAAAGTTTTTATAAAATGAAAAAGAGGGGAAAACTATTCAACCCCCCTTCTAGTTTTCCACAATTGGTACCAGAGCCACGTCGCTCAAATTTTCAAAACAAATGGTTTTAAAAATTGAGTACGATCCATGTATCAAATTACCCATTAAGGAGGATTAAATATGAAAAGTGTTTTGTTGATTAATTTGTATTAGTTTTGATATTATATACACTAATTATACTAGCTCGAGATAAGATTATGTTTAAAACAAGTGTTATATGTTCGTTTTTAAAATCAGAAAGTTACACATCTTTTCCACAAAAGTCAGAAAACAATTTTTAACAAAAAAATTCATTTTTTAGTATCAGATGGGCGGCCCCTTTAATTGTCTGGGCGGCCCCCGCAAATACTGGGCGGCCCCTTTAAATTTAAGGGGTCCGCCTGTCTGTTCGACAGTTTTTCGGAAACTTTGAAAAATCATATAAAATTAACCGTAACTCCGTAGAAGTCGTGCCACCCGGCGTTTTAAAGGTAATTGAGTCTAACTTCATTTAAAAATACTTACAAGTAACAATTACAAACTTAAATAAGTTAGAAAGTCAAAATACTATACGGTGGTCAAAAATTTGTGTTTTGTTTTAACGTAAAACTTTTGTTTTCCCTTTTCCTTCAAGTCGGGCATTCCTATTTGATATACTTTTGAAAAATTAAGTATTTATTTTTTCAAAATATTGATCTTAATTAAATTATAGAATGGGGAGGAAACTATTTTACTTTCAAATAAAATCGAGCTAAGTAAACATTGGTGTATATAATACACAAAACGACGACAAGTGTTTTATATGTTATGTGAACTTCTTTGTGATTTTATTTTTTGAATATATTAGATAATTGTTGCTACTTGAAATTTAGAAATTTTTATATCTAAGCATATGTGCCCTATTAGTTATAGCTAGCTTTCCAGTTTATACTTAACTAGATCTTATGCTAGATTTCTTGCGTTAGGATTGTTATAATATGCTTGCATTGCATATAGGTATAGATGGCTTAATGTTACTCAAACATCTTGTAAATGAGTTAAATCTAGTCATCTAAATATTTCAAACAATTTAATCTATTCTTCACAACACACTTAAAATATTTTCAACAAATTACCTTGTTTTACCTTAGGTTGTTTGAATAAGAGAAATTAAATTATTTTAAAACATTAGTAGTTATATAAAAGAAAAATTATTTTCAAAATCTAAGTGTGTTCATAATAAGTAATAATGAAGAGTCTTTCACATAAACAAAACATATAACAAACATGAAGTAATAAGTTAAATTTCAACCATTCACTAACCTCACTCTAAAATAATCTTAGGATTAATGGAACACACTATCAAAATGTCTATTTATTTTAAATGAGTGTTTGTGAGGGTCAAGAAAGATCTTGATATTATATCAATTCATTATTCAAATTATGGTTGATATATTCATCAAATCTAATTGACGTGTTTTTGAGTATGAACAAGAAATTGGATTGCTATTTGTTTAGCTTCAAGATTATATCAAATTACAACAAAAGATATAGTCTTGAATCTACATACTCAATCACACTAGATTGATATGAAAATAGTTACATCCTTTGTAGATGAAAAGAGTATGCATTGGATCATAACTCACACTTGTGTTGATAATGTCATATTGAATCTACTTGTCCAATAATTGTGTTCCAAATATTAGAATAACATTTTAAACACATTCATAAAATATACAATGAAGTAGGATTGACGACTTGGATGTTTCGTCCGAAATATTCAAGCAATTTACAGTGCAATGCAATAGATAAATGTGTCATATCCGAAAAACCAAACATGAGCAAACTAACAACATATGTAAACTTTGCTCACACTACTTAAAATTATCACTTCAAGATAAAATACATATTTAAGAATAATACACACTATATATTCTATGTATTTCATTTTCTTTGTAGCATGAATGGTTGTGTTACAAGATAATGCACTACATTTTTTTAAAATAATATAAGTTATTAGAATTGAAAAATAACTTGTCACAATCCATAAACAAGTAAAATTTATTTTTTCAAATACTTGTTAAAGTATGATATATAACATTGGCAAAAATCATAGAAAATAATATTTGTTTAAGAATATATTAATGTCTAGTTTTGATATCATTTGAGAATCACAAACTCATTTAAGATAAATAATCTTAATGAGATTCATTTCACAAGAGATGCTAAGGTGCACTCTTAAGTCTAGCACAGTTATTAAATCAAGTAATATGTCATCAAAACAAAACAATCGGTAAATCATGAAGAAATGATTAAAATTTTTTGTTTACTCTTATCTAAACATTCAACACGTCTCTATTAGGATCGTGAATAAAATATATCATCTAGATTACCTTCATAAAAACATGATGTTTGAGTCACATTAAGCCAAGTATTAGTGAATCAAGCAAACTTCATATTTGGTAATCTTCGATAGGTAAATTTAGGAACTCGATTTCTTTTAAAAGGAGAATGACTACTGGAGAATCTATTGACTAGAAATTCAATTTAACCTAACGGTTGAATTGCTTCTATGTGAGAAGTTGGGTGTGTGTAACCCATAAAAATAGTCGTGTTTAGCCTGAATTGAGCACCACTAGTAATAGTCTCATACTCATTCTCCAACTTGATTAAATTGCTCTTCCTATATATACCTAACGCTAGTTTACTTTTATGAACTTTGCTTATCATTAGATTCTTTCATTCCTAGATTTATGGCATTAAGTTAGATAAGCGTGCGAAAACAAAGGAACTATAGATGTTAGGTTATACCCCATTCAACACTCTCGCATCTAACATATAAATTATCGTCTTCATTTCCTTTAGGATCATAGGATATGTAGAAACGATAGCATGAGATAATAATAGGCTTAACCAATCCTCTTGAGCATGAGATCTTTAATAAACATTTTTTAAAATATTTGATTTATGATATTTGTTGTCAAAAATCTAATATCTCTAAAAATATGCAAAAATCTCACATTTTGGAAAATAGTTTTTCAAATAACTATCCCACTTTTAAATAACATGTTTTCACTATCAATATCCACAATTTTGTTTTAATCAAAACTAAAGATTGGGAAAATATTCTTTACCGTTCATTTACACATTTTGAAGTAAAAACCCAATCTATTTTATTCAAATAACTCCCACATCTAAGTGAAAACTTACTTTCAAACGTTGTTGAATAATGCTAAAAACGTCTCTTTTAAAATCATGCATGGTGATCTCATATTTGTCATCTATATTTATATAAATGACACTTATAAGTGAACTAAATCAAATCAAGAGGACCATGGTTTGTTCATTAAGACTTTGTTTGTAACAAGTCTAGAAATCCATGCTATCATAACTACCCACTTATTGCACATTGATACACATTAGGATTAATCCTCCTAGTTATATAGTTATGAAATACTTGATGTTGCTTATTGTTTCCTAGCACTTATATTTTACTTGCTTGATGAGTATGTTTGCATGCTAGATGAAATTGCTTGTTTACTTAATATCTTTGATTAACATGCTTTGGCTACATAATTGCCTACATAATTAGTATATGCTTAATTGCCTCAAAGAGTTGGACTTGTTTGAAACCAAAACACAACCTTTCTGCAATTCACTACCAAAAACCCTTTTCTGGCAATCTGGGAATCACCAGATGGGCGGCCCCCTTAAATCATAAGGCGGCCCCCTTAATTATTAAGGGGACCGGCCTCCAATTAAGGGGACCGGCCATCTGATGGTCGAAGGTGTTGTTTCCTTTTTCTACTTTTTAGCCCATTTCATCCTACACTTCCCAAAATTCATAAACCTATTTTATCCTAAACCTTCTATCAAAATTTATACAACCTTAATCCCACCAATCCTACATTATAAATACTCTCATTCCTCTCAATCTATACTCATCTCTTCATGACCTCTCCCATTAAACCAAAATCACCAAATTCCTCCTTTATCTTCAACATTACATACCTAACACCTCACTCTCCTTCTCACCAACATTACATATCAAAAACCTTTACTCACCCATATCCTTCTACATTACACTCAAACCTCATAATCTTTTCACAACTCAAGCGATGTTGTTCATAATCAACCAACACCCAAACCTCACTCTCACATAAATGATCCATTTAACAACAAATCATCCATTCGTGCTTCCACTAATGCTCCTTCTTATGATGAGCATGCACAATCCCAAAACAATAATCCCAACCTCATTACCAACACTTTACATGTTGCTCATTCAACAAAAACACCATCCACTCATGAAGCATCTCTTCCACCCATATCATGTTTTCATGATTACCCAAGCTCAAACATGTCTCCATCACCAAGAGTATCACCACCACATCCTACAACTTCACATGCCATTCCTATGTTGCATGTTCAAACCCTCACCCAAGACAACTATCATGCTCCACCACCATCACCTTCCTCCAAACACTTAATGTTCGTTGAGGCGCTAAAAGAATCCCATGAGCTTAGTGCTCTTTTAGCCTTACATCTTGCTCAACGCAATTTGGATTCACCTTCATCTAGATCACCCTCATCACCACACAACATAAATCAACTTGAGAAGCATGTCAACAATTGACCTTGTTGCATCTTTCTCCTAAAAATCATTGCATTCAATGAACACTTCACTTGGATTGAATATCTACTGTAACAATTCGCAATTTCAGACCAACTTTTATTCCCGAAAATTTTACTATTCACTTTTCACTATTCATCTCAGAAATTTTTATTTCATATTCTCGTAAGTTAAACTATTTTAATGATAATCCGAGAGTTTGACGCTCGTCGGATCATTTCTGCAAAAATCACAAAGCCGTGTCCGAGATTTACTTTTAGGTTTAAACGTCCTTCCAGCATCCCGATATATCCATAAAACATTATAAACAATAGAAATATGATTTTCTCTCATTTTAGGACAATTCCAAAAGTTTCGGAATTTTACGTTTTTCAGTTCAGCGTTTTACGCGAATTACGCGTTTTAGACCCGTGTTTCCAGTTTTTAGCAGGGTTTTAGCACCCGATAGAACCTACCACTCATTTTATATTTTATTATGGACTATATTGACATGTTTAACAATACTTTCAAATTTCATATTTTTACGATACCCGGTTTTACGTTTTGAGGCTTAATCATTTACGGTTAGCGATTTACGGAGTCAAAACTAGCTACATACTTAGGATAATACCATCAAAAGTCCACACCTTGTTCTCCAAGTTCATGAACCGCCACTAGGGGGGGCATTCACGCTTGTGGCATGATCTCATGACTTTAGCCATTAGATCAAGATTTAATTACAACTTTGTCACCAAGTTTATGTAAGTTCCTAGTAACCTTCCTAACCTCCTCATTCATAGTATAAATAGCAAGCTAATCCCTTCCATTCTTCATCACCAAAAACGCCACAACATAAATACCTAGCACCATGATCCTTTGATCTTCAATATACAAGTTACACTACAAAGTTCAATGTCTTAGTATTCTCTACCTAGTTCTTAAGTTTGTTTGGTGATTCCATGGTTGAATTAGGAGCTACACAAGGTTACTAGGGATGAAGTTAAATGGTTTTCACAAGGGTTAGATCAAGGCTAGCAAGGGTTACAAGAGTTATGGTGAAGGGTTTACAAGCTTAGGTTTAGTGTCCTAGTTCTATACTTGACTTCCTTTCTTTAGAAAGCCAAAAGTTGTAAGAAACCCTTATACACTTTCTTACTCAATATCATTTTCATGCTCTTTGTGTTCTTTTCATGCTATATATGTTCTTGTTATTGTGTTCATGATGTTTAAAAATGGATAAAACGAGTATTGGTATACATATGTTAACTTATGACAAGCAAACAAGCAAACTAGTGATTTTTATGGAAAACCACGACCACAATAGTATAACTATGATATTTGACACTTACTTACTGTTATAAAGGACTTCAAAAGGAAAACATAGCAATTTGAATCACCCAAAATGAGTACACGAGTCAAAAGATACGGCCATAAAAAGTTAGCGACACCAAAACGCCGAAACTGCCAAATACCTTACTGTTTGCATTCTGCCATTTTGAAAGTCACCCTTCTGGTCCGATTCATCAAAAAGTTAAAACACGAAAGTTGTCCAGAACGACGTTTTCGTTCAGGAACAAAGAAGCTCGAGCCCTGAAAATGCTTTCTGAGTGATAATTTTCTTCAAATTCTTAACAGTCCATTTTTAGACCAAAGTTACTATATAATCATTATAATTAGATGAGACCAAGAGGTCTAATGACCTAAAGCCAAGACCACAACCATGGCTAAAGCCAAGGTTGAGTCTCAAGACCATGGTAACATGACCAAAGTCACGGCAAAGCCACGGCTAAAGACCATATAACTTTTAAAGATCAAAGCTTATATATATATATATATATATATATATATATATATATATATATATATGTTATCGAATACTACAATAGTAAGGAGCCTCATGTGAGGAGTTCATTGAGTAAGCCGTCGAGACGAGTTGTGGATTTACGAGTTAAAGTGTCCTGGCTCCTCGAACGTTTACTCCATGACTTCTGAATTATGTCGGCCCGAACGGTAGTAAGCGATATACAAACTATACATGTTTTATAAATCACTTTTATTCAACGACTTACACTATATACTAAGTACTACATCATGAACATTATGCAAGACATATATGGGCAATTCTTCGTATTCTTAGACGTTACTCCAAACCTAAGTCGCAACGTTCTATTATAGGCTGCTCTTAGAGACTTTCGCGATTCGACTACCACTTTCATTTCTCATTACATAGACTTAAGGTGAGTCATAGCCCCTACTCTTTTCATACTTGTTTTAACTCTTGGGGGGGATACATGCTCAACTACTTGCTTACTTGTACAAATACTCAAAACATTTATACTTGATTGTTTTATACTTGATTGTCTTATACTTGATGGCATTATACTTGATTTCATACATACATGACTGTCTTTTATCTTTGGGAAGTGGCTCCCAGTAAACTTATATCTTTGGGAAGTGGCTCCCAGTTTTCTTTGGGAAATGGCTCCCAGTTGTCCTTGGGAATTGGCTCCCAAAGTGAGGTCTTCGGAGATGAAGTAGAGACTCACTACTAATTGCTTAATTGTTTTGATGAACTTATACATGTCTTTATTATACTATATGTTAGCAGTGGGTTATGAACACACAGGTTACAAGTCTCTTATGGCGGGACTTGCAACTGAGTGGATTCACAATGCCTTTGCTGTGTGATCATTCTTTAAGGCTTTTCAACTGTTTTAAGACAAACTCTATGAACTCACCAACCATTGTGTTGACACTTTAGCATGTTTATCTCAGGTTAATAAGACGATAGCTAGTGCGTGGAACTTAGAGTCAAGCTGCATATTCTGAAGACTTACGCTTTTATCATTTACCATTCAAAACATTTTGTATACATTTATGTATCATACTTTGGAATCTCATGTTTGTAACTTTGAATTCATTAATCGAATGGTAACTTTTCAAAACGTCTCATTTAGAGTTCGTTTTCTATAACTTGTGCTTTGTATTATGAAGTAGCACCCCTATGACACAGTCTTCCGCTGCGGTATTTTGGGGGTGTTACATCTTCTCACTAGATCACATCCAATACCCTCACTTGAACAACATCCAAAACCTTAATCAACCTCTTCCGCTACAAACTCTCCACAACCAAACTCTCCAACATTCATGACTCAAACATATACCTCCATTAATCCAACAACCTTACCCTAACTCAACCATCTTCATTCCAAACACTCCATCATCAACCATCTAAGCATACTATATGCTTATGATTTTCACTTTCAAATACGAATCAACCAACCTTTTGTTACAAGCAAGTCCGATGGCTCTCTTTGGCAAATTAGGATCTTTAACATAATCTCTTTGAATTAATTGTTATGTATCCTTAATATTTGTTTGTTACGCTTGTTATTTGTATATTGCATATTCTTCTATATATGCTTGTGCTTCTAATATTTTTCTTGCGAGCATTCCATATCTCGATCTCTTGGTGCCATCGAACGAGGGGGAGCACACATCAAGGGGGAGCTTTCATCCCGTCTAACTTCTTTTATGAAGCTAGCCGGCATAACCTTTTTGATTCAACAAAAAGGGGGAGAAGTGAATATAAACTCACTAAGTACTTGTCTAAAAAAAATTAATTTTTAGACTTAATGAGTTTAGGTTTTGTAATCATTAAAAAGGAGGAGATTGTTGATATAAATAATGCCTAAAAACATTATTAACATATATCGATATCTCTATGTTTTGATACTCACAAAACATAAACTCATTGAACTACAAATTATGACGTAAACAAGTATTTAGTCGTAAATATTTGCTTTAGCATCCATATCACTTAAGGTATGAATAAACAAAGTGTCTAATGCACTTTATGATCAAAGGAATTTTTATTTTTACAAACCTTGCATTTTATTAAAGTAGGACAAACATTTTTAAACTTATACAAAACAATTTTGTATTTATAAGAAATGTTTTATTCAAAATAAATAGTTTGAATTCAAATTTCAACCCAAAAAACGGCTACATTCTTCAGGAAAAACCTCCCCCACAAAAAGACAAAAAATTTGAAGAAAAAATATTTTTTTATTAGGCGGCCCCCTTAATTATACTAGGCGGTCCCCTTAATTATTAAGGGGACCGGCACCCAATTAAGGGGACCGGCCACGCTCCCAAACAGTATTTTTTCCCTTATAAATACTGGTTCATTTCACAGATTTTTCTCACCTTTTGCACGAAAATTTTCAGTCTCAATCCCTTCAAAACATCCTTCTAAATCCTTTGATCATAAGATTATAAGTCTTTGTTTCAAGTGATCCAATCCTTCACCACTCAAAGTGCAAGAGAAGAATTCTCCCTATCATAAAGCCAAAGATGTATTAAGATCTAGTTAGTGTTTATTTGATGTTGTGAGTTATGTATATGTAATAAGTAGATCAAGATGATCTTACTTAGTAGTGAGTTTATGAGTGAGTAAGAAGTAGTGGGAAAAAGTAGTAGTGTGGAGAAGTCATGAAGTTGTGAAGAAGTAGATGTGTGAATATGTAGTGGAGTATAGAAGAAGTTGTGAAGTAGTGAAGAAGTCGTGAAGTCGTGAAGCCATGAAGAAGTCGTGAAGCCATGAAGAAGTCGTGAAGTCGTGTAGAAGTTGTGTAGTGATCGAAGTAGTGTTGTGAGATTGGTTCTAGCTACTATTAGAACTCGACATTTAGCTTAGTGTCGTTAAATTGTGTAAGCAAAAGTTGTGTACGGTTTTCTCCGCCAAAAGAGAGCTTGTTGAGTAGTGAAGAAAACTCTCGAGTAGGTGACTCGGGGAGTGGAGTAGGGCAAGGAAGGTGTCCTTGTAGCCGAACCACTATAAATCATCTTGTCCGGTTTGCATTTCCTTTCTCTTATCTTTTTTCATTTATTCTTGCATTTATCGCTTTACATCTATGCTTGGCTATATGTCTTAGTTGTTGCTTATATAGTTGTGATGATTGATTGTGTTGAACATAGAAGTTAATATTGTGATTGTGTGTATAATTATATGATATGGTCAAATAGATTATTATTCACACTTCTCATATTAAGCTTAACTTGATAGATAATTTGATACAAAACGTTTTAAGATTTTAAAAGGAAAACGTATTCACACAAAGACCGACCAAAGCTCCATTCATAAAACTAAGTTTTTCCAAAAGCTTACATATATAATTGATCATATTGATTATATGGTGTTTACATACTAAATTCTAATTAAAGGTTTTCCAAACAAACAATTGAATAAATTCGAATTAACATTTTGAAACAAAGTTTTTATAAAATGAAAACGAGGGGAAAACTATTCAACCCCCCCCCCCCCTTCTAGTTTTCCACAAAGTTCTATACTCTCATAGTTATAGATAAACAAAAAGGACAACAATGTATATTTAAAAATAAAATTTGTAGAAGATGTGATTAAAGTCTATACGATCAGGCTACAGTAATATTTAGTTTCAATATATTTAATTTTCACATAATACTCCTCAAAAGATAGATGACATCGTAAAACACTCTCAAATACGTAGTATTAATTATATTTCATACAACATCTGCTCAAATCGAAGATAAAATCATAAAACCCCCTCGGACATTAATTAGTTTTCATAAAACATCTTAAAAGGTATCCATTTGTAACTAAAATTATAACTTCATCTTGAGTATACATTGCAACATTGCGCTATCTTCTCCTTAAACAAAAGTATAAGAATATCTTCTTAAACAAAAGCATACATAGATAAATCTAAAGTATAAGAATGAATTGATGGGATTGCTAAGTAAGGGGAGTGTTGTTTACGGCATGAGTGTGTCCAAGGGATGGGTAAATCTGCCAGCATTATGGGTGGAGGACATATAGAGGAACTGAGATACATCATACATCAATCAAAATATCAACTACTAAAGTTATATTTTATAATTAAATTGTGTATGAATATCTTTTTATGAGATGTAACCTTTAATTCTAATTTGAGGTGGCGTTTGTTTTGACACTTTGGTATGGGTTTTAGATTGATTTGACACTAAAATGTTGTTTGGTTTGCGGTTTGGATTCAAAAAGGGTAATCACACCCTTAAAAGTGATTTCCTATAAATGAGGTGAGATTTGTCATTTTTTTGAGGGCCCACATGCATCTCTCTCACAATGTTATTTATAAAAATATTTTTAATTTATTACGTAATATTGTATTTAATGTATTACTTTTATAAATATAATATTATATTTTCTCTCACATACATCAAATATAAATCCAAATCTTATTTCAAATTTAAATCTAAATCCAAATCCAAATCTTAAACCCATCTACATACCAAACGGACCCTGAATTTATCGTTTGGTTAACAACTGTTCACGTGAATGAGGTTGAGATTCTACCCTTTTCCTTTAAACATGAAAACGTATTGTAGAACAATTCAAGTTAGTAGGCCAAAGAAATACAACCTGCATGTAGTTCCAAGATGAAAGCCAATGACAAAAAAAAGGTATATAATTAAGTCGATGAGAATTATTTATAAATATTAATTTTGTCAATATTAAAGTACCATATATAACGACCTTAAAAGATGATCATGGGCCGTGCTAAGCACGGCCACAAAACCTTACTAGTATTTTTTATAAAATAGGACAAACATTTTTGAACTCATACAAAATGTTTTTATATTTATAAGAAATATTTTATTCAAAATAAATATTTTGAATTCAAATTTTCTACTCAAAAAACGGCTATAATCTTCATGAAAAATCTTCCCCACAAAAAGACAAAAATTCTAAAAAAAAATTTTGGACAGCCCCCTTAAAGTTACTAGGCAGTCCCCTTAATTATTAAGGGGGCCAGCCACAATTAAGGGGACCGCCCACACTTCTCCAGCTCTAAATTTTGCCTATAAATAGTGGACCATTCCAACCCTTTTTCCTAACCTTTTGCACTCAAAACTTTCTGTCCAAATCTATCTTAAACCTCTTTCTAAATCCTTTGATCATGAAATCATAAAGTTTTGTTTCCAAATGATTCAAGCTTAATTCCACAAGTGCAAGAAAGAATACTTCATATCATCAAGTAAAAGAAGTATTAGAGTCTAGTTTGTCTTGATGTGAAGTTGTAAGTCATGTAATAAGTAGATCAAGATGATCTTACTTAGTAGTGAGTCAATAGGTGTGTAAGAACAGGTGTGAAGAAGTAGTAGTGTGAATAAGTCGTGTAGTAGTGAAGAAGTAGTGGCATGAAGAAGTCGTGTAGTTGTGAAGAAGTAGTGGTGTGAAGAAGTCGTGCAGTTGTGAAGAAGTAGTGGTGTGAAGAAGTCGTGTGTAGAACTTGTGTAGTGATCGAAGTCGTGTCGTGAGATTGGTCCTAGCTACGATTAGAACTCGACATTTAGCTTCGTGTCGTTAAATTGGTGTAAGCAACGGTTTTCTCCGCCTAAAGGGAGCTTGTTGAGTAGTGTTGTGAACTCTCGAGTAGGTGACTCGGGGAGTGGAGTAGGGCAAGGAAGGTTTCCTTGTAGCCGAACCACTATAAATCATCGTGTCCGATTTGCATTTCTTTTCTCTTATCTTTTTTTATTTATTATCGCATTTATCGCTTTATATTTATCCTTGCATATGTGTTTTAGTTGTTGTTTATATTGTTTTGATGTTGATTGTGTTATAGATAGAAGTTAAAATTGTGATAGGATGTATAATTATATGATATGGTCTAATAGACTTAGATGTATTACTCACACTTCTCATGTTGAGTGTAACTTAATTGATAATTTGATAAAAAAAAAACATTTTAAGATTTTAAAAGGAAAACGTATTCACCCCTCTACAATTTCCACACTATTTTATTTTATATTTTTTGAAATCAACTAACTTTTTATTACTAAAAAATACGCTATATAAAAATATCTTACATAAAAATAGATGAATTACATTTAATTTAGATTAAATTTGCAATTTGGTTTATAATTTAGGGTTAGTGACTTGATATATATATATTTCAAAGTTTTATGGTGTAAAATAAAATTTCACTATTTACAAAAATTAAAATAAAAAAAATATAAATATAAAAATAAGCATTGGTCTTCACATACACATACAAATAGACGATCACACACAAACACCAAACAACACAATACAAATAACAATTAAAAAAACACACAATAATAATAATAATAATAATAATAATAATAATAATAATAATAATAATAACAACATTATAGCTCAAGCCAAGGCAACCACTCAAGCCATAACACCTCCACCTCACGATGTGGTAATGTATGGCTTGGTGATGCCAACAAGCCCAACGCCCCATCACGTTGTTGCACCGTTTGCTCTTAGGCTATTAGCAGTGAGCCGGAAAAAATCGAGTGTGGAGATCGATCGATCGATTTGCAAGATCGATCGTCCCACTGTGGTGTTGTTTGGTTAAATCGATCGCCGGCTTCTTTTTTGCATAATCGATCGTTCAAACGAACGATATTTGTAGCATTCACATTTCATTCAATCCCAAATAAAATTAAAAAAAAAAAAAAAAAAAAAAAAAAAAAAAAAAAAAAAAAAAAAAAAAAAACTTTTTTTTTTTTTTTTTTTTTTTTTTTTTTTTTTTTTTAATTTTAACCACTTTCATCTTATAAATACCCAAATTAAACCAACTTTCAAACATATACTTTCAAACATAATTCAAACAACAAATTAAACACAAAAAAAATGGCTTATAAACTTTCACACACTGTCAAACAAGTTCAAAACTATGCCCAAAAACAAGTCGAAATAGACGACAAGAAACGCCAAGATGCAATTATCGAAGTTATTTAGAAGTTTGAGCTGGCGAAGTTACGTAAACAAGCCTGAGAACACGATACACAGAGTGCAAAGATATCTCTGTCGACATAAAATATGTGATCGACCAGTTTTTGTACAATGAGTTTCGCAAAGACGCTGCTGTTGTTGAAACATTGTGGGGTTGTGTGCAGAAGATAGAGAACGAAAAATCCAACAAGATATGTTGGAGTTTTGAGGAGAATGTGGCAGCTGCTGATGCACCACAACAACAACAACAATTTGTGCAAGGTGCATCAAGTTCATCTGCACCAAGAGTTGTTGAGCCACAACAACAACAACCTCATCTTGATAACTTTCAGCTAAGTTTTGAGGAAACTGTGAAACCTGCTGATGATGGCTGGAACTCTGAGGACGAGCGGGAGCTGAGCAGGTTGGAAGCTCAGATCGAACAAGAGAGGTTTGCGAGCTTTGATCCGTACGACGACGGTTTCCGCTCCGACAACTCGCAGACCTGGGATCACCCAGATTACAATTGAAGTTCTAGTTTTTAATTTAGTATTGTAATGTTTTAATTTCTGTTTATGTAACGTTTATGTTTTTATTAATAAAAAAGTTACGTTTGTGTTAAAAGATCCCACCTTCTATTTGGTTTTTGAATTTAAAAGATCCCGCCTTGTTTTAATTTTTGAATTTAAAAGATCCCGCCTTCTATTTGAATTTTGAATTTAAAAATATCCCTCTTCTTATATTATCCCCTATAAATAACACACCATACAATACTTTTCTTCACACACTCCTAAAGCATTTCACAATGAATAATTAATTGGCTCCAAACGGTCAACTTATATTGACCAAGTAATGGTCAACAAGAGTCAAACAGCCTAGAGTCAATGCTCCGCGGAATATAGGGTTTCCCCGGGTCGTTATATCCCGACGAGGTGTGAATTGTTATCAAACGGGTCTGTGATCGGGTGAATTTGGACAGAAAAAGGGTTTGAGATTGATTAAACTAAGGAATCTACAAGGAAATAGCTTAAATAAGCTATATGAACGGTTACGAGAAATTTAGATACTTAAAAACGTTTAATATCTAAAAACGCGTACGTTTACATTTTAAATAACGTAAACGTACAAAATAAAACGTGAAACGTGAGAAATAAAATGACTACGGATATGAAAATTAACTTTTTACAATCCTAATAATAAAAGAAAATTTTTAGAAAATTAAAATTAATTTTTATACAATTTATATAATTATTATTAATTAATTACTATTTTCTAATTACTTATTAATTATTTAAATTAACCTAAGTTACAACTAATTATGAAATTACACTAAAAATATGTAAATTAAATTTGGAAAAGTCTAAAATATTATAAAACTAATTTTAAAATTAAAATTATATTTTTAACACTTTTTATCTAATTATTATTAATTAAAAACTATTTATTAATTAATTAAAAATAAATTAAATTAAGAAAAATAGAAAATGAACAGTGAAAATTATGAGAAAATTCCTAAAATTATTTTATAAAATATAAAATCTAGGAAAATTTTAAGAACTAGGGTTTACTTTATAAAAACTAATTTTGCTATTTAATACTTAATTATTAATAAAACTAATATTAAATCTAATTAATACCAAAAGACTATATAAAATTCTGGAAAATTTTCTAAAAATACTTTAATATAAAATAAAATTAAGAAAAATATAAAAATGCAAAGTACTTAATAAAAATCTAAAAAGGAAAATTAAAAAGTTAAATTACATTAAATAGAAACTATCACTTATTTTAAAATTGGCTTTTCTAGACTTTTCTTTTAGAAAACTATTTTACAACTAAAAACATGAAACTTTTGTAAAAACAACTTTTTTAGATATCAAAAATAAGCACTGTGAGTGCTTATAAGCTTGACAGTTGACTTTGGTCAACTGTGGGAGCTTTTAAGCTTAAAAATAAGCTACAAGGTGGAAACTTGATGGATTCTGATTCAAATATGTTGTTGGGACATGATTAAGCAAAAATATAACAAATAAGCTCACAGGTTAAGCCCATGAACCACAATAAGCACCTTGTTTTCTACTTGAACACAGAAAAATGGGACAAAGTTTATGGGAGGATTCAGGTGGGTCCCAGCGAGTTTAAGCTCAAAGGATTGCTCAAAATTGGGAGATGGCCAGGAGGGGGGTTGAAAGAACCAAAAATCACTATGTGGGACCAACTGAGGTGGCCAGAGTGAACCACCAAAGGTGGTGGTGTAGGGGTTGTGGTGGTGCAGCAGGGGATATCCTTCCCCTGCAGGTGTGTTTGAGCCAGTGTAGGGCCCACAAGAAAAATCTCAAAATTATAAGGATGCAAGGACTTCAAAGTTGAGCTGGGAGACTACAAGTTCTGAAAATCACAAGGCCTGAATCCAACTACAAAACTCTATAAAATTCTTGGAAGATTTGCAATTCTACACAAAGGTATTTTTGACTTTTTTGAGTATACTTGTAATTTTTACCTTTTTGAACTTTGAGAGCTTCTAATTGACTTAAATGAGTGTAATAAGCTAGAATAAGCTCAGAAATAGCTAAGTAGACAAGTTATACAACTAATTGATGACTACACTAATCCCTATCCTAAACAGTTGACTGACATGGGGAATCAAGGAGTGTTTTTGACTTTCTTGCAAAAGAGGTGTGGTTTAAAGGCTTTACTTGTCCTATTATTACCCAATGCAGTATGTTAATACCAAAACAACAATAAATTATTAATAGGATCACTACACAGGACACTAATCCAAACACCCCTTAAAGTTGAAACTGTTTTAGCTTTTCAAAGCATAAGATGACTTTAACCTAAACTACTTATGCAAACTTATATATTAGACTAATTTAACTGATTTCATACCAAAGTTACGCACAAACAACCACAGTTGACAACAAATACTCAATAATCAACATTGAGCAGTTATAGCAGTGAAATCCAAATTACAAGCAACCATGAATTTTAATGATCAAACATGAAATATTAAGTCATACTATAACTAGCATAAACCAAAGAAATAAAAAACAGAAAAGATAAGAGCTTATGGCTAAATCTACAGTAAAAGGTAAATAAAACCTGAGCTTACAAATGATCCAAACTGCAAATGATGAATCAAGTACCATAGTTACCACCTAGAGCCTCCCATGAGGCAACTAAACCAACACAATCCAAAATCCATAAGCTCTTTTGCTTTCTTTGTCCTCCACACTGATTTTTCCTTTTTGCACTATATTTCTTGGATTTTTTTATTTTTGCATTTCAAAAGTAACACTGATTCTAGTTTTCAAGAAGCTTATAAAAGCTTATTACTAACTTAAATAAGCTTAAACAATCAACAACCAACAACTTTTAACAACATTAAAAGTCAAAACAAAATTTTCACTTAAAATAATAAAAACTGAGTTAACAAAGAAAACTTAGAGTTAATGCTTGAAATTAAGTCGAAATTACACTGAGAAACTTAGTACATGATCTTTGAATTAAAAATTACATTGAAAAGGAGAAATTACACTAGAAACGATTTTACATTAACTAAGCTAAAAACTAATTCTACTATAATACCCTTCCTGCTTTCTCTTTCTTGATTTATATATGCCTTGAGGAGTCTTCTTTGACTTTCCCAACTTGTTTTAGAACCATTGGATGAGCTTTATGCAATCTTGGCCCTTCAAATCCTTTTGGCGGGAAAAAATAATCTTGGCAGGTGGGGGTAGCTTGGAGGGTTTTGGGATTAATTAATGTAGTTTGGAGGGTTGTGGTGAGCTGGGGGAGACAAGGTGTGGGTTTGCTGAGGTGGAGGAGGGGGACGTTGTCACACCCCCAAAATACCTGAATGGCAGCGGAATGGAATACCTGGGGGTGACTGTCATAGCACCACAGTTACAGTTATATTGAACGACTTAAAGTGTCGTTTTGAAAGTACATCGTTTGATTCATTTAAAATATTCAGAGTTATAAAACATAGGTCCCAAAAGTCTTGAAAAGTTTAAGGAAATAAGTTTAGTACAATCAAACGATAGTTCATAAGTGCATGAAAATCCAAAATGAGACGCGTCATCCTTGTTACTCAATGATATGACTCCATGCATGCCATGTAGAATATGTCTTAATCACCTGAAAATACATTGCAAAAACAGTCAACAATAATGTTGGTGAGTAATCATAGGCTTGTAAGTTAAATCGTATGTACATTAGCCACAAGTATAAAGTAAACCGACAAAATGTCAAAAGTGCTACATTGGCTCTTAAGCTCATGACCCCGAAGCTAGACGTTACTTGGCCCCAAATGAGTGTTTACCAGACACTCTAAATATATTAGACATGAAATGCATCCGTTTTCCCGTTGGAGCAACCCAAACACAGATGAAGGAGTCACCCTCAATAGATCTATTCACTCACTCTCGCTTGTAGATTAATTAACGGTCCATGATAATAAAGGGGACTTGTCGTGACATGGTAATAAGGCAACTTAAGCAATGTATGGAATTTAATACTTTGCCATGTACAAAAAATAAGTGATGCAATGTATTCTCCCCCGTGAGATTTGAAATCAAATATTGAATTAAAAACGGGGCTATGAAAACTCACCTGAAGTGATAGTACAATGTGATGAAATGATCGGGACAACGAGGCGCGAACACTAGCCGCAACCTAAATGAATGAATATGATCTACTTTAGATCATGAAATGATGTAATGAATATTCATGCACATGATACCTATACCACTCGTAAATTGAAAATACTTGTTATTGTCAAAGTAAGGTATTTTCCATACTTAGGAAAAATAAGTCCAACTAGACTTATAGAAACTTGTCGTAATATATCGTATATAAAATGTTAGTGTTATACTCCTCGTTTTGAAAACCTTAAAATAACGTCAATTAGTCGTATAAATAAGCTTTGGGTCATACGTACTTCATTTGTTGAGAATATAGCTCTTTAATAATATTTCTAGAAAATATATCATTTAGTACGTAGTTCATTATTTCTATTAGTGACTATAAATATATACATATATATATATATATATATATATATATATATATATATATATATATATATATATATATATATATATATATATATATATATATATATATATATATATATATATATATATAGTTTTGACGATTTTAAAACGTGCATATCCTTGTCGTTTTAAGTTCATTTTCCTCGTTCTTTATATCCACGGATTCGTCTTAACATGTATTAATATATTTTTGATAGTTCGGCTCCGTTAGATTACGTCTAACGCCTCTCTTTGTCCGTCGAAAATCGTCCAACAGCACGTTATATTTTCAGAAAATAATTTTCGTCGTTAAACTTGCAAAAATCATATCTCCTTCGTTATAAGCTCGTTTTAATCCGTTCTTTCGCCCACGGCTTCGTTTTTGAAAGTATTTTCTAAATATTTGGTCAAAAATTACCCACCATCTACTGATTTTCCCACGTTTTCAAAATAAGGACAGTAGGTACATATATAGTTTCAAAAATCAATTATAGGGTTTCAAACTAGTTTCAACTTCAACCAAATCACTTTCAATCACCACAAATCTTGTCTAATCTTACCATACACCTCCTTAGGGTGTCATGGGTTCCTAAACATCATAAATCAAGTGGATCTAACAAGGATCTACCTATAATCTATTTCTAGGGCTTAAAAGTTAGATATGTATAAAATGGAGTGGTGTAACTAACATATGCATGTAGATCTTGTATATATATCATATGAACATTATAAAAACTTGGTAAAATTATAAAAATGAGTTTTATACACTTACTTGAAAGATTAATGAGCTTTTGATGGTGAAAACCTAAGTAAACCTTGAGTTTGTATTACAAAACCCTTATAGGAGTACTAAATACATTAGAAAATTACTTGATCTTGGAAAAGTTGTGTTTCTTGCTTGTTCTTTGTTGTTTGGCCGTGCACCCCCAAGGAAAGAAAAGAGAAAAGTTTTCTTGATAGATCTTGTGAAATGAGATAATAATGTATAAGTATATGTTATATATATATATATATATATATATATATATATATATATATATATATATATATATATATATATATATATATTAGACAAACTATGACAAGTATTTATGAGTTTGTAGGATTTTCAAAGTCTTGTAAGGAATTAGTATGGAGGGTGGGGGGGGGGGGGAGCGGAAATTATGGAGGGTGGAAGAAAAAAATGAGGTGTTGTGTAAGAAGTTGGTATATATTAGGTATTATAATGTATATATTAATAGTTTTAGGGAATACCGGGTACCGAGTTAATTAAAAATAAATTTTAACGGAGTTAACCGGGATATAATAAAGTCATAAAAATTGTGAAAATATCTTGGGTATCAATATTGAGTGTTTGGATGATTATTGTTTAGTTTTTACGAAAACCGTCGTAATTATATTAAACTTACGATACGAAATAAATAAATTTTTAAAATACCGGGTAAATTAATAATATAATTTATATATTATTAAAATGAATATAAAAATATATTGGGATCATAGTCAGGAGTGTCGGATGTGTTAGTCACATTATTGATCGCGTGTTAACATTTATTTAGAAATAAATATACGTAAAAAGTCAATTATACCAAAAGTATTAATTTAAATATCCTACGAGTGGAATAGTATGCAAATGTCATTATGATGATATGTAAGCTATTTCTAGACCGTATGAAGTGTCCCTACTGATGATTTCATGAATTCGCAGCTAAACCTGACTGGTTACGCGACTGTAAATATTGACGATGCATGAATTCGCAGCTTAACCTGACCGGTTACGCGAATTTAAATATCCGTAAACTAAATTTACGATGAAATGAATAAAGTACATGAGTAGTGTTTTCCTCCGGAAATGAATAGTGTCATATAAATAGTGAAAATTTTTAAACGCTTCTCGGAATCTCAAACTGACACAAAAAATGATGAATAGTAAAATGATGAATAGTGATAGATGAATAGTAAATGATGAATAGTAACTTCCGAGATGAATAACGAAATTTCGACATCTGAAAAAGGGATCTGAAATTACGAGTTGTGACAATCTTCCCCTCTACAAGGAACTTCGTCCCGAAGTTCAGTTTTGGTTGGTCTCTGAAGTATATTCGGTAAAAAGACGTGGATACTTGAGTTGCATTTGGTCTTCCCGTTTCCAAAGTAAGCTCGGAACTTCTTCGAGAATTCCAGCGAACTTTCACGATAGGAATTCATCTTTGCTTCAACCGTTCGACCTCACGGTCCATGATTTCTACTGGTTCTCCTACCAGGTTTAGGTTTGTCATTGAGTTGGATTCCTTTCAATGGAATAATGAGTCACTAATCTGAAAGTCATTTCTCGGGATTTGAAATGGTGAAACATGTTTGTGTAATCCTGCTACTTTCCAACAAGGCTCAAGTCTGAGGGTTACTGGCCTACTCTGTCTGAAATATTAAATGGTCCAGTGTATATCGGTTTAACTTCCCAAACTTTCTGAATGGTATCATGCCTTTCCTAGGAAGAACCTTTAACGTGACCCTACCACCAACTTGAAATTCTAAGGGTTTACAACTTATCGACTTGTAACTGATTCTTGATTTGCAGAAAATTCCTGGTTATTTCATAAGTGCTTACATTTGGCTTTTTCTGCGTTCGATCCGTCAATAGATGATCAGCGCTTCTTGAGGTTTACAATGTGATATGGGTAATATATGTTGCTGAACTTTGTCAGAACTCAAATTTGTATGTCAGCTGGTCGATTCTAAAATGAATCTTAAATGGTTCAATATACTAGAGGTTCAATCTCTCGTGTTACCAAAATTGTATCATGCCTCTCCAAGGCAAAGCTTTCAACTTAGTTCGTTCTCCTACTTGAATCTAGTTGGTTTGTTGTTCAGGGATACCCAATCCGCATGATGTGCGTCATGCACCAACCTAATTTCTACCAGTTTCTCGTTGCTTGTAACTGGTTCTTGACTTGTGAAATTTCCTTTGTTTTTCCATAGTTTAGTTCTAGACCAGTGAATTTAACTTTCCGATTTCGGTCTGTAAATGGGTAATTGGTGCTTCGACCATAGAGTGCCTCAACTGGTGTAGTCTCTACGCTCGTGTGATAACTATTGTGGCAAATGAATCTGATTTATGATAAATGGTTAGTCCAACCATTTCTAGAGTCAATTGCTCACTCTCTGAGCATATCTTTCCTATGTTTGAATTGTCCTCTCGATCTGACCATTGGTCCGAGGATGATAGGCGGTGTTTACATCTAAATGGGGTTCCAAAGGAAATCTTAAAATGATTGCTAGAAGACTGAGGTGATTCGATCACCTTTATCAGGAATAATTGAAACGGTCACAATGAATCTGGTGACTAATTCTACAACGTTATACTTTTCGAAAAGGGCGTTATACGAAGAAGATAGAATATGGGTAACAATTTTGATTCCTTGTGTTTTGGTCTAATGGGTGCTAAGACATGTGTCTTTCTTTGCCTATAGTGTTTGGTCTCCATTACTGACGTTTGTAATTGCTGTATGGTGTCCCTCCTAATTTCCTTCATCACATATTCCAATATTCTTTATTGTCAAATTACAAGGCCCTAAATGCATTAGCGATGTAATATGGTGATTGGTTTTGGAAATTTGTCTCGCGATTGTAAGTTTTGGTCGAAATCTTTTTCTTGCATAAACGAATTTAGAAAATGGAGCAATTGGTTTACTAAGTAATATCTTTCTTGATGATTCAAAATTCCGTAGTTATGAAATATGATGCGGTTTTCAAACATGTGGTGAGTCAAACAGTTCTGATAAATATTGGCTAAAAAGGATCATATTTATTCAAAATAGGCAATTCAAAATTAGTTCCTACGAGATATGTGATTTGTATAAACACAATTTTTGAAATCAACTTTATTTAAAAGTAAAAATACTAACAAGGATAAAATAGTAGGATAGGTAATGTTCGCATAAATGCATATATGTCTAACGTTTAGTTCCTGATATTGGAAAATGCCTATTGGCGATTATCTGGCAAAACTACAAGCCTAGGTATTCAACCAACTTTAGTCCTGAAATGGTTTATCATTGAAATTGTCATCATGTTGGCAAAATGAGGGTGTCCATTGATACTATGTCGATGAATGTCTATTTTATTTCCACATGAAGCTGGGGAGATATGCTTGGGCCTGATGCCTCTCTTGATGTATAGGTGAGGTTACCTAGAATTTCTTGAGGACACAACGCTTTAGGGGAATCTATATCTATATCCTTAATTTGAATCAGTTATTCTTTGCGTAAACTCACTGCAGGGAAGGTTGCGTACGGATGAGTCCATGTTTAATTAAAATGCTTTACAGTATCGGTTAAGAGGCTTGGTTTATTCCTATAGTATTTCTTAGCGTACCTTCACTTTGTATTCGTTCCTGTAACTCAGTCTAGCTAGTACCTTTGAATGATAGTATTGGACAACTAGGTCAGAGATGGTGGTTCGGATGGTTTCGTGGTATCCTAGGACTGTTGTCGAGTCATGAATTGTCTTACTGTATACTTCTAGTCTAGGTTAGTAGTTCTGTAATCCTTTTATTGCTTTTCTTGTGTCGAGGAATCCTCCTTGTAATTGATTTGGAAAGTCTTTCCTAGAGGTGTCAATGGAAAAAATCCGACTTAATGGCTGCGTGAGTGACAGGTGGGGTAAGTATCCAGGGAGGGTTTGTCAAAAAGAGATGTTTATGAAAGGGTTTATTTGCTTAAAATGCTTTTGGATAAAGATTGTTATTATTAATCCTTTAAAAAGTTAATTATTTTCTTCATGGCATAATCCTTCCTGAATTATACATAGGTGATCAGGCTATGTTTAATTGAGGACTAATGATGCTATGCTTGATTTAGTCAAAATAGCATTACTTTTATCAAAAGTTTTAGATGGTGCTCAACGTTTTGTTACGAAAAATGGTATTCTAGATATTTCCTTTCAAGTAACATGAAAATTGTTTCGTGTAATAATAGTAAATACTTGGTGTAATGACGGAAAATCAATTTATAGGGTGGTAATAAAATAGCTTATTTTAGAATTTCTGTAAATCAATTTCCCCATATGATAGTAAAATAGTTTGAAGTAAAATTCGTTGAATGGTTTATTGGATACATAGGTGAATCTTATGGAATGGTAATAGTCTACTAAACCACTATTTAAAGAATGTAAATATCTTAGTTCATAACAGGGTAGTGGTTTATGATTATGAAGTGGTCGAGAATATGGTAGTGATATTGAGAGCGTGAAGGATGAACGTGTCGTTAAGGCATCTACAGTCAACTGAAAAGGATAGTCTATGTGTGAAAGGATATAGTGAAGAAATTTGGTGCCAATGATTTGAAGTATTCGAGAGTTTATACTAGGTAAAGCTCGCATGTTCAAATGCTTAATCCCTCTAGGCATCACTAAGATGTATAAAGAATGGAAATTGTTGTACGGGTGGTCTGAGTCAAGTAGGTACCACATCGAATGATGTTTGATTTTCCATGAATGCAAGCAAAATGCCTTATGGTCAGGTGAAACTTCTCGATATCCTTTCATGAAAATGAGGTCTTGTCCCATTGTGACTAAGCTATATCGATCTCCGAAAAGAATATAAATTTTGTTGAGTAATTGTACCTTGATCTTTTAATCCAACGAACTGATACTAGCGTGAGGGTCTTATAATATGGAATGAGCGAAAAAGTTGTTATTTCAAGTAGTGGTGTTAAGGCATGGTGTATCAATATTGGCAATCTCTGGTAGAGGGGTTTCTTTCGCATCTAATGGTCAAATAGTAAGTAGGTATAGTGGTTGCTTTCGAGATTCGTTCATGAGTTATGTGTGTTCCTTCTTGAAAATATGGTTTCTAAAATTAACAACATTTATTTGAGTGAAACATTGTGAAATTTGGTCTTAAACGTATTTTGGAGTGACTTTATTTGAAGTTTGTAATGAATATAGTTATGTAAAAGATGTGACTACGAAATATTTTGTATTTTGATGAAAACAATATCTCATATATATATATATATATATATATATATATATATATATATATATATATATATATATATATATATATATATATATATATATATATATATATATATATATATATATATATATATATATATATATATATATGTCTTTGGAAAAAGGGAGTTCAAGAAGATTGTTGCTTAAATAAAAAAAATTTTGAGTTTTAATCCAACCATTGAAAATCAATAATTTGTCTTACTTCGTAAGGTTTGCAAGAAATCTTTTTGTTTGTACAAAAAATTAATTTGGCTTTGACTTACTTGAATTGATATTATCTCCGAAACACAAAAACTAGGGTAGTCACTTTTATCTTGGTCAACATGACCATTTAATCGTAAAGACATCTTCGTCTTTATTAATCCTATTGTCTTACTTGCATCTTCCCAAAGTTGTAATTACATGTCAAATCTACTAATGTAACCATCTTGGTCGGTGTGGTGTTGCTAGAGCTACTAATGATGTAATCATCAACTTAGAATGTGGTGTAATCAAACTTGATAATGAAAGGAGAGTTGTGATGAGTTCCATTATGATGGTATAATACCGTTCAAAGCATCTTGTTGTTTTATTGTGTTATGGAGGTATGAGTCGATCATATCTAAGATAATATAGAGTCCTTGTGATAGATGCCATCCTTGGGCGATTTGTTGCAATTCTTATTGTGTTTGTGAGGCTTGTGGTATTATTCAGAGTGTATCGTCCAAACACTCGTGGGTAATCTCAAATAATTAGAGATCATCGTCTAACGATGAAGAGTAGTAGGTTGTCAAGCAGTAGAGGCTCTCAAATTCTCACCAACCTCAAACCTATAAGGTGGTGTAACGTGTGGTAGATGATAATGGTATGTCAAATAGTGGTTGCTTCTTAAGGGGCCTGTCATATATGGGTGTAGGGTCTCTGAGATGTGATGGTGTTGGTGGTGCTTTAGATGATGAGAACAAAGTTGCTGACGATGAGATCCTAATGGTGAGTTAGGAGACGATGGTGATAATAGCGAATAGAATACTACCTTCTTTCGCGCTATCTCGCGACATCTAAGAGGTAAAACAGAAGTACGCACTATGGGACGACCAATAGTGAAATAAGTAGCTGACGGTGGTGGTAGTACCTGAGTAGTAAGCGCCCTACTTGCGAAGGAAGGAAAACATACTATCTCCCTTGTAATAAGCATCCTAATAGGTCCATTAAGATTAAGTCTGAATACTCTACCAAACGGCATTCTATGTATGGGCTGAATAATAGGAAAACCCTGTTCCTATAACAAATCAATGGTGCTAATGGTGGTGTAAGTGCAACTGGTGGTACAATGGTAGTGGAAGATGACAAGGCATCTTCGATGTCGGAATCCGATGAAAGGATGACAGGGTGGGTATCTGAAGACATGTCACTTGTGAACCAGGTCAATATAATTATATATGAGTATGGGTACAAATAACTCGCATAGTGTGCATGAAACAACATGTGAAATGAATGTACACTTATGATGAAATGATGAGATGCTATGATGATGTGGTTATAGTCTAGGGTCCAAGATACATCCTAGTTCGCTATAACCTTAGCTCTGATGCCAATCTGTCACACCCCCGAAATACCTGAATGGCAGCGGAATGGAATACCTGGGGGTGACTGTCATAGCACCACAGTTACAGTTATATTGAACGACTTAAAGTGTCGTTTTGAAAATACATCGTTTGATTCATTTAAAATATTCAGAGTTATAAAACATAGGTCCCAAAAGTCTTGAAAAGTTTAAGGAAATAAGTTTAGTACAATCAAACGATAGTTCATAAGTGCATGAAAATCCAAAATGAGACGCGTCATCCTTGTTACTCAATGATATGACTCCATGCATGCCATGTAGAATATGTCTTAATCACCTGAAAATACATTGCAAAAACGGTCAACAATAATGTTGGTGAGTAATCATAGGCTTGTAAGTTAAATCGTATGTACATTAGCCACAAGTATAAAGTAAACCGACAAAATGTCAAAAGTGCTACATTGGCTCTTAAGCTCATGACCCCGAAGCTAGACGTTACTTGGCCCCAAATGAGTGTTTACCAGACACTCTAAATATATTAGACATGAAATGCATCCGTTTTCCCGTTGGAGCAACCCAAACACGGATGAAGGAGTCACCCTCAATAGATCTATTCACTCACTCTCGCTTATAGATTAATTAACGGTCCATGATAATAAAGGGGACTTGTCGTGACATGGTAATAAGGCAACTTAAGCAATGTATGGAATTTAATACTTTGCCATGTACAAAAAATAAGTGATGCAATGTATTCTCCCCCGTGGGATTTGAAATCAAATATTGAATTAAAAACGGGGCTATGAAAACTCACCTGAAGTGATAGTACAATGTGATGAAATGATCGGGACAACGAGGCGCGAACACTAGCCACAACCTAAATGAATAAATATGATCTACTTTAGATCATGAAATGATGTAATGAATATTCATGCACATGATACCTATACCACTCGTAACTTGAAAATACTTGTTATTGTCAAAGTAAGGTATTTTCCATACTTAGGAAAAATAAGTCCAACTAGACTTATAGAAACTTGTCGTAATATATCGTATATAAAATGTTAGTGTTATACTCCTCGTTTTGAAAACCTTAAAATAACGTCAATTAGTCGTATAAATAAGCTTTGGGTCATACGTACTTCATTTGTTGAGAATATAGCTCTTTAATAATATTTCTAGAAAATATATCATTTAGTACATAGTTCATTATTTCTATTAGTGACTATTAATAAATAAATATATATATATATATATATATATATATATATATATATATATATATATATATATATATATATATATATATATAGTTTTGACGAATTTTAAAACGTGCATATCCTTGTCGTTTTAAGTTCATTTTCCTCGTTCTTTATATCCACGGATTCGTCTTAACATGTATTAATATATTTTTGATAGTTCGGCTCTGTTAGATTACGTCTAACGCCTCTCTTTGTCCGTCGAAAATCGTCCAACAGCACGTTATATTTTCAGAAAATAGTTTTCGTCGTTAAACTTGCAAAAATCATATCTCCTTCGTTATAAGCTCGTTTTAATCCGTTCTTTCGCCCACGGCTTCATTTTTGAAATTATTTTCTAAATCTTTGGTCAAAAATACCCACCATCTACTGATTTTCCCACGTTTTCAAAATAAGGACAGTAGGTATATATATAGTTTCAAAAATCAATTATAGGGTTTCAAACTAGTTTCAACTTCAACCAAATCACTTTCAATCACCACAAATCTAGTCTAATCTTATCATACACCTCCTTAGGGTGTCATGGGTTCCTAAACATCATAAATCAAGTGGATCTAACAAGGATCTACCTATAATCTATTTCTAGGGCTCAAAAGTTAGATATGTATAAAATGGAGTGATATAACTAACATATGCATGTAGATCTTGTATATATATATCATATGAACATTATAAAAACTTGGTAAAATTATAAAAATGAGTTTCATACACTTACTTGAAAGATTAATGAGCTTTTGATGGTGAAAACCTAAGTAAACCTTGAGTTTGTATTACAAAACCCTTATAGGAGTACTAAATACACTAGAAAATTACTTGATCTTGGAAAAGTTATGTTTCTTGCTTGTTCTTTGTTGTTTGGCCGTGCACCCCCAAGGAAAGAAAAGAGAAAAGTTTTCTTGATAGATCTTGTGAAATGAGATAATAATGTATAAGTATATGTTATATATATATATATATATATATATATATATATATATATATATATATATATATATATATATATATATATATTATTAGACAAACTATGACAAATATTTATGAGTTTGTAGGATTTTCAAAGTCTTGTAAGGAATTAGTATGGGGGGGGGGGGGGCAATTATGGAGGGTGGAAGAAAAAAATGAGGTGTTGTGTAAGAAGTTGGTATATATTAGGTATTATAATGTATATATTAATAGTTTTAGGGAATACCGGGTACCGAGTTAACTAAAAATAAATTTTAACGAAGTTAACCGGGATATAATAAAGTCGTAAAAATTCTGAAAATATGTTGGGTATCAATATTGAGTGTTTGGATGATTATTGTTTAGTTTTTACGAAAACCGTCGTAATTATATTAAACTTACGATACGAAATAAATAAATTTCCAAAATACCGGGTAAATTAATAATATAATTTATATATTATTTAAATGAATATAAAAATATATTGGGATCATAGTCGGGAGTGTCGGACGTGTTAGTCACATTATTGATCGCGTGTTAACATTTATTTAGAAATAAATATACGTAAAAAGTCAATTATACCAAAAGTATTAATTTAAATATCCTACGAGTGGAATAGTATGCAAATGTCATTATGATGATATGTAAGCTATTTCTAGACCGTATGAAGTGTCTCGACTGATGATTTCATGAATTCGCAGCTAAACCTGACTGGTTACGCAAATGTAAATATTGACGATGCATGAATTCGCAGCTTAACCTGACCGGTTACACGAATTTAAATATCCGTAAACTAAATTTATGATGAAATGAATAAAGTACATGAATAGTGTTTTCCTCCAAAAATGAATAGTGTTATATGAACAGTGAAAATTTTTAAACGCTTCTCGGAATCTCAAACTGACACCAAAAATGATGAATAGTACCTTCCGAGATGAATAATGAAATTTCGACATTTGAACAAAGGATCTGAAATTACGAGTTGTGACAGATGTGGAGTGTGGAAGTGGTGTTGCAGGCTGCAAGTGGGATGTGGGAGAAAGGAGGTGGTCAAATGGTGGGTTTGACCGTTTTATTATTAAACGGTTTGGTGGGTTTATTTGGTGTGGGCCGGTTTGTAAAGTAATTGGGCCAAGGGTAGGTTAAGGGTGGATTTGGATTGGATTGTATTTGGTTTTGGGTAGTAGAAATAACATAGGGTCCGTATGTTTTGTAAGTTAAATAAGACAAGGACCAATTATGAAATTTCTGCAAAGTTGAGGGTTTAAAATGGCAAGTTTCCAAAATATATTCAGGGGACCAATCTTGCCATATGTGATAAACCAAAGACCTTAATTGATAATTTTCCCATTTTAAACATCCGGGGACCAAATATGCAAATTTTGGATTTTGAGGGACTGGAATTGTAAATATTCCAAAGTTTCCAAAAAGGGTTTATTTTGCCAAGTTTCATTTACCAAAGGACCCTGAATGTTAATTTTCCAATTTTTAAATATCCAGGGGTGTTTTATGTCAATTTTGAAACTCGAGGGACTAGTTTTGCCAATTGTTCAAACATGAACTCCAAAGGTAAAATTTTGTCATTTCATGATTCCTGGGGGACTATTGTTGACTTTTCTTCAAAATATTTTATCCAAGGACCATTTCTGACAATCTTTGGAAGTTCAAGGGCTGAAAATGTCATTTTATTAAACTTTGTTCATTTTTCATTTATTTTCAATCCTTTTGCATCTGAAGTACCCAAAAACACATTTCAAAGATATTTGTAACATTATATGGTTTATTTGTGTGCTTTTGGTCATTTTTGTGGGTTTAACAATGTAAAATATATATGTATTTAGACACATATCAATAATCGTTGGTCAATGGAAGAAGAATACCTGCTAGTTAACGTATGGCTTGAAGTTCATGATTCCAGAGACCTTGTGAATGGACGTTCTTTTTGGAATGAAGTTACACAAAGGTTCAACGATCAGACTGATGGTAAGCACCGTAATAAAAATAGTATTACGGCTCAATGGAATAGAATCAACCATGAATGTCGTAGGTATAATGATATTTACAAAGAGTTGTTGCGTACAAGTGAAAACCCTTGTCGTCTCAGCAATGCAAACCGAATTTATTATGAGCGCTATGGGAGAGGGATATATTATCAACTTGTGTGGTTCGTTCTTAGAAACACAGATGCATGGGACAGAGACGACGAGTAATGGTGTTTTATGTTAAGTATTTCCGTATCGTGTTTTATTTGTTTTCCGTATCGTGTTTTATCATGTAATGTTTGCATTTAATTTTTAGTTGTTTAATTCCGTATCGTTTCGTTTATGTAATGTTTACGTTTTATAAATAAAATTTGTGTTTGTGTTAAAAGATGTTTTTTTTAAATAAATAAATAAAATAAAGAAAGATGATGCAATATGGGTTGTCACCGTGATGAGAGAGGTGAATATGGGTTGAAGAGAGAGAAAGCTGATGTGACAGCCGAAAAAATGATGCAATATAAGTTACCACTGTGACAAGCCTTATAGAGTGAGAGAAAAAAAAAGTGTGCATGGTATATGACCTAGTTATATACTATGTTATTTCTTTGTGGTTAAGTTGCACTATACTGTGTGTTTTGTTGGCATTTAGCAAGGATGACGTTCAAACGAATCCAACATCTAATCTTAATTGTATTAAACTATTCATTTAAACCAAACTTGTATTTCACAATCAAAATACACTAGACGAGTATCCGTGAATAGTAACGAGATTTTATAGCGGCAGATAGTTTTAGTGATAAAAAAAATATATGGGTTATAAACGAAAAATAATAAAAGTTTGAAGATTTGAGGATTAAAAATAATGTTTTGAAACTCGGGTTAAAAACAGGTGGTTCAACCAGTTGAACTGTTTTTCGGTCAAAAAACGGGTCAATTTAAACCGGGTCATCCCGACGGCCTGGGTAAAAAAAGTTCAAATTAAACCAGGTCAAACCCGCTGGGTTTGAAGCGTCCCGGGTCAATCTGGTTTTTTATGTGTATTAATAATAAACATTTCAACACTTCAATACTTTCCAAATATATGGCTTAATTTCAATACTTTTCAAATGTGCTAAAATTTTGACATTTTTTAATATTTCAATATTGACCATTTTTACTTTATATGTAATATAGATATCAAGAAACATATGTATTTGGTAGAACAAAACATGACATGAAATTGATTACCGAAGTTGATGGAAAGAGAGTGATAATAAAGAATGCGATAATAAAGAGTGCTATGTATTGTCCACGGAGCCATTGACTTTACTCTAGAGACTCGCCACTTGTTTCTACGTTGGATTTTCAACGAGGATAACGACAAAGAAAAAAAAAAGAGTTGCCGTTTAATTTAAAGGTTGTTTTTTTAAAATTAATATTATTTTATTTTATTTTTTTAAATTAGACCCCTTATAAATACCCTTTTACCCTCATATTTTTTTCACACACAACATCAAAATACCTAATATTTGTTTCACACAAAAACTATGTCTACCAAACCAAACGAAGTGAGAAGAACTATCGTTAGACGACTGGCCGACTGCGGACAGAAGTTACAGCTAAGGCCGCAATGGCCAATAATTTTTTAACCGAGTTGACCCGATATCTTAACCAAATGCGTAGCCGTGGTGACAAAATGACAAGGGTGCATTCGTTGCCACAAGACCAACCCCTTATAAGCTACAATGACCATTGAATCAGATATGTGTCTTGCAAACCATTTGAGGGCAGCTAGAGACAAAGTGTTGATAAGCATTGTTGTGAAGGAATAACTCATTAACAATCACAGAACAATTTAAAAGCTCGAATCATGTTTTAGTTTGTAGAACTGTAGATGGGGCTGAATACAGTCTTTTTGGCTTCTTCGAAGTTTATTGACTTCAAGCCTCAAAGATCACCAAGTGGTATAACAATAATAACAACCACAAGCACAATCACAATATACAAAGCGAGTAAAGAACACCATGATATATACCGGTTTGGGATGGGGGGTTTATACCATTCGTACCTCTAGTTGCGAATCCATGACATGATACTATTTACTAAGTATAATCCTTTCGGTGGACTACAAACCTTTACAACTTCACTCCACCGATATGCACTAAGATCAGCGCTCACAAAGAAGAGTTACTCCAAATGGTACTCCGCCCTTGAAAACCACCCAAAAGAATCTCGCGAATTGATTTACCAATAAGACCACAAAGAACTCCCTCCCGAAGTATCAAATCATAACTAGATCACCACCGATCTAGGCTTAGTTACCAAGACACAATACTTCCCTTAAAACGAAATTGAATGAGAAAGTTTGATTGTTCAAATCAAGTCCTAACCTAACCTAGATACTCGATTCTAATAGAAAGGGTATAGAGAATAAGACCCTCGACACAATTCACAAGAGTGGATTAGGTTTTTATGAATCTTCTCTTGCGGAGAATGAGTTCTATCAGAGATGTGTATCATGTGATATACAGGAAAAGGCAAAAGGAAAATAATACACACTTTTGTTTTGTATAGTTGAATCAGGTACCGCATTAGCAATATCACACTGAAGGTGGGTAGCATCACCTGTACAATTTACATCTAAAACATCGGCCGATCTTCGTTCCAATGCGTTGGTCTGTTCTATAGAATCCAGGGAAACCTCTGTAGTGTCACCACTCAAAGGATGCTGTAAGTCGCCATCGACGACTATACTAATAACAGGTTCAGACGAACATAGCCTCTTATCCATGTAATTTACACATGGATCAGGACCATCCATATCATTGAATGACCTATTTGCTTTTGTATATATACTATGGGGTCCTAATTCTTCATCAGGAGTGAAAATATCCATAGATTCTAAAGAAGCAAAAGAACAAACCCTACATATCGCTTTTCTTTTTGTCTTCATATCCAGAATAGTAGATCAGCCAGTATTTGATACAAAATACAATGCTTAATTGATGCGTGGATTGCGGTCTACGCAAAAGGCTTTACCTCTCAAGGGATCTTGAGAAGCTTGCAATCCCCACCAGGCAGTGTACCTGACCGATGTAGTATAGTGAGTGGCAAGTACCGGGGGATTGATAGTTCTCTCGGGGAATAGTGTTCGTTAGGATTGAAACTAATCTAACTAGCTCTAGAGATGAGGGATGATTCTTCTTGTATTTTTTTTATTTTATGGAAAGCAACTAAAATATCTCGGGTATTGGAGGAGTGGGTGGAATTAGTTGTTAGTCAACTAACCCAAATAACTAATTAAACAAAGACTAAATTACACCGTTCGTCCTTGTGGTTTACGTTGACCAACAAGTTTCGTCCTTTGACCAAAAAAGGTTTACCGTCCATCCTTAAATGACAAACCTTATGTAGCGTTAGTCCTTCACTCTAACGGAACAAACTAACAGTCGTTAAGTTTGCCCTCATGCCTTATCCACAAGGGTAAAATGGTCAAATTTCCTTCTTTTTTCCTTTAATTATATAATTCACCTTTTCTTGACCATACATTCTCCTATTATCTTCTGTCCCTCATCTTTTTTTTTTCGTCTTCTTCTTTCTCACCAAAAAATAATAGCGTCATTTTGTTAGCATTAAATCATAATCATCCCTTATCGCCAACAATCTCACTACCATCTCAACAACCATCCGTCACCCACCATCTCCGGCAACAATCAAACTGTCAACCACCATCTCACTACCATCAAACTCTATATACGAAACAAACTCTAAATTCGAATTACAGTTCAATCAACCTCACTATCCCAATCAACACCACAACCAGACAACAAACAATAATCTCATGATTATCATCTCACACAACAGCTTCGAACAAGAACATAAAGAAAAAAAGTTTTGTTTTTCAACAAGTGTGTAACAAATCTTGAAATGATTTCACACAACAAAACCCATCCTCGTTCTTTCGAAAACCAAAACCAAAGAACAAAAGTCAAAAATACCTACCCGAAACCTCTTTATTAAAGATCTTGAAGACCTTTTGTGTTAGTTGACTGGTTCAAGAAGAAAGTAAGTTATGGGTTTGTTTAACTCACTTTCATATAAGGACAGTTGGCTCACATATATATCATTTTCAAGATTACTTTTAATAGACAGTGGGTTTGCATATATCATTTTCATATATTTGAGTTGTGGGTTTGTTTATATCACTTTTATATAAGGGATTGTTGATTTTTAATGAAGATAGAAAATGATGGGTTAATGTTTCTGGGTTTTGATTTTATAAAAATAGGGTGTTGATGTTTATGATGAATGAGGATTAGATTCTCATTAAGAGTTTATGGGTGTTGATTTAGGGGTTTGTGAAGTGGCCGAAAATGATGGAAGTGGTGGTGTACAGTGGGAGTGGTGGTGGACTTGTGGGTGAAGATGAAATAAATAGGAAGAAGATTGATAGTGGTTCATCCTTTCACTTTTCTTACTAGTGTCAAATAAAAAGAAAACTGCATCGTTAATATACCTAAATATCTTTTGGGATCTTAACATACGATTTGTAAATGTGATTTTGTCATTTTTTTTATTTTATGATTTTGGGTTTTGGGTTTTTCTTTTTAATTGTTTGTTATTGTTCTTGATGCTTAAAAGAATTTGGTAAAAACTATCATTTATTTATTTATTTTTAATTCTTTCTAATGATTGACAGTGAATTTTGTTAGATTGATGAAATGAAAGATGAGATAGAAATGGAACAAATATACAGATGTACGAATCTTTATATAAAAGAACTGAAGATAGTGTAGATTTGTTATGATGGTATGTGGTTTTTGAAGTTGTGGATGATGTGTTGTTTTTTTAGATCTTTAAAGATTGTTTTTATTGGTGATGTTGGGTAGTGGTGGCCGGATTATGTTGACCGGAGAGAGCTACTGGTAGGTTGGGGGTGAAGGTGAGGTAGATGAAGGTTTAAATGTCAGTGGGGTTGGAAAAGACTGAAATACCCTCAATGGTTGGGTGACTAACGCCAGTTAGTCCATGCCGTTAGAGTGGAGGACTAACGCTACATAAGGTTTGCCAATTAAGGATGGACGGTAAACCTTTTTCGGTCAAAGGACGAAACTTGTTGGTCAACGTAAACCACAAGGACGAACGGTGTAATTTAGTCTTAAACAAATAAAATAAATAACAAGAAAAAAAATGTGTGAGAACTTTTAATATGGAGAAAAGCGTGTTTACTTATATTTCATTACTCCCTAGTTATCTTTCATTGATTAATTGGTTTGTCACAATTGCATGGGTGAAGGGTTGCATTCCTTAATACCATTCGTGGGGCCGTGTACGATCTTCCCCAACTCTATAAGCTTCTATCTCTTCATATGACTACACGTTTAGTATCCTATCATGGCCTCATTAATAGTCACTTATGCATTTAATACAACCAATGAAACCGTAGTACACATCCGGTTACGTTTCTTAAGACGTTCAAGCAAGTTACCAATTAGGAGATTAACCAGTTTTCTTAAGCCTAACGCTAAAATCAATCACCCACAACAATCAATGACAAACCAACAACCAACAATCAATAACTAGGTTTCATTAGATCTAAGCAAACACAAGTAAATCTAAGCTAACATGTTAAAAGAAAGAAAAACATACGATATAATCAAACAACACATAGACATATTGAATTATTAAAGGATAACTTATCTTTAATTGAACATGGAAGAAAAGAGGGTTTGGAAACCTAAAATTGCTGAAGAAGTCGACTAGGGTTCGTACCAAAAAGTTCCCTACCAAAAGTCCTCTCTTATGAATGAAAAATCGAAAAGTATATATAGATTTACAATGGTGACGGCGTCCCCTTTTGATGGTTGACGCCGTCATCTCGCCGTGTTTAGGGTTTCTTGTCGTCTAATCCAACGTATTGACGCCGTCCCCTTGTAAGACTTCTGGGCCGTCACACCTTGGGAAATACACGTAACGACCTACTTTCTGTATAACGTGACGTCGTCACACCTTATGCTTTAACTTCTCTTCTGGCGCGTCAAGTGCAATTGTGATATCCGCCTCTTGTTTCAATGAGTGATGCCGTCAGGTACAATTTCCAGCTTGGATTCTTGACTTTGTCGTTTTCTTTACTTTATGCTCAAAAAACGTCCAAAATGCTTCATTTTCCAGAATTCTTCTCAAAAGTACCTAAATTGACAAAAGAAACGATTCAAGGTAATAATTGATCATATTATCACGACTTAGGGCTTAAATGACCCTTTAAAAGCGTAACAAATTTCTCCTTATTATTAATATGTCGGTATAAGGTAAAATAAGCTACCAGGTAATATTAACAGGCGCAAGTATATATAAAAATTTGGCATGCATCTTGTTAAAAGCAAAGGCACATAAGCATCATTAACAATATACACATGCAAGGCAAATGCAGATTAGCTGGAAACATACAAACAAAAGTTAAACTCATTATAAATGGGAACAAAAAGTAATGAACATGCATAAATAAGTTTCAGCAAACCTTTTACAATGTCCAAACTGCAGATCTTCCTGCAAGTTAACAGTAACTGTAAAAAAAAGCGGGACAACGATGAAGAATGAACTAACACACAGAAAGAACACTATACATACCTTTGACAGTGATCTAGGATGTCTTTTTGGTGTTTATCACAGATTCTTTGTTTTTTTTGGGCATGCAATCTTCCTTTTCTCCTCTCTTGACTAGTAAGATTAGCAACTACAAAGTAGGATAAGAAGCTTCTCATTGTACTTAGACATAATCTCACGTGCGGGTTGTACCAGACATACAATCCCAGCCACAGGATTCATAGGTTTGGTACAAAAAGCATGTCAAGAACCCGATAAGCCAAAGGATGAGTAACTCGTGGCACCAACCACCATGACTTTTCTCTAAAAACAATAACATAAAAACAATACTAAAATTGTTACCTCACGGTTAACGCTATGGGCCACAACGAACCAACTACACGGGCCACGTAAATAGGCCTAGACAGCCCAGCAGGTGGGCCGCAATTTTTGCAGGAAAACGCGACCCAAAACTACGTCGTTTTCTATCTGATTTAATCATAAGTATAATTTGCATTTTACTATAAACCTCGTGCTTGCACGAGTCTTATAACTGGTAGTCACATACACTAAAAAAATGACGTTATGGATTATGCCTCGTCTCGATTGAATGATTCCACGACTCTACATTCTCGTCCTACCTCCAGTCAACTTGAGGAACTTAGTTTTGGAAGTTCTCATTCGAGGCACACTTTTTGCCATTCTTGGTAAGAGTCGACGATGCGATAGCTTGAAATTTATGAGGAAATGTCAACGACACATTAAGGAAACATCAAACCTCCCCGCCACTTTCCCTTGCTTTTGCCGCAAATTTGCTTTCCTTTTCAAGAGGATGCGTTGGCCATTTGAAGAGAGATACAAGTGTGTTTTGTGTGTGCTCGTGCGCATTTTTAAGTATGGGTATCAGGGAATGATTTTCATTCCCATTGTAATTATATGGTTAGTAGGCTTGATAACTGAAAATGAATATCAAACTCTCAAAAATAGCCATCTTCTAAACTATTAAGCGTGGTTAGTTTACAAATCCATTCCAATTGTCATTCCCAAATCATATTTATCACAAACCAAACACGAAGATAGTGCAAGGTTCTCAGTTCTCATAAATAGTCATATTCAATGCTGCAAAAATCGGGTTAAGCGGTCAATTATTCGACGCCTAGACACTAATTGATCAACTTAGGATTAATTTTTTAACTGGCCAACCTAATTAGTTAGATCTGGTAGAAAATTAATCAACCGGCCGATGAATCAAGAATCGGTCAACAAATCGGCTTAACCGAAAGTAGTCGCTCAACAAAAGGGTTATTACTCAAAGATGTTACTAAAGTTTCCCAAAAATTTGATTTAAGTTACCATCGCTTTTTTTTTTCAACCAGGTTACTCATGTTTGCGTGACCGGTTGTTTACGTTACTTCATATATTACAACTTATGATATCAGGTAAAAAGTTACTAAATGGTCCTTGTGGGTTGTCGGGTTTAACAAATTTAGTCATTTGATTTTTTTTCTCGAATCCTCTCCTGTGGGAGACCCGTAACGGGGTTTCCTTACGTTTTTATATGTTTTTGTCCGTTTCATCCATTTTTATATGTGTTTGCGGGTTTTTCTTACGTTTTCATCCGTTTAACAATCCTCAAATCGCACATTCTATTCCTATTTAATTACATTCCCTCCTCCTAGCTTTCTTGCTGGTGTGTTTTTAATACAAAATTTGTGTTCAAAAAAGAAAAAGAAATTATTTACATTGAAATGTGTAACTTTTATATTTTGTTTTGTTTTAAAACAATGACAATGCAACTACCCAAAACGTTTTTAAAAAAGTAAACACAACGTGATATTAGTGCAACATTGTAGTGATCATTTTTCCAACACCGTGTGCGTTTTGAAAATAAATTCGAGACGGAAAAACCACTTTATAATAACAAAAATGGTTAGTCATTGATACGCAAAAACCATTTTATACACGGTAATTAGTTATTAAAAATTCAAACATAAAATGGTTAGTGGTTATATAAGTAACTTAAATCAGTTGGTTGTTTATGGTTAAAATACAAATTTAAGATTTTTAAATCACGAGTCTTTAACTTTACAAAGACTATGGTTAAGATTTTGTGTAAAACTAATACATACACACCAACAATGTGTGAGTATATACACTATACGTATCAACAAAAAGATTGCCTCATACCAAAAACAAATATTTTCCGCGAAGTACTAAGTTTGAAAACATTATCCACGAAGTAATAATATCGGGTTCTATACATTATCTGTGAAGTACTAAGTTTGAAAACATTACTGACTTCCTAAAGACTAAATTCGTTATACCCGCCATGTCACAGGGACCAAAAATGTAAATTAAAGATAGTGGAAAACCGTTACACCCGGTATCCCACCCTGAGAGTAACCTAATTAACCGAATCTGTTTACATGAGTAACCTAATTAGCGAACCTGTTTACATGAGTAGCCTGGTTGAACAAAATAAAAACTATAGTAACTTACATCAAATTTTTAGGAAACTTTAGTAACATATTTGAATAATAACCCTTTACAAAAATCAACAAACTAAACGAAACATTATGGTCATTTCTTACTTACGCTCAGTTCTCGAGTTTTAAGTGAAGGGAAATGGAAAAGAATAGGAAAGGGAAAAGAAAGGGAAAAGGAAAGTAGGTGTTAGTTGTTATGTTCTTGAGATAGAGGAAAGAGAAAGGAAAGTAATGATAATCATGTTCTTGAGTGGGAGAAAAAGGAAAATAACTTGGTGAAATTACATATATGCCTTTTAGTTGTTAATGTAAAATGTTTTAAAAAGGGTATATCAGTCTTTACACAACATAAGTTTCCTTTTCCTTTCCCTTTCCTCCCAAAAGTGGTAGGAAGATTTACTTAACTAAACTTCCTTCCTATTTCCTTTCCAATTCCCTTTCCTCCTTTAAAAAAAACTCAAGAACACAAAAACCTATCAATTTCCTTTCCTTTCCTCTTCCTTTCCAACTCGAGAACTGACGCTCCGTTCTCGAGTTATTTTTTAAAAGGAAAGGAAAGGAAATGATAGGAAATTGAAATTTTATTGTGTTCTCGAGTTTTTTTTGGACAGAAAGGAAAGGAAACAGGAAGGAAATGATAGGAAAATTCTAGTGATTTTCCTATAAGAATTTTTCGCTCAAATATGGGCGGATTTGGACGGAAAGTATTTTACACTCGCACTATTTAGTATATAATGACCAATATAACTTTCAATATTTACTCATATTCGACTCTTATGATAAAATGAACATATCTAAAAGTGCATAAATGTAATTATGTCTCTTTTTCTTTCTTTTCTTCCCAACTCGAGAACACAACATTATTTCATTTCCTTTCATTTCAACTCAAGAACACGAAATATAAAATTAACTTTCTTTCCTTTTCTTTTCTCTTCTTTTCACATCATTTCTATTCCCACCTAGAAAAACTCGAGAACGCAGTGTGAGCGTTAAAGTTTCCAAAATTAATAAATTTACTTATAAAATTTTCAATCCTGATGTACAAAATTTGAGCGGCATTTCAAAATTTCAAAATCATCACCCATTCCCACCCAGTCACTCTGAAACCCCCAAAATCATCACAGCTGACCGGAAAAACAAGGGAAAAACCAAATGGAAAAACGTCTCCGGTCATCCCTAACCTCATCCGCAGACGAATTCCTTAAATCCATAACCAAACACCCCTTCCGTACAATCAAACCCTCCCTCAAATCCTTAATCCACTCCCTCAAACCCTCCTCCTCATCCGACGACGTCGTTTCGTCTCTCCCAATCTCCCTCCACTCTCACATCACTCTCCTAATCACCAATTTCAAACACACAATCCCCGTAAACTCCCCGCCCTCCACGCCGCCCACTAAACGTGCCCGCAAATCCAATCGCCAAAACGACACCGTTCCAGACGATAAAAACGACAACCCGAAAACCGAATTAGTTGAGAATCTACAGATCTATGCTTACGTGGTTTTAATGTGTGTCACTCATCCTGAAAATGTGTTTGGATTAAAGATTAATGATGTTTTGCTTAGTGTGCAAGTGTTACATGATAATTTGGTGTTGTTTGAAAATGAGGCGGGTTTGTTGTCGGATATAGCGTTGTTATGTGAGGAATGGTGGAGGAGGGATTTAGTAGGTAAAGACGGGTTGATTTCGCAAATGTTGCCTTTTTTATTGTCCAAAGCGTTGACTATGAAGAAAAAAGTGGATGTGAAGAGGGTTTATGGGATGAGGGAGGCGTTTGCGTTGTTTGATTTTGAGGACGAGAGTATTGAGGATTTGAAGCTGTTGTTGATACGGTGTTTGATAAGTCCGTTGTTTTTGAAAATGGATGAGGGACGGAAGTTTTTAGCGTTTTTGTTTGGGTTGTCGAGGCAGTTGGTGAAGGAGCTGTTGGCGATGGTTAGGAGTCAGATTGCGTTTGGGAGGAAGTCGATGTTGGAGGCGTATGGGGAGATTGTGTTTAGAGGATGGAAGGGCGTGGATGGGGAGTTGAAGGAGGAGATTGAGAACGAGTTTTTGTTGCAGTTGGTTGATGGGTCGATTCATGCGAGTAGTGGGGTGTTTGGGGCGTCGATTAGGAGGGTTTTGGGTGGGTTTGTTAGTCAAAGGACGGTTGATGGTGTGGAGAAGGTTCTGTATAAGCTTGCTGAGCCTGTTATTTTTCGATCGTTGCAGGTAGCTTGTCTTTTACATTCACATAATAGTTTGTCTGAATTATATGTGTTACTTTTATTTGATTCTAGGACTGTAATTTGTAGATGGTTCTTGTTCGTGACATTGACTAGCTGTTGAAATACTATGTGCATTGATCTTGTAACCCATTTTAGTGATTGGATAAGCTTATCTACAGAGGATTATTAACTTATATAGCACATATAAACCAATTTTAGTGATTGGATAAGCTTATAACCTTGGTCTTATGAGCTTATTTATGGGGATTTCATAGGTTACTTAACTATTTTGTGGCTTTTTTTTTTTTGGGAAGGATTGGGTTTATATAACTTTTTGTTTATTTTACAAGCATATGCCATTCCAAACACCTTTTATGAGCTTATTGTCATAAGCTAATACAAAAACTAGGCAAAAGCTTATGAGCTTATTGATTATAAGCCGTAAGCTGCTTATTACAAATAAGCTTAAGCAGATTACACAAACACCCCTTAGTCTTTTGGATATTTCATTAGACAATATGTCAATCATGTAATCAAGAAACCGTCTTTTATATCAATCAATACATGGTCTTAACTTGCTTGCTTAATTTGTAGAGTTGAACAGTGTTTTGCAAATGGTGATACATAATGTAAATGACAAATATATTATCGCAGAAAGAGTTAGAAATAAGGAGTAAGGAAGAAAGAGTTAGATCATTGCTTTAAAAGAATGTGCAAGGATGGACTGAAAGCTATCGCATACACCTTTATGTATGAGATTTTGAAGCTAGAATCTTTAGTGTTAGATTAGATAAACAAAAGTTCAAAACAAAAACAACTTCACATGATAGTGGTATGGGAAACAAATTGATCTAAGGTAACACACAACTCTATTCACGAACATTGCATAAATGCTTAAACAGCTATTTTCCATTGCTGGTGAATTTATGACTAATGAAGTTAGCTTATGTTTCTTTGGCAGGCTGCAAATTCAAATGTTCGCCTAAATGCTCTCCACTTGCTGATAGATGTATTTCCTCTTGAAGATCCCGATGCAACGAGGGAAGCCAAAGATACATTGCTACAAAAACAATTTTTCTTGATAGAGAAATTAATAGTGGATGATTGCCCTGATATAAGAGCTGTGGCTGTGGAAGGTTCTTGTCGTATTCTCCATATGTTTTGGGAGGTAATTCCGTCTTCAGTCATTACCAAACTTATCACCAAGATATTAGATGACATGGCCCATGATGTGAGCAACATGGTCAGGCTTTCAACAGTAAATGGTATCATTTATTTGCTTGGTAACCCTCAATCCCATGAGATTCTCAAAGTGCTTCTGCCGAGATTAGGGCATTTGATTCTGGATTCAACACTTTCAATACGCAGTGCTATTTTGGATCTCCTTCTTCTTTTGAAGGGTATTCATAATTTTCAGTTCCATAAGGTATAAATTCTTTAAATAATTTCGCTTTAAATAGAATGCCATCGCTCTCAGTACTGATGGGAATTGTTTATATATTTTTGTTGTGTAGGTGGTGAAGCTTGATGTTTTATTATCAGCACTTGCAAATGATCAGTCACTTGTTGCGCAAAAAATCACTAAGCTTCTGCAGCCTTCTTATTTTCCTACAACTGTAACTCCTGAAGAAGCATGCAATCGATGTGTGACACTTATAAAAAGGTCACCACTTGCTGGTGCAAGGTTCTGTGAATTTGCTTTATCAGAAGGGGCATCTCCGCAGTTCCTCAATAAACTATTCAAAATTCTCATCAATTTGGCTCTCTCACCTGCCAATCTGGTTAAAGATCAGATTGATGGCATACTTATGGCTGCGGCCAACATTTGCAACAATCTATCTGCTGAAACCAAATTTAAAGCTGCCCTTAAGGATGAATTGACTACTAAAAAACTTGTGTGCTTATTTTCTTCTGCCAATTCGGGTCGTGCTCAAGCATCTGTTTGCAACATTGTTGCAACTGTTCATCCTGAAGCTGCTGGTGCTCTTCGCCAAGAATGCATGACACTTGTCACAAGATGTGCAAGTTTATCGGATAATAAGGAAAAACAAGTACAAGTGAGGGAGGTTCATAAAATGATGATGTCATGTGGTTGGATCGACCACATGCTTGACGAAATGACAAAGCTTTTGCAAAACACTGCCGATGGATGTGTTAGCAAATATGCCACAGAAAGAACAAGCCACAATTCTTCCTCAGGAAAGAAGAGAAAAGCCAAACATGCTACTAAAGATTCGGGAAAATCTAAGCGGACCAGTGGGAAGAAGAGTTCTGATGCTAAAAGTAGTTTTTATGAGGATTACATTGTTTCTGTAGGCATAGCTTGGCAATTAAAGGATTTGCTCACACACAGCAACACACAGAAAGCAGTGTTAGGGTGTAAAAGTCTTGAATCTGCATTTCACGCTTTAAAGGTTCTATCTGAGTTCAACATTAAGGAGTGTATGCAGTGTGATTACATAAACAGTCTTCACGTGTCAGCATATACCTCACTCAGTCTTCACATGTCTGTTCTGTCAAATAATAACAATAATCATGGTTCAACAAGATCATCTTCCGAGGTAAAGTTTGAAGCACATTACTTATCCTTTTTTTTTTTCTTTCTTTTTTTTCCTTGTGTTTTGTAGATCAGACGTGCCTTGTTCTTTACGAGTCCTTTTGAACTGATCATTAATGTGCTTTCGCTCTCCTCTCTCATACTTTCATAATGAGTAATTGAGTATATGCTATAAATATTATGTGTGGTTGTATGTTGCATGACAAAATCTATATGGTCAACGATAAATTACGAAGGTCAAAGCACGCATCTCATTTACCTTTTACTATGTATAAAATTATTTGTGTATCTATCAGGTATACACAGCGCTATACAAGTTTACACCATAAATAATATGCATGTTCATCTCTGCTCTGTCCAATTATCTGATAGTTAACAAGTATATTATAAATTTAATGATGTATAACTGCCTTGAAAACATAAAAATACCCATATGATTATAAACCCCAACACATGCATTAAGTATGAGTGATATGACAATCTATAAAGAAATGTTTCTTAATAACATCCTCATTCTTTAGTAGACATCCTAGCATCAATTAATCTGTTTGTCTATAACTTGAAACCCGTGATGAATGATGAATCTGTGGCTTTCATTGAGCTCCTTCCTAGCCTACTGAACTACTGAACACACTTTTTTTTTTTCCATGTTAGTTCCATATTTAGTATTCTATAAGTAGCTGCTAGATCATATTATGATCTGTATACATTATAATCAGTCTTCGCCTGGGTTTTTTAATCAGCTAATTAGCGATGTTATAAGCCCATAATGTTATCACTGCTTGATGCTTGTGACTCTTCTATGATGATGATTTTTGTTGTTGTTCTATTGGTTTTGGTTTTCGTCTTACGGATATTGGTTTGAGCATTATGACTTATTACTATAAATAGTGTAGACCATTTATACCCAGGTTAAAAATATATGAATAATAATAGATTTGTCGGTAAAAGATATATGACTTGTGAGGGCTTTTATTAAACATAGTACAATTGTTAATTTGTTATTGAAAGATCTTACATGGTTTATACAACTTATTTATATGAGATATTTGTGTGTGCCCACATTATTTCTTGTCTATTTTTTTGTAAAACCTTAGACACTTTGTTGGGAATGTTTGTACTTTTTTTGGATAATGATATTAAGTTACTTGCATCTGGAATTACTCCTGACCCTTCTTTTTTGGCTGCAGCTAAGTTTGGTTGAGCAGACAATTGATCATCTTCTCCAATGTACAGAAAAGGTGTACAGAAAAAGTGCTTCTAAAAAGTCATGCACAGAGACACCTCGTTCTATTCATGCAGGAAATAAGCACATAGAACCATATCAGGAACAAAAGCGGATATCAAACATGGTGAAACTGTCGATATCGATTCTTAAGTTTATTATTGATTCTAGTAGTGTGGATCGTATCCATGATGACCAAGAAAGATGTTTGAGCTTTACAAGGCAATATGTAGAATTTGTAGTTGTTAGCTTAAGGCAGCATTCACATGGCCTGCTTGAGTTTAAGGAAGAAGACTTGAAAGAAACATTTTTGTGTCTCAAGAGCTCTTTTACCTATGCAGCCAAGTTGCTAAATCTAGTCCTCACAAGCTCTTCAGAATCTACCCCACCATCAATTGAGGCCCACAATCTTGCTAATGATCTCTTTGATCTCATCATTTCAGTTGAAGAGCATCTGGGACCTCGATATGGATCACTTGTTCTTTCTGCAGCGAAGCAATGGCTGCCTGATTTGATCCTTGCATTGGGTTCTTTACAAATACATAAATCATCATCAACAACAGCATCATCGTCTTCAAGTGCATTTGCTGAAACAACTTTGGGTTTTCCTTCTTGGCTCTTGATCTTGGCAAAGATTGAGATCTTTGACCAACAGGACTCAGATGTGGATGACAATAATGATGAGAACGTTGTTTTATCATCCAAATACTCTACTTTCAGAAAAGTCGTTGAAGTGATGACTGAGCTCCTCAGAATCAGAGCTAATCAGAGCGTGCTAGATGCGGTTGGGGTGTTCCTATTGGATGGTTCAATAGCTGGTCTAAACAAGAAAAACTTTGAACTGATATCTGGGGTCTTACATTTTGTTTGCACGAAATTAGTGAAGCATGAAAATGGAGAGTGGGAAGACCGGAAACCAATGTTGGAATCTCTACGACAAATGTACCCTCAGATGGAAAGAACGGCAGAAGAGCTTAGAAATGGGCACGAAAAAGAGCTGTTGGAAAGAGCACGAACGTTGGTTGAACCTGTTTGGAGATGTTACATTGATGAAGCGACCAAGGAACCAATGGAAACTGGTTTCTCTGACTCTTGATGGGTAAATCACATTTTGTGAACTAAACATACTCTTTAGACAAGTTAGTGCATTCCTAATTCCCTTACGTTAACATAGTTGAATTACAATTCAACTAATTTCACTGTATTTTCACTATAATATAAAAACTTATCAATTTTGGTGGTCTTTGCTATATGCAGAAAAGTGCAACCAAGTTAATATTTTCGTATCTACGTTTTATCTATTGTTTATATAGTTAAACATATATAGACCGATAAGATTTATCTATCGAATAGATAGATAGTATTGGCTGTTTATGAATTTGACAATGACTGATGAATCGTTCTTATACAAGGGCATAAAAATTGATGATTGCTAATCTCTGCCAACTGGGCAAGGGATTAGCTATATATAAGGAATGTTGGAGTTAATTAATATCAAAATAATGATCAATTACGGTAATTTTAGAGATGAATAAATGTTCATTAAATGCATTTTTTGATTTAAAAGGAAATTTTGTCTTCATTAATTGCGCTTAATCCTTTGCCCAGTGGGCAGAGATTAGCAAAACCCTTTGACGGGGTGAGCGCGGTTCTGGAACCGCAAGGAACCGAATTGGAACCGCGAGAACCGAGAACTGAAAAATGGATGGCCAAGGAACCGAGAATCGAACCGAGTAAAATGAGTGTTGGGTGGTTCTTCGGTTCCGGACCGAACCAAACCGAACCGAGAACCGAAAATTGAAATATTGAAGAACCGAGAACCGAACCGTGGTTCTAAAAGTCGGTTCGGGTTGGGTCGGTTCCGGTTCGGTTCTCGGTTCCAGTTCGGTTCTCGGTCAATTTGCTCACCTCTTTATTGACTATAGAGTAAATTACATGCATGGTCCTTGTGGTTTGCCCAAAATTTCATATGTCATCCCTTAAAGTTTAAAGTTGCATGGACAGTCTTTATCTTCGCAAAGAATAACACTTGTGATATTTTTTTTTTTAACCGGTGTTAAGTGGAATTTGTTATCAGTTACATATTAGCCCTTTTCGCTAACGACCGTTGCATCGTCTATCCTTTATAATAACAATCGTTTATAATTTAAAGATTTTCGACTTTAGGTATGTTTTTATGAAAACATATGCATTAATCCCTTTGTGGCCACAGAGGTTCACACCTGCGTCAACTCCGGGCTATTTAAAAGGATAGTCGCCTTGTGATTAGTCGGCTTGCAATGTTGAGTCGTAAATTTTGAGCAAACCACAAGGACCATCATTTGCTCTTGACTACTTTACAGCCGGTTTTGTGTGTTGGATCTGTTAGTTTGATGACAACTATGACTAAAATAGGTGAATTCTGTGTTATGTTTTCGAACAGCCCAAAACTGATTCAACATATGCTTTTTGGGTGATTAATACCAAACAATAGAATTTTGTGAGCCAAAATAGTCGCTCTCTCTTTCTAATAAATGTGAGCAAAATAAGCACTGCTAAGTAGAAGATTTCTCAATTACATATCCAATTGCAGTCAAAGTAAGACAACCCAGAATTCATTTTATTGAAACCAAAAAAAATTTAAGCTTTACAAAATATTAAATCAACGATTAAAAGAAATATGACCTGCATACTCACCCCAATATCATACTTACACAGATACTCTACAAAATCAAGACAAGACACATTTACTTGACTTCTGATGAGTGTGTAAATACTCATCATTTTATACCAATCTGAGCTGCCAAAACATACAAAAACACCCAAATATGTATCAAAATACTTAAAATATCTTAGAAGTGTGTTTTATATGTTTCAAACACAAAATATGCAAAAACAAATGAAAAACGTACAAAGTTTGCATAATTGGCAGTATCAGTCCCTCAAGTTTGGAATATTGACAAAACTAGTCCCTGAAGTTTTAAAACGAAAGAAAAGTCAACCCAAGGCAAAGAAAAGTAAAAAATTATCAAAATAAGTCCTTGGGTGAAAAACTTTGAGGAAAATACAATTTCACCCCCTAAACTTTAGTAAAATTACATAAATGGTCCCCGGGTGTTGAAAATTGTAATAAAATGAAATATTGGTCCTTTGGTTTATCTGACATAACAATATTGGTCCTTGTGAATACTTTTGAAATATTTCAGGTTTAGTCCCTCAAGATTTCAGAAACTACAATTTTAATCCTTGGGCTTGTTAACTAATAAAACCAAACGGACCTATCCTTATTATTTCCTAAATCCAAAACCAATAACACACCACTCCAACAGCCCACTCCCAGCCCACACTTAGCCCAGTCCAAAACCCGGTCAACCCCATGGTCAACCCAACCAAATACCACCCCGTCCCTTTGGTCAATACCAGTCAAACAAAACCACCCCCTCACTTTCCCTCTTCCTCAGCTAAACCACCTGGTTTTTCCCTCCCCCCCTTGCACCATCTCCACTTGCCCACACCTTATCCCTGCCATTCCCTCACCCCAATGCACCCATCACATCCCACCCCCTCCTAGTCTAAACACAGTCCCAATTGGCATAAAAAGTTCTTTTCCCGCCAAAATTGTGTAGGTAGCAAACGTGATCCAATGGACCAATTGATTGGTGGGATTTGATGTGTGGGACCCACTGAGCTCAGAGGGTGAATAAAAGGAGGGAAAGAAGCCATGGTGAAGAATATTAGAGTAGTTTTAGTTTAGCTTAGTGTCGACATTAGCTTAATTTTCAATTCCATTGTAATCTTTGAATTAAAAAGCTTGTATCCTGTTGTATTAGTGTAATTTAAACCTTATTTAATCTCAATTTCAAGTCTCATTTCATATCACAGTTAGTGCAATTTTCAAATTTCAAATAATTTTCAAGTTATTTGATCTTGTTTGTAATTGGTTATAAAGACACACTCTTAAGCTTAATTAAGCTCTGACAAAGCTTATTTAAGCTTTTGGAAGCATTAGATTTCAGTTAAAGTTAAAAAAGCTAAAATATCAAAAATCAAGTAAAAATATAAGAAAAATCAAAAAATCAGTTTACCAAGAAGATGAAGCAAGGAGTATGGATGATTCTGGGTTGCAAATGGTTTAGAAGCTCTTGGGAGCAATCAGGATGTGAATTGGGTCCTTGGTTGCTTAGTGCTCAGTCTTGATCATTTGTAAGCAAGTTCAATTTTCCTGCTTATTTAAGTTTCTATTGTTTCCATAGTATAATTTTAGTTTAATTAGTTTAAATAACTTTCATTTAATCTGTTTTAATATTAAAATTCCATAGTTGTAGTTTAAAATTCCATGGTTGTAATGTTAACAGTCAGTTGAAGGGGTGTTTGGTTTAGTAGGTTTCAGGGAGTTAAGGGTCATATTGGGTGTTACTTTTTTTTGTAACATGTTAATTTAGGTTAATGCAGCATAGCCAAAGTTTAAAATCAGTAGGGGATAATATAGAAAGTCAAAATCACAATATTTTTACCACCACAGTTAACTGTGGTGGTCACCAAGGTTCTTAATCACCCATTTCAACTTAGAACCTGTTGTCTTAGCTTAATTGAGTTCATTCTTAGCTTAAAAACATGTCTTCAATCAGTAGAGAGTGATCAAAGTTCATAATAGTCAAAGTCTGAGTTCATATAAAAAAGTCAACATGCATGTTTTCAGTTTTTCTCAAATCTCATGGGATTTTTATAGATTTTTGTGGTGGGATTGAGCCCTTGAGCTTTTGAGGCATTAGAGTATACCACTTCATCTTTCAGTTCCTAGTTTTAGTATAATTTTGGGATTTTATCTGTGGGCCCCACAACCCTCCAAAGAGGGCTGCAGGGCAACTGTTTATTCTGCATCAGCAGATATCCACCCCACCACCACCACTTTGGTGGTGGTTTATGACCACCACAGTGTGTCCCAGGCCACCAAACTTGATTCTCCCAACCCCCCTCCTACCAGGCTTTAAAGTTTGACCTTAGTTTGACCCCAAACCCAGTGGACCCCACTTAATTTTGCTCCCCAACCTTGTCCCACTTCTGAGTGAATATAGGTTTGTGGATTTGCTTATTCTGGCTTATAAGCTTATTCTTTGAGCTTATTTGAGTGAAACCTGCTCATACATGTCCAACACTTTAGTTTGAACCTAAATCATCCATAGTGGGCCCCACAAAAGCTGGTTTGTGCTTATTTGCTTATAAAGTCAAACAAAGTCAACTGTTGAGCTTTTAGCTTTCATTTCAGCTTATTCTAAGTTTATAAAAAGTTTGTTTTTACAAAAAGTGTTTGTTTTTAAGTATTTAATAGGTTTGTAAAATAAAAATCAAGAAAAATAAATATAAAATTAAGTGATAGTTTCTATTTAATTTAATTTAACTTTAATTTTCATTTTTAGATTTTTATTAAGTAATTTGTGTTTTTATATTTTTAATAATTTCCTTTTAGGTTAAAGTATTTTTCATAATTTTTTCAGATTTTTATTTCATCATTTAGTATTTATTAGAATTAATTTTAGTTTTATTAATTATTAATTAATAATTAGTTTAAAATAGCATAACTAGTTTTTATTAAGTAAAACCTTGTTTTTATATTTTTTATAGCTTTTATATGTTATAAAGTAATTTTATAAATTTTCTTAGAATTTTTACTGTTCATTTAGTATTTTTCTTAATTTAAAATAGTTAATTAGTTAATTAGTAATTAATTAGTAATTAATTAATAGAAAATCACAAAAAGACAAAAAATACTTATTTTTAATTTTAAAATTAGTTTTTAGTTATTTTATAATTTTAGAAATTTTATTTTCATTTTTCTAGTATTTAATTAGTATTAAAATATATTTAAGTGTTTTAAATATTAATAATTAGTAATAATTAGTATTTAATTAATATTAAATAATTAATTAGGGTTAAAATTTATTTTAATTTTATAAAAATTTTCTTTTACCCTTAGGTTTGTAAAAAAGTCATTTTCACCCCCTGGGTGTTTTCAGATTTCAGTTTTTACTTTTTATTTCGTACGCTTACGTTTTATTTAAACGTGAACGTACGCGTTTTAAGTTTTAAACGTTTCTGGTTTTTCTGACTTTCCAGTATTGTTAATATAGTGTATTTAAGCTATTATCTTTCATATTCCACTAGTGTAATCATCACAACTCATTTATACCCTTTACCATCCAAATTCACCCGATCACAAACCCGTTTTAATACCATCCACACCTCGTCGGGACATAACGACCCGGGGAAACCCTATACTTCCACGGAGATTGATTCTAAGCTGTTTGACTTTGTTGACCATTCTTTGGTCAATATAAGTTAGGTGGTTCAGGCTCAATCAACTTCCAAAACCATGGAAAAAATAAAATGAATTCTGGGATCACACAAAGACCCAGGCTTCAATACAGTTTTTTAACCAGGTTAATGGCATGACCATCTCACTATCTCAGTACTCTGATAAACAGAATTGGATGCACAGCTAAATCTAATAACTTTTTAACAAGGAACAAAAAAAGGATCTTCAAGCAGCTGGGCTTGCTTCCTCATGTAACCTCAAACAGGGATCTTCTTCAGGAACACATCAATCGGCATGCTTAAAAATCCCGTGAAAATGCTAAAAAACCATTGGGTTGGTGTAAGCGGTGATGTATTTGGGAAGGTACCCAGGTACTGGATTATGATGACCTGGAAAACAACAGTTGCAGCAATAACGCTCACAAAAACCTTGTTCTTCCATATGCCGTCCAACACATTTTCTTTCTCCATTTCCCTTGAGTTAACGTCGTTGAAGAGCTGTAAAATTTATATGTTAGCACATTATTATCTGAATTGAGTTCACTCAAAAGAATATAATTTTGTAATGAAAATTACCTGACAGAAGACAAAGCAATTGAAAATAAGGGTGTTGAGGATGAGATCAGAATCATCTCCATCAAGGCCGAAAAATGATTTCCCTTGCGATTGAAGTAACCATATGACTGCAAACTGGTAAACAGCCTGACCAAAAATGTTTCTCCACATGACATTGCTAATAAAATTTCCCTTTCTTCCAACAGGAGCTCTTTTCATTAGCTCATCATTTGGAGGCTCGGTTGCAAGTGCCAGTGCCCCCAATGTATCCATGATCATGTTGACCCACAAAAGTTGAACAGCCGTAAGGGGAGCGCTCCCTACAGAAGTAATAAAGAACAGTAAGTATATATTTTTAAATTTTAAGTAATTCGTTGAAATTGACAATTTAAACCAATGAAGCAAGATAGATAATGTAAGAACTTGTACCAGTCAAACAAGCTGAAGTGAAGTTGACTATTAAAGCAACAATGTTGACAGTGAGCTGAAATTGTACAAATTTTTGAATGTTAACGTAGACTGATCGTCCCCATTTGGCCACAGTGACAATTGTGGAGAAGTTATCGTCCAGAATAATAACATCTGCACTCTCTTTGGCTACCTGAAATTTAATGATATTAACACATCAGATAATGTATTAATGTGTATATAAGAACACTATGATTTGATTAATAAGTAAAAGGTTCGTTTTGCTTACCTCAGTTCCAGCAATGCCCATGGCAAGGCCTATGTCAGCTTCATGAAGTGCCAGGACATCATTAGTTCCATCTCCAGTGACTGCCACAACTTCACCAGATGCACGTAAATGTTTTACCAACATATGCTTATCTAGAGGTGAAGATCGAGCCATAACCTACACGAATTGACAAAAAGATTATCTTCTGATTAACAAACTGTCTCGTAGATTACACAAGTCACACATGAGATATAATAAGAACACGAACCTGAATCATGGGAAGTATAAAGCGCAAACCTTCGTCAGTCATGTCATCGAAATAATTTGGACCTTCAATTGCAATACCATCATCTGTAAGTATTCCACATTCCCTGGCTATGGCTTCAGCAGTAGTTATGTTGTCTCCTGTAACCATACGAATAGTTATACCAGCTGATCTACAAAGAGCCACTGACTCCTTGACACCTGGACGGACAGGATCTTTAATACCAACAATCCCAATACAAGTATACCCCGAAGATGGAATGGGAGTTTCAGCTGAGACACCACTTTCCAGGTCTATGTATGCAAGACATAGAGTTAGAAGAGCTTCACCAGCAAATAAGTCAATTGTACTCTTTAAAGAAGTACGCTTTTCATCATCAAGAGCAACAACTTCACCGTTTTCGTTAATCACTTTGTCACAAGCAGCCAAAACTATTTCTGAAGCACCTTTACAGTGAGCTCTTACACCACCTCCAGGAAGCTCAAGCACCACTCCCATTTGCTTCTTTGTAGAGTTGAATGGTTCGACCCTGAGGACTTTGGTTGCCTTGCGTTCAACTTGGAAATCACCACCAAGTGACAACCCAAACTCCAATATGGCTGTGTCTGTTGGTGAACCGAGTATCTCACGTTTTCCTTCTTTGTTACTCACAACTTCTCCTCCTGTATTAGTGAATATCGATTGTACAAGAATCTTCTTAGCACTATCAGGAATGTGTTCAGCAGTGCCTACGTTCATACAAATGCATGATTTGACCACAGTCATGTGGTTGGTAGTCAATGTCCCCGTTTTGTCACTGCATATGGTTGTTGCAGACCCCATAGTTTCACATGCAGCAAGATTGCGGACAAGTGCTTTGTCATTCATCATCTTCTTCATGGCAAAAGCAAGGCTCAATGTGACGGCCAAAGGTAGCCCCTCAGGAACCGCAACCACAACAATGGTGACAGCAATAGCAAAATATTCCAACAACAATAACGCATCATCACCAGACCAGCTCCACTGAGTTCCTTCTATGATCTTACTGGCAAATAACTTTTGCACCAAAACTGCAAACGTCACTATAGCGAATATAAGACCTATCTTTCCAATAATAGTTGCCACTCCATTCAGCTTAACCTGCAACGGGGTTTCATCATTTCCGCCTTCAGTAAGAGTTGCCATCAGTTTTCCCCATTGGGTTCTCATGCCGACTGTTACAACTAACATCTTACATGAACCATCCTGAACCTTAGTTCCAGACAACAAGTAAGGATTTTCAGTATTAACCTTTACTGGTTCGCTCTCTCCGGTCAAACTAGATTCGTCAATAGAGAGTGCAAACCCTGAAAGAAAAAGTCCATCTGCAGGGACTTGATCTCCGATACCAAGGTGTACAATATCACCAGGAAGCAACTCATATATTGATAGCTTTTGCCTGTATCCCTTCCTGGTAACTTGAATTGATATATTCTTCTTCTCTTTATCCAAATCCCTGAACTGCAAAGACTGACGATAATCACTTGTCGCTGTTACAAAGACTACCAACAAGATACTAGCCACGATTCCAAGACCATCATGAGATCCTTTTGGCCATCCTTCTGTCGCAATGCCGCCAATCAAGGACACAAAGGCACACACAGCAAGAACCATAAGAGTCATATCTTGGAGTGCTTCCCATACAAACACCCAAAAGCCTCGTTGCTCACGTTCAGTGAACTCATTGGTTCCATAAAGCTCCTGTCTGGTAGCCAACTCTTTGTCATCCATAGCAAGTCCATTGGTGGTACATGTTTTAAGCTTGGTTGCAAGACCATCTACCCCGCCATGTAATTTTAGCTTTTCGGGGTTATGGCCTTCAACAATGGTACCTGCATCATCAGCACTGATTCCAAAACCAGCTGCCTTGAATTCTTCGGGCAGTATGGTATCCCTGTTAACTTCAGCAGCTGCATGCATCACATTGTTCATATCAATGACATTGCATAATTTACATGATCCAACAATACAGATATAGATTTTCAAAGAACTTACAGTGTAGCAGATGAAGTGCTGCCTTCGACACCAAGACCGCAACTCTCAACTTCTGTAATCATAAAAAGTATGATCAGGTATAAACTATTACAAAACATATAACATATACAAGCTTTGAAAAACATTACTGTATTAAAAAAAAAAAAAAAAAAAAAAAAAAAAAAGGGCATAAAGACGAGAACTCTTAATGTTATCTATATACTTAATCACATCTTCTTATTAGCGTGCCGAACTTACAACTAATAGAATTTTAAGTCTCATGACATACTAGCAAATTACCTATAATTCCAAACATAGGCTACAATGCAAAGAAAAATCATACTTTCTTAACATAATCAAATACTTCATTGTTCCAAATTTATTGTCCACATATTTAAAATAGATTAGGAATTCATACCCTCAAAATTTTAAGTAGTTATAAATTCATTAGGTACAGTTAAAACCGTCATTCTGCAAAAAGTAAGAAAAAAAAAATGTATCGATAATGTTTTTATTAATTTGTATGTTTTATATCAATGGACAATTATTCTGAGAGGGAAATTTTCTTCTTGTAAAACAATAGGCTAGTTGGGTTTCACACCATCATTTTAGACTGCCACACCATTAACCTTTTTCACCCTTTTTTTTTTTCTTTCCATTTATAGTCTATTATTACAAAAAATAAAATTAAAAAAATTAAAAAATCTCACTTATTTATTTTTAATCTCACTCTCAGCTAACTTCTTCTTTTTCTTCAAAAAAATTTAATTCTTGTCTTCATTTTTTCCTCTTTCTTTCTATTGCTCTAACAAACATATACCTTCAAAACTAAACTTAACAAGATTTAAAAACTTGAACGAGATCTAGACAAAAAGGTATGCTTTGCACTAACGAAAGGTGCGGCGGCTATGGTGGTATGACGTGAGGTAGAGGCGTTCGTGGGTTTAAAGTAGCCGGAAGTTGCAGCGGCTGTGGTGGTTTGACCGGAAGTGGTGGCATTTTGACCGGAGGAAATGGTTCTTTAAACCACGGTGGTATGACGTGAAGTAGAGGCGTTCGTGTATTGTTGGGTGGTGGTTATGATGGCTGAAAATTGGATAGTAAAAGAAAGTTGTGAAAAGGGAATGATGATAGTTGCTAAAAAAAAGTGCAACAATGAAATGACAAATAGTGTGAGTGGTGTTTAAAACTTATTACGGAGCCCACAACTTTTTAGTTGGCGGACCATGGTGATATAGTCAGCGTTGCTACTCTAGTTATGAAACTTTTTCGCAAAAAATTAGGTGACAAAAACAAGAAAAGTTAAAGCTTAGTCAACATTAGTTATTACAAACATCAAAGATTTGACCACAAAACAAAATTGACCGGAACCTAAAACCAGACAAAGTGAATCAAAAGTCAAAACACACACATGATTACGTCGCATAGCAGCAGCCTCATTACGTTTCTCGATATTAGCCGTAAAGCGAAACCTTCTTTTCGGATTCTTAACGAGACCACACATGTGTCTCCACTTTTGCAACACTTCATCCGACGAATGCTTAGGCTTCACTCCACCAAAATTCTCATTCAAATAATTCTCCATATCTTATTTTTTCCTTACGTCTTAGAATATTTTTTATGAAAAGACTATTAAACAATGTGTATGTATATATACACAAATAACTAAAGAAAACGTTGAGAAAAATTCAAATATGTAATGCTGACAAATATTGAAAAGGGAACTGCGTGTGAATTAATTCATGGGTGCATGTTTGGAAAATAACTAGGAAGGTTCCTTAAATTATTGTAATTTAAATTAAGGAACTGCAAAAGTAAAGATACTGTATAATAAGATTCGTAGAGATATAAAAAGGAAAAGTATGTTTGTGTGTGTGTTTTTGATGAAGGAAACTGGCGCGAAGTTTCTTTCGTTTTTATAAAGACGTTGGTGTGGGGTCCCTCTCAACGTGTAACCGAGTAAACTTACGCGTTTGGTAGTGGTCCTTTATTTTAAAATAAAAGTGTAACATAATTTATTCAATCACTAGCAGGCTCTCGCGTGATTCAGCTGCGTGCATTCTGTAATTTAATTTTTTTGATTAATAATTTATTTTATTTATACGTTTTTTAGCAATAGCTTTACTTATTAGTTTTCTATAGCAAAAGTTTTATGAAATTTTGCTTTGATTGTATTATTTTATTTATTATTTATTTTATGTTTTTGTTTAATAGTTTGCTTGATTTGTATAATATGTGAACATATTTTAGTTTATTATGTATTTTTTATTAATAAATTTACGGATATCAAAATTTTCGTTTAGCCCGTGTTCGGGCTCGAGCCCGTTTGACCCGTGCCCGTTCAGGCTCGAGCCCATTTGGCTCATTGCCAAAAAATTTGTATAATATGTTTTATTATTTCTATTAGTGACATTTAATGCATGAATTGTGTTTAAGTTGGTTGTACAATATGCTTGATAATTTGTATTTCTTATATAAGAGGTGTTTTAATAAGTGTATTAATTGCATTTATTGACTATTTAATTAATTGTATTTAATATACATAATGATCAATTTTAAGTCATTAATTTTCAATTTTAAGTCATTAATTTTAAACTTTAATGACAAAAATAAAGTGGTGTGTACTTTAAGCTTCTAAACTTGTAAATGTCTAATTATATTTCATTTATGGTATTAATTGTCTAATTGTGTTTGAATCACTTGTACTTTAAGCTTCTAAACTTGTAAGGCTTAATTTTAAGTATTCTAATTATAGTAGTCCTTTATGCATTATAAGATAGTTAGATGATAATGGTTGTTATTAATAGGCTAATTACTTAATGTTTAGAGCACTAGCTACTTTTTGTACCGTTGTGTGGTGTCATGAGTAAAATGCTATCACACCAATTATTTATTTATTTATTTTGTATTTTTTTGATGACATGGGACACCTTTCGGCGCACACATATCCCACTAAAATATAAATACAACACACACAAAAAAAAAGAAGGAAAACTAGACCATTTAAGCCGACAATGACGACGCCACACACGAAAATGCCACAAATGGTGTGGGTCTCGTGTTTTCTAGTCGCGAGTTAAAAACACAGCGTACCTGCTGCTTTTATAAAGAGCTAGGTAAATCAAAGTTACAATTGTATACATCTTGTCACTTTTGGTTTATAACATATTTGCAAAATATAATTAAAAAACACACTTTCGGTCGTATAACCTCATATAACTAAAAAGCCACTCTCGTTGGTAAAACCCGTTATAGGTTCTTGTGACCCACATTTTTTTATTTTATTTTTATTTTTTTTTTTATCTATCACATTTAAAAAGGAAAAGAAAAACAATACCATCATGTTACGCAATTAGACGATAGTGCTATAACGCGAACGTACGACGCGCACATGGCGCTGCAATAAGAACAAAAGAGCTATAACGGTGGAGCTATACCGTCCCACACTGTGCGCTCTTACCATTAACCATCGCAAAAATGGCTTAGTGACTAATCATCATGATAGACTCACGCACTATAGAGAGTTGAGTTAATATAGATCTCATATTTGTTATAGATTCAATAAATCAATCTTAGCCATCCACTTTTTATCAAAATAGTAAAAACCCATTTTCCATTAAAAAAAAATAAAAAAAATCTTGCTAACGGTAAATCTTCAAACTACAAAAATACACGCGACAATAATTAAAGTATCTTTCTATAGATATGCACTTCTATATACTTTCGACGATTTTTTTTATTTTTTTTATTTATTTTTTATTATTATTATTTTTTTTTTAAATTTCCGCCCAGAAAAATCACATGTGATTTAACAAATCGCATGTGATTTTTCTAGACGAAAATTTTGAAAAAATAAAAAGGAAAGAAAGAAAAAAAGATCATTAAAAGTATATAGAAGTGCATATCTATAGAAAGATAATTTAATTCTTATCACGAATTCGCGATGGTATGATTTTTTTTGTGTAACGATTAACGGTTTGCGATATTTATTATTTTTTTTAAAAAAGATGAAAGTTTATAATTTTTTGTTTTTATAAAAAAATGAAATGATAGGATTAACTCATTGGGTGTATGACAAATATAAGATATATAATATTATATATTGAACTTTCCTCCTTGCATAGATTATACACTAGTTGCCATATAAGTAGGTTTTAAGGGTTTATAGTTTATACGTAGTAGTAAGTCAAATCAACAAAGTGTCACGCCACTAAGATATTTACTCTTAACAACTCTCGTACATGGGCAGACATCACTAGTACAAACGAGGCTTTCCCCGACGACTTTTTTAAGCCCTTTCCGTTGACATGTCGACGGAATAATACCTTCCCGTCGACATGTCGACGGAACATATAGACGGCTGTACTTCGACGGGAACAGTGTTCCCGTCGACAATCACCGTCGACACTGTGGGTCCCACGTCGTTTTCCAGTCAAAGGAATTTGGTGTCCGTCAAATTCTTCCCGTCGACATGTCGACGGGAACATATAACTAATCAACGTTTTAATTAGTTGATTATAATTATGTTTTATATAATACCGTCGACATGTCGACGGTATAATTAAAACAAAAATATTGTTTTTAATATTATGCCGTCGACATGTCAGCGACATAATATTAAAAACATTATTTTTGTTTTAAAGATACCGTCGACATGTCGACGGTATCATTAAATAACTAATAATAATGTTTTAATGATGCCGTTGACATGTCGACGGTATCATTATTAACACCCTGCTAACAGCAGGTTGCAAATATTGCAATTTTTCAGATTTTTTCTGAATTTTCTAGAAAAAATTTACCAAAACTTGTAACTGTAATAGCACCTATAACCACTCAATATCAACATGTCCTAAACGTATAACTCGCCATCGGCTATAACACTTGCAAAATATCGCTAAACACCCTCAAAATGCAAAAAAACATATAAAGTCTACAAAACGGGGTGTGGTAATATCTAAACCTAGCTGCCATATCCACAAATGTTTTAATATCCGCGACGTTCAAGTCGCCAAAAGGTTAAACTATACAATACTAACATATGGGTCGCCAAAATATTGTTTCAAGCATAAGTACAACACAAAATACCCAAGTTTGAACCTCTACATCCAAAATCACTCGTGATCATCAGTAGGACCCTCATCATCGCCAGAACCATCCTCATCGCCTCTGCGACTCCCGCTCCCTCCAGCTGAGCCACTACCTCCAACGCCACTACCTCCAACGCCACTGCCTGAGCCATCAACGTGCTGAGAACCCGCCTGACTAACATACTCGTTCTATCACGGGTTGGAGGACATAAAACCTGTGACCAAATCAAGCTGCGCCTTCAAGGCCTTACGCTCTTCAGCTTCTCGACGGCGATTCTCCTCGGCCTCAGCAATCTTCTTCTCGGCCTCAGCAAGCTTTTTCTCCATCTCAGCGTAGTCTGAAAATGAAACAATCAAAATTAAAAAACATCTATTGCAATACTTAATTTGAGTCATGATCGAGTAATCTATAATTAATATATTATCAAACTGTACATACCTGGAGGTGGAGGCGGGGTATATGGTAACGGTGGCCTGGAGAGCCCGGGTACGACCCTACCCCGTCCGGCGATGTGGCCCCGCTGCTTGCCCTTCAAAACCATCGCAAGTATCTGCTCCTCCGTGTACGCCACCCCTTCCGGAATATTCGCTCCCAGATCTCGCAGCCGGACCATCTCTACCTATTTAATTGAGAAAAAAATTGAGAAAATTTATATATATATGTATATATATATATATATATATATATATATATATATATATATATATATATATATATATATATATATATATATATATCGGGTTAATTACAAGATTATGTTTCAATGAATCATTAAAGTGCGTGTTTGGGAAAATAAATAAATAAATAAATAATAAATTAAAAAAAATAAATAAAAGATACTTACATATTGAACACGAGCCTCATCCTGCAACCACATACCATCATTGTCGTAGTGTGTGTCGTAAAACGACTGGATGAGTGACGGGTATTGTTTGTCCTTGCTGTTCTGAAACTGTATATACACATGCATATATATAAGATGAAACAAATTAAAAATGGCAAATCAAACACCATATTTATTTTAATTAAACTTAAATACTTTTATAAAATCAAAATTAATTACTTTTATATAATTATAATTAAATAATTTTATAAAAATAAAATACTTGTATAAAAATAAAATGTGTCTTACGTAGTCGTGGCGAATAGCGGCCAATGACTTGGAACCGTGGCGGCTGTACACCTTCAACTTCTTTCGGTTCTCCTTGTTCACAGCAGCACGCTTCAGGTTCTTCTCATTCATGTAAAACTTGATATGCTCCTCCCACACAGATGGCTCGACATTCGGAGGAGGGTTTCTTCGTATCTCATCCACTTTTTCAGGCCCACCCTCCCCGTCGAAGTAAACCCTCTTCATCGTGCCTGATGAGTGCTCAAACACTCATCGTTTTTGATATATTTAAACTGCCAAAACGCACAAAAACAATCAAAAAGATATCAAAATACTTAAATTATCCCAGGGATTGTGTTTTATGTGTTTTAAAAGTAAAATGTGCAAAAATAAAGAAAAAACGTACAAAGTTTGCAGTATTGGCAGTTTCAGTCCCCCAAGTTTCAAAACTTGTCAAAATTAGTCCCTAAGCATTTATTTTGAAAGAAAAAGTCAACCCAAGGTTTTGAAAGTTAATTTCACAAAATATTACATTTGGGTTGCAAGTTTTCCAAAGTTACGTATTTAGTCCCTGAAAAATCCAAAAATGGCAAAAGTAGTCCCTGGGATTTTTGAAATTTTGAAAATGTGGAAAAATGCAAATTTGGTCCTTGGATTATTGGTACTTGGCAAAATTGATCCTTTGGAGAGTTTTGGAAAGTTACACTTCAGCCCCCTCAACTTTGAAGGATTTACAAAAAGGTCCTTGTGATAACTATTAGCAAACCGGACCCTTGTTTACTTAATCCAAAACAAACCCTTATCCACCCAAAACCCCAAGCCCACCAGGCCCAAAATTCCTTAGCCCGCCCAATCCTTTAAACCGTTTTAAATAACACCCCCGGTCAAACCAGCGTTGACCGTCTTCTCCCCCAACAAACAAGCGCAAAACCAGGGCAACATTCCCCCCTCCTCACCTTTTCACCCACTTTACTCCCCACAATTAATAACCTTACCTAACAACTCCACCACCATAAATGCATCCCCAAACCCCTCACCAATACCACTCAATTTTACCCGTATAAATTTTGGCGCCAAATTCACAATCTATGGCTCAGATTGATTATAAAGCAATTGAACGATGGGGATTTGGTTAGAGGGTCAAGGCAAAGGCTGTGGGGCTCTCAGTTTTCAAAAAGCAGCCATGTGGAAGACTTAGGGCTAGAATTTTAGGTCGATATATATTGATAAGCTCATAGAAGCTCTTGGTGTGTAATTTTTCTTAGTTTTATGTAGTTTTTAGTTTATTTTAATGTAATGTAACTGTTTTTTATCAATGAAAGCTCAGTTTGAAGTTTAATTCTCATTTCCATTTTTCAAAGTCTCATTTAAATTTATCAAGTTCTAATTTAAGCTTCTAATTTGTGTTTAGTGGATTCTCAAGCTATTACAAACTCAGTAACAAGGGTTTATTAACTTAACAAACTTGTTTGATCAACTCTTAGCTCATTTTTAAATATTTATAAAAAATCAAGAAAAATAAAAAATAAGTGAAAGATTGGTGATCATTGACTGAATGAGCAAGGAGCACAGTGAATTGTGGATGGCTGTGGGTTAGGTACCTCAGGGGAGGGCATAGGATTGATTGATTTGGTCCTTTGGTTCTTACTCAGTGGCTTGGAAGGCTTTGTAAGCTAAAAAAAATCTTTCATCTTTCCTCTTAAGTAGTCTAGACTGTTTATTTAAGTTCATTGCAGTTAAATATTAGCTTATAAATTAGTAGTGACCATTTGTTTGTGTTTTATATTTGTTTAAGTTGAAATCTCCTCAATAACTGATTTTTAAGGGGTGTTTGGTTTTAGATTGTTTACCTTGTTCCACTCATTCATTTGTGCAAATCTGTGTTCATGCATGTTATCTAGTTGAATATAAGCTCAGTGGAACAAAGGAATTGGTACCAAAGTTAGCAATAGTCAAAATCCCAAAGAAATACTCACCACAGTCAACTGTGGTGAGTTTTGAAGTGAAAAACTCATAAAACCATTTCATAAGTTGGATTTGTACTAAATTCACCTTTAATACAGCTTATTTTAACATTTTAAGTCATCAAATCTGTGTTTGAAGTTCATATAAGTCAAACCTTGCAATTTCTTGAAAAGTCAATTGTGCATTCTTGGATTTTGATCAAACTTTGGAGGCTTGCAACTTGTGTAATATAAGGTTCTAAGGTCTGAGATTTTACCAACTTAAACTTTACCACTTTGTGGATTTTTGTGAATTTTATCAGATTTTTAAGATTTTGTTTGCTGGGCCCCACAAGGCCACAAAGTTACCTGCAGGGCAACCCATCTGCCCTGTTCTCAGATACCTCAGTCACCACCACCACTTTGGTGGAGGTTTGTGACCACTACAGTGGTCTAGGCCCTTTGTTTTTGGTTCCACTCAACCCCCCTCCTACCAGGGAGTAAGGGTGAACCCTTTGTTTGACCCCTACCATTGTGGACCCCACCTAATTTGGCCCCTAGACTTTGTCCCATAACTGCCTCAGTCAATAAATAAGCAAAGTGCTTATTTGATCTTTTTGGCTTATTCTGGCCATTCATTGGCTTAATTCTTGCTTATTGTTGTTCATAAGACTCAGAGAAACCAAAGAATACCATTGTGGACCCCACAACTTCATTTTGAGCTTAAAAACCTTCATAGTCAACAAAAGTCAACTGTGAGGTAATTAAGCACTTCAAGTGCTTATTTCCAGGGGTATAGTGAAAGTGTTTTTATTAAAAGTACTTATTTTTAGTTTATTATTAGTTTAGGAAAAGAAAAAACCAAAAAACCAACTTTAAAAATAGTGATAGCTTCTATTTAATAGGATTTATCAATTTAATTTTCTTTTTAATTTATTTCTAAGTAATATATCACTTTTATATTTTTAGAAATTACATTTTAGGTTAAAATAATTTTACAAATTTTTCCAGATTTTTATTTTGTTTTTAGTGGTATTTCTAATTAATTTTAGTTTAATTTAGTTTTAATTAATATTAATCAATTAAATAGCATAATTAGTTTTTAAATAGTATAACCTAGTTTTTATAATTTTTATAGCCTTTATTTTAGTTGAAACATTTTTATAAATTTTTCTAGAATTTTTACTGTTCATTTAATTGTTTTCATAATTTAAATAGTTTAATTAGATATTAATTAGTAATTAGAATAATAATTAATTAATTAGCTTAAAAATACTTAGAATTAACTTTTTATAATTTTTTAGGATTCCTGTAATGGTTAATTAGATTTATAAAATTTTTCTTAATTTTCTAAGTCTTTTTAGTATTTTTAATAGTTCTAATTAATTTAATTAGTATTAAATAGATAATTAGTAATTAATTAATATTAAATAATTAAATAGTGTAAAAATAATTTTTATTTTTCTTAAAATTTTCTTTATTTATTAGGATTTTAAAAATATCAAATTTACACTTTTACCCCTCCCAGTCCTCCAGTTGTACTTTTTGTTTTGTTCGTCTGTATACGTTTTTTAATTAAAACGTACGTTTTTAGGTTTAGCTCAAATCTTCGTACTCCAAATTCCCGTAATCAACCACATAGCTTTCCTAAGCTATATTTGTTAATAATTTCCACATAATTTTCACAACAAACCCTTTTCTGTGAATAACACCCGATTACGAACACGCTAAAGTTACATTTCACACCTCAACGGGATTTAACGACCCGGTGATACATTATATTACCCGGAGCATTGATCTAGGCTATTTGACTTAGTTGACCATTCTTTGGTTAATTTAAGTTAGGTGGTTCGGGCTCAATCAATTTATGGCGCCGCTGCCGGGGAGGTGTGCGCGTTTCTGTAGCGTCTTTCGAGATTAGTGTTATCTCACCTCACTCACTGTACAAATACCATCACTTGTGAATATTTTCAAAATCAAAACATATAAAAATGTCATTGACACTTTTCCTAAAGTGTTAAAACACCAAAAAAAGTAAAAAAAAAAAAAAAAAAAAAAACAAAAAAAACAAAACCATATCGTAACGTTTTCTGATTCGGTTTTCTTTTAAGGTGATTCTTAAAGAGAAACGATTCTAGATTACGGAACGATACCAAAAATATTCTCCAAAATTTTTTATCCCTAGTGCATGCGCACTCGTTCACAATCGAAACAAAATCGTCAACCAAGAAACGTAACTGAGTTACGTCCTATTGTTGAAGATCCAATTCCGAGAATGGACGGAAACCAAGAACCACCAAAGGAAGATGCAGCTCCTGATCTCCGAACTATGGAGGAGTTGTGTCAACCTACAATGCAAGGAAGGGGAGGACCCATTGCTCCCCTTAATATTGCGGCCACTGATTTTGGACTCAAGCATCATATGATACAGCAGGTCCAGAATTCGTGCCAATTTCATGGATTACCGGGTGACGATGCAAACAAGCATCTCGACAAATTTCTTGCCGTCACCCAATGCATGAAGCAGACTGGTGTCTCCGATGATGCCCTTCGTCTCACTCTCTTCCCCTATTCTCTGACTCATCACGCTACTGCGTGGTTTGATCGACTTCCTAGGAACTCGATTCATTCTTTTGAGGAGATGGTGGCTAAATTCTTAGCCAAATACTTTCCACCATCCATGGTTACTAAGTTGCGAAATGATATCAGTAACTTCCGTCAGCTTCCCGACGAATCTTTATTCGAAGCTTGGGAACGCTATAAGCTTTCAATTGATCGGTGTCCAAACCATAATATGTTGCTTGTCACCCAGATAGATACTTTCTACAATGGGTTGACCTTGAGACACCGTGATATTCTTAATGCTGCTGCTGGTGGGACCTTTATGAAAAGGCGTCCCGAAGAGTGCTTTGATCTCATTGAGAACATGACTGCCCACCATAATTTTTGGGATTCCTCAGCTGAGAGGGATGAGTCATGTAAGTCTGTCACTCCAGCCTCTTCTGACCTTATGGCTATTACTAAGAAAATGGATGATCTTTCTACTGCTATGTTGAGGATGAGTCACACAATCCAAAATATAGAAAGTCATCAAGTCAAAGCCATTCATCGAACTTGTGAAACTTGTGGGGGTCCCCATTCATATTCCGAGTGTCTAGCCACCGTTGGCTACACTCAAGAGAACGTTTATGCTGCTCAAGGTTCCTACAATCAGGGAGGTACTAGTTACCAACCACAAGGGGACCGTAATCTTCTCAGCTATCGATCTGACAATTTCCTTGGACCACCCGGTTTTACTCAAAACCATAATGCTCAAAATCGTAACCAAAACCAAAATCAGAATCGAATGAACCAAGGTTATCAAAACCAAGGGAATTTCAATCAAAACCGCAATCAAGGTTACCAAAACCAGGGAAGTTACAACCGCAATCAAGGTCAAAACAACTTCCAAGGGAACAGCTCTCACGGACATGGCAATCAAAATCTGGGAAATTATCAAAACCACGGCTCCTATCAAAACAACCGGGCCCAAAATTTTCCCAATCAACCTCAAGCCATTGTCCCAATTAACCAATACCCTACTCAAGCTCCTCCTAACCAAACACAAGCCATTGTTCCAACTGGACCAATTGGTAATGATACGAGTAAACTCGATAATTTCATGAAAAGTCAGGAGGAGATGAATAGGCTGATGATAAAGCAGTTCGCCACCTTTGGAAATCAATTCTCCACTGTCGGAAATCAGATCGAAGACCTCAAAAAGTCTTTAAATGATCGACCTTCGGGCTCAGAAAAACTTCCGAGCAACACGATCGCTAACCCGAAGGGCGATGCTAAAGCGAGACAACCCGAAGTGGTATGACTTATGACGGACCCCTTGGTCCTATTCCTCCTCCATTATACGATGTGGAAAAGGAACCTGAGGTGACAACGGACAAGGTGCAAACTCCAAGCTCACGAAGTACCGCACACGTCCACCCTCAGGATATACCAGAAACTGTACCAAAGCCAGGAGTTGTCTTTGAACCACCCAAAACTCCTGAAGAGAACCCTAAATCCAAACCTTCACTACCATATCCATCTAGGTTACAAGACCAAAAGCTCCGAGAAAAAGCAAATCATCAAATGGAAAAGTTTTTTCAAATTTTCCGAGAAATTCATTTTGATATCAGCTTCGCGGATGCTCTCCTGTTGATGCCTAAATTTGCATCAACAATCAAAAATCTGTTGAACAACAAAGAGAAACTATTCGAAGTGGCTCGAACTCCACTCAATGAGAACTGCTCTGCGGTTCTTTTAAAACAGCTTCCCGAGAAGCTAGGAGATCCGGGAAAATTTCTCATTCCATGTGTTTTTCCCGGAATGGTTGAGTGCTTCGCCCTAGCCGATCTAGGTGCAAGCATCAACTTGATGCCTTATTCGATATGGAAAAAGCTCTCTCTTCCAGAACTCACTACCACCTGTATGACTCTTGAGCTGGCAGACCGCTCAACATCTTGTCCCCTCGGCATTGCCGAGGATGTGTTTGTAAAGGTGGGAAAGTTCCACTTTCCAGCGGATTTTGTGATTGTTGACTTCGACGCCGACCCACGAGTTCCTCTCATCCTTGGAAGAGGATTCTTGAGAACGGGTCATGCGTTAATCGATGTGCACGAAGAGGAAATAACTCTTTGTGTTGGTAATGAAGCAGTAACATTTAACCTCGATCAAACCGCGAGGTACTCCTCTAATTATGACGCCGAATCGGTTAACCGAATTGATGTCATTGATGTTGCGTCTGAGGAGTATTCTCAAGAACTTCTGGGGTACCTTCCGAGTGGCAGTCCCACTCCTTCTTCTGAGCCTATCATATCCGACTCTTCCCCTTCTCTCACTCCTTTTGAGGGAAGTGACTTCCTTTGGGAAGATGTCGAAGCTTTTCTCGCCCAAGACAGTTCAATTTCTGGAGAATTTGATGAGGACTATCTTGATCCTGAGGGGGATATTCTTTTGCTAGAAAAATTATTAAACGAAGATCCATCTCCCCCTCTTCCTCCAAAAGTACTTCATAAAGAGGAAGTCAAAAATGTTGAAATAACTGATGACTTGCCTAAGGTTGAACTTAAGGACTTGCCGCCTCATCTTGAGTATGCATTTCTGGAGGGTGATGATAAATTACCCGTCATTATTGCTAAAAACTTAAGTGTTGAGGAAAAGGCTGCTCTTATAAAGGTTTTGAAGTCTCATAAGCAAGCAATTGCTTGGCATCTCTCCGACATCAAGGGCATCGACCCTGAATTTTGTACACACAAAATTTTAATGGAGGATGACTTCAAACCTGCGGTCCAACATCAAGAAGGGTGAATCCAAAAATTCACGAGGTTATCAAACAAGAGGTTTTAAAACTTCTTGATGCCGGATTGATTTACCCTATCTCGGACAGTCCTTGGGTCAGCCCAATCCATTGTGTTCCAAAAAAGGGTGGCATTACCGTTGTCACAAACGAGGAAAATGAGTTAATTCCAACTCGTTTGGTTACGGGTTGGCGCGTCTGCATTGATTATCGTAAATTGAATGACGCCACCCGTAAGGATCATTTTCCTCTGCCCTTTATGGATCAGATGCTCGAGAGATTAGCGGGGAATGAGTACTATTGCTTCCTCGATGGTTTCTCGGGTTACTTTTAGATTCCCATTGACCCGCAAGACCAAGAAAAGACCACTTTTACGTGCCCCTATGGAACTTTCGCATATAAACGTATGCCATTTGGCTTATGTAATGCTCCGGGCACGTTTCAAAGATGTATGATGGCCATATTTTCCGACATGATCGGGAAAAGTATGGAGGTCTTTATGTACGATTTCTCGGTCATTGGAGATTCGTTTAAAACATGTCTCTCCCATTTAGACAGCATGCTAAAACGTTGTGAAGACACAAAGTTATGTCTAAATTGGGAGAAGAGTCACTTTATGGTCAAAGAGGGCATTGTCCTCGGCCATAAGATTTCAAAAAACAGGATTGAGGTTGATCGTGCCAAAGTGGACGTCATTGCAAAATTGCCTCATCCCACGACTGTGAAAGGTGTTAGGAGCTTTTTGGGTCACGCCGGTTTTTACCGTAGGTTTATTCAAGATTTTTCTAAAATCGCCCGGCCTATGACCCATCTCCTCGAGAAGGATGCTCCTTTTATCTTCTCCCCTGAGTGCATCGAAGCCTTTGAAACATTAAAGAAAAGGCTTACCGAGGCACCGATTCTTGTTGCCCCCGATTGGGACTTGCCCTTCGAGCTCATGTGTGATGCTAGTGATTATGCGATAGGGGCAGTCTTGGGGCAACGCAAAACAAAACATTTTCAGCCTATACACTATGCCAGCAAGACTATGACCGAGGCTCAAAGTCATTACACCACCACTGAAAAAGAATTATTAGCTGTGGTGTATGCTTTTGAAAAATTCCGGCCATACCTGATTCTGACTAAAAGCATAGTGTATACGGATCATTCGGCTTTGAAGTATCTATTTGCAAAACAAGATGCAAAGCCGAGACTCCTCCGATGGGTTCTCCTCCTTCAGGAATTTGATATCATCATTCGTGATAAAAAAGGAGCTGAGAACCTGGCTGCTGATCATCTCTCCCGTCTTGAAAACCCTCACCAAAATGCTTTCGAGAAAAAGGAAATAAATGAAACATTTCCTCTCGAAACCCTCAATGTGGTTTCATTTCGTGGAGACTCGATTACCCCATGGTTTGCCGACTTTGCAAACTATCTTGCGGGTAACTTCATTGTGAAAGGGATGTCGTCCCAACAAAAAAATAAATTTTTCAAAGATGTCAAACATTACTTTTGGGACGACCCCTACTCATTCAAGATATGCGCGGATCAAGTCATCCGGCGGTGTGTGTATGGTCAGGAAGCCGCTGAAATTTTAAAGGCTTGCCATGCTGGTCCCACGGGGGGCCACCACAATCCCAACTACACCGCCAAAAAGGTGTTTGATTCTGGCTTTTATTGGCCCTCGATCTACAAGGATGCCCAAGATTTAGTCAAGTCCTGTGACGCTTGTCAGCGTCATGGGAATATTTCACAAAAGAATGAAATGCCTCAGAATGCAATTCAAGTTTGTGAAATCTTTGATATCTGGGGCATCGACTTTATGGGGCCATTTCCATCCTCTCACGGCAATAAATACATACTCGTGGCAGTTGACTACTTGTCAAAATGGGTTGAAGCGAAAGCTTTACCCACAAATGATGCCCGAGTAGTTGTGAAATTTTTAAAAGCTCTTTTTGCCCGATTCGGAACTCCACGTGCTATTATTAGTGATCGTGGTACGCACTTCTGTAATGACAAGTTTGACAAAGTCATGCAAAAGTACGGTGTGACTCACCGTCTTTCTACTGCGTACCACCCTCAAACGAGTGGACAAGTCGAAGTGTCCAATCGGGGCATTAAAAGAATATTGGAGAGAACTGTAGGTGAGAATCGTGCATCGTGGTCGGACAAATTAGATGATGCACTTTGGGCTTTCCGTACGGCTTACAAAACACCCATTGGGTGTACGCCTTATAAACTTGTGTACGGGAAAGCGTGCCATCTCCCGATCGAGCTTGAACACAAAGCCTATTGGGCTCTCAAGCATGCCAATTTCGACCTCAAAACGGCGGGTGATCATAGAAAAGTTCAACTAAATGAATTAAACGAACTTCGTGATCAAGCTTACGAGAACTCTTTGATCTATAAAGAAAAGACAAAGAAGATTCATGACTCAAAAATCAAAAACCGCGTTTTCAACGTTGGTGATCGAGTCCTTCTTTTCAACTCTAGACTCAAGATCTTCTCGGGAAAGCTCAAAACCCGATGGACTGGTCCATTCACTATCGCAAAAGTTTATCCTTATGGTACCGTCGAATTATCTCAAAATGACGGTCCAAATTTCAAAGTGAATGGACATCGGTTAAAGCACTACTTTGGAGAGGACGTACCATCCATGGTCGTCCCGGATCTCCAAACTTTCCCCAAGGACAATTGAATTCGGGGATAGAGTCAAGCTAGCGACTCAATGACCAAAAACTGGCAACAATACGGGTTTTCACCCGTATCTCTGATTCTTTCTATTTTCTACCACCGAGTGTGGGGGAATGGCCAACCCCCCGCTGTTTGAAAATAATGTATATATGTATATAAGTCAAAAAAAAAAAAAAAAAGTTGTATATATATAGAAATAAAGTGAAAATTGGTATTTCCGCAGTTAGATTCGAATCTTGGCTTTTTACGTTCATAGCTTCGGCATAATAGCCGGGACTTTGAATATTGAGGACAATATTCATTTCTAAGTGTGGGGGGGGGGGGGGGGGGGGAAATTCTATCGAATTTTAAGCAAATCCTTTCAAGTGCCCCCGTTTTTGGCCAAAATTTTCAAAAATTTTTCACTTTATTTCAAAATTTTTGTGGTAATCAGTCCGCCAGGTCTAACCGACAAAGGGATTGGCTAATCCAGGAGCAAACGGCTCTTGGTAAAGATAAATCAAATCCGTTGACGGCTGGCAATTTGCCCAAAATTGTATGGTTCATCAACTCCCCGAAAACAAATGAGTTGGCTAGTGATGCGTGGGAATCGCACCTTGCTTTACCTTTCGAGGGATCTCACGAGGCTTACAACCCCCACCAGGCAGTGTACCTGATCGTTGTAGTATAGTATAGTGACAAGTACCGGGGGATTGATCGTTCAGCTTAGGAATAGTGTCGCTAGGATTAGAAAACCTAATTAATAGTTCTAGAGATGAAAGATGATTATTTTTGTGTTTTTATATTTTATGAAAGCAAGTAAAATCTCGGTTTTTAGAAGAGTGGGCGGAATTAGTTGTTATTCAACTAACCCAAAAACTACTTTGTAACTAATTAAACTAATGAAAATAAAATTAAACTAATATTAAACTAAGGTTGTGAGCAGTAATTGGAGAAATTGTGTTTACTTAGACTTCATTACTCCCTAGATATCTTTTACATGTTAATTACTTGTTACACTTGTATGAATGACGGGTTGTATTCCTTAATACCATTCGTGGAGTGGCATACATAACTCCCCAACTCTATGAGCTCTTATCTCCTCCTACACCATGACCCAGCACAACTATAGGGATTGTAAACAGTGGCTCATGCATTAAATACAACCAATAAAGACCTAGTACGCCTCGGTTCATGTTTCTTAAGACGTTCAAGCATGTTACCATTTGGAGATCTGCCAGTTTTCTTAAGCCTAACATATAATATCATTCATCCAAGAACAAGAATAGACAAGTAATCAACACATAATCAACATCTAGGTTTCATTAGATCTAAGCAAACACAAAGGAAATCTAGCCTAGCATAGTAGAATTAAGATAAGAACAAAAGATAAACAACCAACACATAGACATATTGATTGAATTAAGAGTATACTTATCTCAATTACAATGCAAGGCCTCAAGGGTTTGGAACCCTTGAAAAACCTGTAAAAAAGGCACCAAAATCGTCTTTAGGGTTTTACCAAAACTTCTCTCTTTTTAATGAAAAAAACTAGAAAACTATATATAGGAAAATCGTCCTGACGGCGTCAAGAGTTAAATCTGATGCCGTCAACTCGCCGCCATACACTTCCTCGGACGCCCTAGATCCAATCGTGACGGCCTATGTGACGCCGTCACCACCCACGGTAAATTAATCTTGGTCACTTTGACGCCGTCATAACTCCATCTGACGCCGTCACCAGCTACGGTAAATTATTCTTCATGTCTGACGCCGTCAAGAGCAAACCCTTGACGCCGTCACCTTGTATTTCCAGCTTGGATTTTTTGTACTTTGTCGTTTTCTTCACTTTATGCTCCAAAAACGTCCAAAATAGCCTCTTTTCCAGAATTCACTCTCCAAACACCTAAAATCACAAAAGGAACGATTTAGGGCAATATTTGATCAAATAAATTCGGATTCGGGCTTAAATGACCCCCTAAAAACGGATCATTTTTCGCCTCATCATATACCCTTACACTTGAGATTTGCTTGTCCTCAAGCAAATGAGCTTTTATTCTACTCAAAAGACAAGTTAGGGGTCATTTAACACTAATATAAAAGTAATTACAACAAATAATCGTTCCACTAAAGACCAATAGACAAGCACGGAGGTCATACACAAGCACCTCACAAATAGTGTTTAGATACTCACATCTCTCGGGTGTAATAAAGTAATATAACATTATGGAAATGGAAGATATCTCTCACTACCTGTCATAGCAAAATAGATTACCATAGGCTTGGAAAAGGATCAAACCTCCACCACATGGCGTAAGCACCTAGGATAAACTATCAAAGAGGTCTTTTAAAAGGGTTATAACGTTAGGTGTAGGGATATGAATTACACGGTTTTGTTGGATAAAGGGAATTTTACTGGTGGCGAGTTAACAATCTTAGTAAATTACATGTACAAGATGGCGTTGCTAAGCCAAGACAAGACTCGACTTAAGCTAATAAATGAAAAATAACAAAAACATAAAATGAACATAAAATAAAAACGGGATGGTAGTCCGTATGTTTTTTCTCTTCTTCTTTTCTATTTTTTTTTCTTTTTCTTGTTTTTTCTATATTTTTTTTTTTTTTTTTTTTTTTTTTTTTTTTTTTTTTTTTTTTTTTGCATACACTCTTACCCTACCATCCAAAATAATACATCATAGGGGATGAGAATTTCCCTTACACTTGAATCTTTACATACTTTACATTTAACTATTCTAATGACTCGAATTAAGAAAATCAAAACACTTGGAACACTTTTAAAATTAACGTACATATGGGGGTAATAAGTGATGTTCTTCCCCATTACTCCATAAAATAAGTACTTACCCATGAGTCCCAATCGTCCCAAAACAATATGTACAAGGATATGACTCGACTTAGCAACCATGTAATCAATTAGAAAGTTAACTTAGGGTTTAACAAATAACAATAATGCACTAAAGATGAGCGCATACACGGAAGGCTAAGGCGATTTGGGTGTACATTTAAGTGGGGTGTAACAAATTCTTCCTTTAAGTAAAATGCTTAAAGTTAGAAACGAAAAGATAGGCTCGGAGCGGGTGTACTAGGGGTATCGTGTACTAAAAATGAGTACAACGCTAAGGGTGTGGGAAAAATTAGTTGACTTAACTAGCCAAGTAATATGACTTAAATGGTCAAGTAATTATAATACGGGTTTAACACAAGGGTGATCCTAATGCCTCTTATCATGTAGTAAATCCTACTACACGAATGTAGTCTCACTAGCGGTCTCGGGATGCATCACTAACGCAAGTTCTAGAATCTAAATGCTACCGGTACACTCATAAGCACTAATAATGAATGCTTTTCCTATCAAATCTAAAGGCGAACTTCACATTTTTGGGTGGAAAATTTTTCTGAATATACGGTTATGTGCTAGTCATACAACCTCCTATCCATGAGACGCTTGCTACGGCTAAAGTTTCACTCCTAAATGTTGTAAAAAATTTTAAATTTGGCGCTAAAATTACACTAACAAGTATTTCTCATAGTTTTATTACTCATCTACTATCAAACAAAACAAACTCAAGCGAAAGTGCATATGTAAGGTATCATCTTTTTACCTTCCCCTTACACTTAAGATGAACATTGTCCCCAATGTTCAAGTAAAGAATGTAAAAGTTAAAAAGTAAAGAGAATGAAATCAAATACTCCCCTGATTCGCTCGGTATGGATTTTAGGTTGGCCAGGTTAAATCTTTCTCCAAGAAAATGAACAATCAAAGCTTCCCTTCCAGAATATAAATCATCTTCTTGTCTCAAATAACCTGTAAATCCTGACAAAAGTAGACAAGGCAACCTCGCGTAAAATCGGCGGCATCCTATATAAGTTACTAAATCCTAGAAAACAAAATAAGATATAATGCTTGTGGAATGAAGTTTGCAGATTTCCTGGAGATTATAAAACTTAATAATTCACAAAAACTATAAGACTCCGTTAGAAAAACAAAACCGGTAAAATTTCCAGATTTTTAACTCCTGACGCCGTCAAGAGCAATGCCCTGACGCCGTCAGAATGAACTTGCAGAAATCCTTATGTTAAGTTTCCGGAAAATTTCTGGAAAAACTTTGTCCTACTTCCTGGAAAATCCTGCAAAACTTCATTATGACTCAATACAAGCATTTGACTCTAACAAATACGAATATACATGTTCATTAAATATTGTGGATAATCATGATCGGTTTGTTTCTTAAAAACATATTTGGGGTTTCCCCTTACACTTATCTTTTGCAAAAATACCTCTAGGTTGAAGTTAAGACTAGGCTAAACAACATAATAAAGTATTTCACATTTTAATAGAGAAACATGATTAACCAACAATAAAAATAAAACATGCATACGGAAGCAAATAACAATCAAACAAATAAAAATCACACAAAACATGGGTTGCCTCCCAAGAAGCGCTTGTTTTTGTTCGAGTCACGAGCCTGACTCTACCCTTATTTAATGGAAATAGGGGATGTTCTCCCTACACTTAGGATTAAGTGTGGGTGAAAGTAGCGATACACACCCTTAGGGTGTGAATATGCCACGTGAGGTGAAGGGGGTGAGTGAATGGCTTCCTTCATCCTAAAACTACCCGGATAATATTGGTTGATGGGTGGGTCGGTTCCTCTTTTGTCTCCTAGAAATAAATCTAAGGATGGGAAGTTGTGTAAAGGTTGAGGTTCCGGTTCATCAACACTAGGAAATTCTCTAGAACTAGGAGTAAGGTTATCACTACAAGTGTTTTAACCTATATCCTCAAGTGGTGCCTGGTCCAAGGGTTCTACCTCCATAGGAATTCCTAAAGTTTCTTCTACTTCTTCCGGGTAAGTCACGGGCGGTGTATATGCCTCAAATGATGGTAGGACTTGTGGGGTACTTAGTGGGCTTGGGTTTTCTACTATCTCTTCCATCACATCAATATCACCTATGTGTTCATCTTGTATTATGGTAGTACCTAACCATGACATGCAACTAGGTGGCTCAACTCTAACCTCATGTGTGTCGTATGTTTTGGTGAAATCTATCCCGCTCATGCAACTAGGTAGTTCAACACTAACCATATCATAATCTTGGTTTGATTCTAAGTTCATGTTCTTAGAAATTAGGCCATCTCGCTCACACGAATCCACCAATTCGTTGAACTCATGGGTTATGGTTAGGAAGCTTTTCTCAAAATTCATCCAAAGGGTCTCACTAAAAGGAATTGATCCTGATAATGATCGTCTAATAGAAAACACACATGCATAAAATTCATCAAACCCATCTAACTTTACACCCATCTCCTCTTGTATATATGTAAGATCACTTAAAAATTCATTGGAACAACAGGAGGCAAATCTATCCGAGTAAACTAATTGTTCCTCTATAGTTAATGATCTAAATGGAATTTCATCCGCCATGGAGACAAATGAAAATGGTTTCACAAACAAAGGGCACAAAGAAAAAGATAGACTACAAGAAAGCTAATAAAAAAGAAAATAAAAATCTCACTAAAAAGGAATCTAATGAGTAGACCTAATAAAAAGAAATCCTAACCTAGACAATAACTATTCCCCGGGCTGCGGCACCAAAAACTTGATGCGTGGGAATCGCACCTTGCTTTACCTCTCGAGGGATCTCGCGAGGCTTACAACCCCCACCAGGCAGTGTACCTGATCGTTGTAGTATAGTATAGTGACAAGTACCGGGGGATTGATCGTTCAGCTTAGGAATAGTGTCGCTAGGATTAGAAAACCTAATTAATAGTTCTAGAGATGAAAGATGATTATTTTTGTGTTTTTATATTTTATGAAAGCAAGTAAAATCTCGGTTTTTAGAAGAGTGGGCGGAATTAGTTGTTATTCAACTAACCCAAAAACTACTTTGTAACTAATTAAACTAATGAAAATAAAATTAAACTAATATTAAACTAAGGTTGTGAGCAGTAATTGGAGAAATTGTGTTTACTTAGACTTCATTACTCCCTAGATATCTTTTACATGTTAATTACTTGTTACACTTGTATGAATGACGGGTTGTATTCCTTAATACCATTCGTGGAGTGGCATACATAACTCCCCAACTCTATGAGCTCTTATCTCCTCCTACACCATGACCCAACACAACTATAGGGATTGTAAACAGTGGCTCATGCATTAAATACAACCAATAAAGACCTAGTACGCCTCGGTTCATGTTTCTTAAGACGTTCAAGCATGTTACCATTTGGAGATCTGCCAGTTTTCTTAAGCCTAACATATAATATCATTCATCCAAGAACAAGAATAGACAAGTAATCAACACATAATCAACATCTAGGTTTCATTAGATCTAAGCAAACACAAAGGAAATCTAGCCTAGCATAGTAGAATTAAGATAAGAACAAAAGATAAACAACCAACACATAGACATATTGATTGAATTAAAAGTATACTTATCTCAATTACAATGCAAGGCCTCAAGGGTTTGGAACCCTTGAAAAACCTGTAAAAGAGGCACCAAAATCGTCTTTAGGGTTTTACCAAAACTTCTCTCTTTTTAATGAAAAAAACTAGAAAACTATATATAGGAAAATCGTCCTGACGGCGTCAAGAGTTAAATCTGACGCCGTCAACTCGCCGCCATACACTTCCTCGGACGCCCTAGATCCAATCATGACGGCCTATGTGACGTCGTCACCACCCACGGTAAATTAATCTTGGTCACTTTGACGCCGTCATAACTCCATCTGACGCCGTCACCAGCTACGGTAAATTATTCTTCATGTCTGACGCCGTCAAGAGCAAACCCTTGACGCCGTCACCTTGTATTTCCAGCTTGGATTTTTTGTACTTTGTCGTTTTCTTCACTTTATGCTCCAAAAACGTCCAAAATAGCCTCTTTTTCAGAATTCACTCTCCAAACACCTAAAATCTCAAAAGGAACGATTTAGGGCAATATTTGATCAAATAAATTCGGATTCGGGCTTAAATGACCCCCTAAAAATGGATCATTTTTCGCCTCATCAGCTAGCCCGCAAGATTATGGCTTGTGGTAAAGGCCGTGGAAAAATCCATAATTGGTAATCAGCTCACCAAGATGTTGACTAGGTCCATCAAGATGCTGGCTAGTCCAGGAGCAAACGGCTCCTGGTAAAGACTTAACAAATCCGTTGGAAGCTGGTGGTTTGCTCAAAATCACACGGTTATCAGGTGTGCCACAGTTCTTACAACTGGCTACTCCAGAAGTGATGGCTTTTGGTAAAGAGTTTAAAATCCATCAAGTTTTCTAAAAAGATTGCTAGGGACAAGTAATAGTTCAGTGTGGGGGATTGATGAGTGCTCAAACACTCATCGTTTTTGATATATTTAAACTGCCAAAACGCACAAAAACAATCAAAAAGATATCAAAATACTTAAATTATCCCAGAGATTGTGTTTTATGTGTTTTAAAAGCAAAATGTGCAAAAATAAAGAAAAAACGTACAAAGTTTGCAGTATTGGCAGTTTCAGTCCCCCAAGTTTCAAAACTTGTCAAAATTAGTCCCTAAGCATTTATTTTGAAAGAAAAAGTCAACCCAAGGTTTTGAAAGTTAATTTCACAAAATATTACATTTGGGTTGCAAGTTTTCCAAAGTTACGTATTTAGTCCCTGAAAAATCCAAAAATGGCAAAAGTAGTCCCTGGGATTTTTGAAATTTTGAAAATGTGGAAAAATGCAAATTTGGTCCTTGGATTATTGGTACTTGGCAAAATTGATCCTTTGGAGAGTTTTGGAAAGTTACACTTCAGCCCCCTCAACTTTGAAGGATTTACAAAAAGGTCCTTGTGATAACTATTAGCAAACCGGACCCTTGTTTACTTAATCCAAAACAAACCCTTATCCACCCAAAACCCCAAGCCCACCAGGCCCAAAATTCCTTAGCCCGCCCAATCCTTTAAACCGTTTTAAATAACACCCCCGGTCAAACCAGCGTTGACCGTCTTCTCCCCCAACAAACAAGCGCAAAACCAGGGCAACATTCCCCCCTCCTCACCTTTTCACCCACTTTACTCCCCACAATTAATAACCTTACCTAACAACTCCACCACCATAAATGCATCCCCAAACCCCTCACCAATACCACTCAATTTTACCCGTATAAATTTTGGCGCCAAATTCACAATCTATGGCTCAGATTGATTATAAAGCAATTGAACGATGGGGATTTGGTTAGAGGGTCAAGGCAAAGGCTGTGGGGCTCTCAGTTTTCAAAAAGCAGCCATGTGGAAGACTTAGGGCTAGAATTTTAGGTCGATATATATTGATAAGCTCATAGAAGCTCTTGGTGTGTAATTTTTCTTAGTTTTATGTAGTTTTTAGTTTATTTTAATGTAATGTAACTGTTTTTTATCAATGAAAGCTCAGTTTGAAGTTTAATTCTCATTTCCATTTTTCAAAGTCTCATTTAAATTTATCAAGTTCTAATTTAAGCTTCTAATTTGTGTTTAGTGGATTCTCAAGCTATTACAAACTCAGTAACAAGGGTTTATTAACTTAACAAACTTGTTTGATCAACTCTTAGCTCATTTTTAAATATTTATAAAAAATCAAGAAAAATAAAAAATAAGTGAAAGATTGGTGATCATTGACTGAATGAGCAAGGAGCACAGTGAATTGTGGATGGCTGTGGGTTAGGTACCTCAGGGGAGGGCATAGGATTGATTGATTTGGTCCTTTGGTTCTTACTCAGTGGCTTGGAAGGCTTTGTAAGCTAAAAAAAATCTTTCATCTTTCCTCTTAAGTAGTCTAGACTGTTTATTTAAGTTCATTGCAGTTAAATATTAGCTTATAAATTAGTAGTGACCATTTGTTTGTGTTTTATATTTGTTTAAGTTGAAATCTCCTCAATAACTGATTTTTAAGGGGTGTTTGGTTTTAGATTGTTTACCTTGTTCCACTCATTCATTTGTGCAAATCTGTGTTCATGCATGTTATCTAGTTGAATATAAGCTCAGTGGAACAAAGGAATTGGTACCAAAGTTAGCAATAGTCAAAATCCCAAAGAAATACTCACCACAGTCAACTGTGGTGAGTTTTGAAGTGAAAACCTCATAAAACCATTTCATAAGTTGGATTTGTACTCAATTCACCTTTAATACAGCTTATTTTAACATTTTAAGTCATCAAATCTGTGTTTGAAGTTCATATAAGTCAAACCTTGCAATTTCTTGAAAAGTCAATTGTGCATTCTTGGATTTTGATCAAACTTTGGAGGCTTGCAACTTGTGTAATATAAGGTTCTAAGGTCTGAGATTTTACCAACTTAAACTTTACCACTTTGTGGATTTTTGTGAATTTTATCAGATTTTTAAGATTTTGTTTGCTGGGCCCCACAAGGCCACAAAGTGACCTGCAGGGCAACCCATCTGCCCTGTTCTCAGATACCTCAGTCACCACCACCACTTTGGTGGAGGTTTGTGACCACTACAGTGGTCTAGGCCCTTTGTTTTTGGTTCCACTCAACCCCCTCCTACCAGGGAGTAAGGGTGAACCCTTTGTTTGACCCCTACCATTGTGGACCCCACCTAATTTGGCCCCTAGACTTTGTCCCATAACTGCCTCAGTCAATAAATAAGCAAAGTGCTTATTTGATCTTTTTGGCTTATTCAGGCCATTCATTGGCTTAATTCTTGCTTATTGTTGTTCATAAGACTCAGAGAAACCAAAGAATACCATTGTGGACCCCACATCTTCATTTTGAGCTTAAAAACCTTCACAGTCAACAAAAGTCAACTGTGAGGTAATTAAGCACTTCAAGTGCTTATTTCCAGGGGTATAGTGAAAGTGTTTTTATTAAAAGTACTTATTTTTAGTTTATTATTAGTTTAGAAAAAGAAAAAAACCAAAAAACCAACTTTAAAAATAGTGATAGCTTCTATTTAATAGGATTTATCAATTTAATTTTCTTTTTAATTTATTTCTAAGTAATATATCACTTTTATATTTTTAGAAATTACATTTTAGGTTAAAATAATTTTACAAATTTTTCCAGATTTTTATTTTGTTTTTAGTGGTATTTCTAATTAATTTTAGTTTAATTTAGTTTTAATTAATGTTAATCAATTAAATAGCATAATTAGTTTTTAAATAGTATAACCTAGTTTTTATAATTTTTATAGCCTTTATTTTAGTTGAAACATTTTTATAAATTTTTCTAGAATTTTTACTGTTCATTTAATAGTTTTCATAATTTAAATAGTTTAATTAGATATTAATTAGAATAATAATTAATTAATTAGCTTAAAAATACTTAGAATTAACTTTTTATAATTTTTTAGGATTCTTGTAATGGTTAATTAGATTTATAAAATTTTTCTTAATTTTCTAAGTCTTTTAGTATTTTTAATAATTCTAATTAATTTAATTAGTATTAAATAGATAATTAGTAGTTAATTAATATTAAATAATTAAATAGTGTAAAAATAATTTTTATTTTTCTTAAAATTTTCTTTATTTATTAGGATTGTAGAAATATCAAATTTACACTTTTACCCCTCCCAGTCCTCCAGTTGTACTTTTCGTTTTGTTCGTCTGTATACGTTTTTTAATTAAAACGTACGTTTTTAGGTTTAGCTCAAATCTTCGTACTCCAAATTCCCGTAATCAACCACATAGCTTTCCTAAGCTATATTTGTTAATAATTTCCACATAATTTTCACAACAAACCCTTTTCTGTGAATAACACCCGATTACGAACACGCTAAAGTTACATTTCACACCTCAACGGGATTTAACGACCCGGTGATACATTATATTACCCGGAGCATTGATCTAGGCTATTTGACTTAGTTGACCATTCTTTGGTTAATTTAAGTTAGGTGGTTCGGGCTCAATCAGTGCCCTTGTTGTCGGAGTAGACCTTAGCAATGTACGCATTGAGACCCGCCGAAATGGTTTTCCAATCGGGTGAGCGCATGTGGGTCTGCAAGTCGAAAAATTCCTGCAAACAAATTTAAATAAATATACACATTCAAAGAATTAAATATAAAGATATAATTAAAAAAAAATAACTGACCCCGAGTCGGTTCATGAAGCCCTGTCGAGTCGCTTCGTCAAGGTTGTGCCAGGAGGGATAGTGCAACGGCAAGGACCTAACCAGCTCGCCAACATAGTTACTGAACCATGCGCGGTTGGGCCCAACATGATTAAATGTCTTCTGATCACGCCACTCGAACTTGATCGATTGCGGGCCCGAGGCAGTCACAGCTTTCCTGAGGTCTTTGTTTTTGTTGGCTTCACGGACCTGTGCCCTGCCGCCATCCCGACCTCCACCCCTGCCGCTAGCTTGTCTCGCTCTACCTCCTCGTCGAGGTTTTTGTGACGAACCTACAATTGAAGTGAGTGAAAACGTTAAAAAATAACAAGTAACAAAATTCAAATTATCAAGTTTAATTTTCTTACCACTACGGTGACCGCTAGTAATCGAACGATAAGGTGGTGATGGGTCATCGGCACCGTCACCACCGTGACCTCGCGCTACTGCTGCCATCTGTAAAAGTACAAGTTGAATTAACATATAGAAATTCGGGAACAAATTAACATAAACATGCACACATTCAAATACATACACATTTAAAATAAATATACACATTTAAACAATCCATAACAATTTCATTCAAATAAGCTAGGTGTCGTTTTAGAAGTTACAATTTAAGATCAATCTGCTACATCTACATCACTATCATAAACAGCATGAGTCGCATCTTCAACTTCATCATCAAAATTGTTTGCATCAGAGTCTGCTAAATCATAAGGATCGTCGTCCTCATCATCAATAAATTCATCATCATCATCATCAACATGAATGATTGGTGGTGGTGCCTCAACTAACGTTGATTGACCATCGATATTTAAGGTTTCAAATGCCAAATCATTCAAATTAGCAGACAGTTGGAGATTCGATGAGTTGTTGCCATGTATCACATCATCATCGTCTTCTGCCACAATGACATCCCAGGTTGTGTTGTGATTCACTTCTTGGACAACCTTCCAATGGAGTGGTCGTCTGGCAGGATCTTCAAGGTAGAAGACTTTTTTTGCTTGTGTTGCGATAATGTAAGGTTGATCTTCAAACGCTGTGCTACATGCCCAAATTTGTGTCATGTTGTTTCTAGTGTTATAACGTTCGACTCTACCTCTTTTGACCAAGTCGAACCACTTAACTCGAAACATCACAACTTTGAACTGGGTATACGCGAACTCTAGAATTTCTTCTAGATGACCATAATACATTTCTCCTTCCTTCTCGCCAGGAGAACAAATTCCGCTGTTCTGAGTTGTACGTTTTACATCGCGGCTGTGTACAACAAACTTCACACCGTTGACTACGCAAGAGTGAACTGAGGTTACGGTCGATAATGGTCCACAAGCCAAAGCGAATAAGTCGGGAGTACACCTTGGGTCATTGTCTGTGTAAAGTTTACCGATCTATGAACAAAATAAGAATAGATGGATATGAGTAATATATATAGTCGTTATTTATACAAGGAATTACATATAATAAGTTTACCTTCGTCTGAAACCATCTAGGAAATTCTTGTTGCATGTCGCTATCAGGATGTTCACTGAAAATGGACATGATATTAGAATTAATCGAAAAGATAAATTGGGAAAAAGAAATTTCAAAATAAAAACGCGTACCTCTCGAACTCGTTCATGTACGCGTCAATCTCAAGACTGTTGTGAAGTACATACCATATCACTTTCTTCATTTCTTGGAGACCTAACCGAATAATTGTCACTTTACCAGACGTTTTACATAGTGATTGGAACACCTGGAAATCACTTGTTGGGCGAGGACAGCCCTGAGATGCAGTGGGACGATTAAATTTCGTCCCAATTTCGCCCCGAAAATAACGAGAACAAAAAGTTAATGCTTCGTCTGCAACATAACCCTCCGCTATTGAACCTTCCGTCTTAGCTTTATTTCGTCCATAGTTTTTTAGCTTTTTCATGTATCTTTCAAATGGATACATCCACCGAAATGAAACAGGCCCGCCTTGAAGAGCCTCTTCAGGTAAATGCATAACCAAGTGAATCATAATGTTAAAAAAAGCAGGAGGATATATTTGCTCGAGACTGCACAAAATTTTGATCAACTGTTCTTTAGCTTTCACCATGTCATTCACCATCAAAGTTCGGGCACAAATTTGCTTAAAGAATGAACAAAGCTCGATTAATGGTGTATAAGTCGGTGTGTCCAGGTATTGCTGAAGTTCATAAGGAAGTAACCGTTGCATCATTATATGACAGTCATGAGACTTCATGCCCGTTATATTGTTATCATCTTTGGTCACTTTCGACTTGAACTTGGATCTGAACCCATCTGGCAGTTTAATTGTTTTGATGTATTGACAGAACAGTTTTCTTTTATCGGGTGTGAGGGAGTACTTAGCTTGAGGCTTCGAGCACTTCCCATTTTGTTTGTTTCCGAGCCACAACTCCTGTCGAATGCCCAACGCTTGCAAGTCTTGTCTTGCCTTAGCGGTGTCTTTAGATTTGTCATTCATTAACAAAGTATTCAAGATACTCTCCAACACATTTTTTTCGATATGCATGACATCTAAATTGTGTTTTAGAGTAAGAGAAGACCAATATTCAAGCTCGTAGAAAATAGACCGTTTAGTCCAGTTCAGGTCGGTTGTAGTATTACGTTTTATCTTCCCACCCCCATAATCTGGATGTTTCCCCGGAAAACGTGTGGGCAATATTGCAAGTTGAGTCAAGATATCAGCCGGAGTATCTTTTTTAGGAGGATTTGTAAAATCAGGTGCACCATTGAATGTAGTAGTATCCCTCCTCCATTTATGGTTTTTTTTTAAGAATCTTCTATGACCAACATAACCTATTGTGCTTATCACACGCGTAGCCGGAGTGCCTACTTTGCATGTAGGGCATGCGTAGTAACCTTGCCCACTCCAACCTGACAAACTACTACGAGCAGGAAAATCATTGATGGTCCATAAAAGCATCGCTCTCATGTTGAATACTTTGCCTGTAACAGCGTCCATAGTCGGGATACCTGGTATTTTCCATAATTCCTGAAGGTCATCAATCAAAGGCTTTAAGTAAACATCAATGTCCTTCGCGGGTGATTTAGGTCCAGGAATCAATAACGTCAGCATCAAAGTAGTCTCTTTCATGCATAACCACGGAGGCAAGTTGTATGTTGTTAAGATAACAGGCCACATGCTGTAGGATGATTAACTTCGGACGCGGACTTTCTATAGGATGATTAATTTTGGACGGGTTTTCTATAGGATGATTAACTTCGGACGGGGACTTTCCGAAATTAATCACTGATGCGTGGGAATCGCAACAGGCTTTACCTCTCGAGGGATCTCGAGAAGCTTACAACCCCCACCAGGCAGTGTACCTGATCGTTGTAGTATAGTATAGTGACAAGTACCGGGGGATTGATCGTTCAGCTTAGGAATAGTGTCGATAGGATTAGAAAGCCTAATTACTAGTTCTAAGGGTGAGGGATGATTATTTTTGTGTTTTTATATTTTTTAGAAAGCAATTAAAATCTCGGGTTTTTGGAAGAGTGGGTGGAATTAGTTGCTATTCAACTAACCCAAAACTAAGATGCAATCAAAATAAAATACTAAAAATGAAAATAAACTAATTAAACTAAGGTTGTGAGCAGTAATTGGAGAAAATGTGTTTACTTAGATTTCACTACTCCCTAGATATCTTTTACACGTTAATTACTTGTTATAATTGCATGGATGACGGATTGTATTCCTTAATACCATTCATGGGGTGGCATACATAACTCCCCAATTCTATGAGCTCTTATCTCCTCCTACACCATGCCCAGCACAACTATAGGGATTGTAAATAGTGGCTCATGCATTAAATACAACCAATAAAGACCTAGTACGCCTCGGTTCATGTTTCTTAAGACGTTCAAGCATGTTACCATTTGGAGATCTGCCAGTTTTCTTAAGCCTAACATATAAAATCATTCATCCAAGACAAGAATAAACAAGTAATCAACACATAATCAATATCTAGGTTTCATTAGATCTAAGCAAACACAAAGGAGATCTAGCCTAGCATAATGGAATTGAGACAAGAATAAGATATAGACAACCAACACATAGACATATTGATTGAATTAGAAGAACACTTATCTCAATTACAATGCAAGGTATCAAGGGTTTGGAACCCTTGAAAAACCTGTAAAAGTTGCACCAAAATCGTCTTTAGGGTTTCTCCCAAAACTTCTCTCCTTTTTTATGTGAAAAACTAGAAAACTATATATAGGAAAATCGGGGTGACGGCGTCAAGAACAAAGGTGTGACGCCGTCATCTCGCCGCCAAATACTTCCTCGGACGGCCTTGATCTACTTCTGACGGCCTGTGTGATGCCGTCATCAACTACGGATTTTTATTCTTAAGGTTTGACGCCGTCAAGAACAACTCTTGACGCCTTCATGAACTACGGATTTTAATTCTTGAGGTTTGACGCCATCATGCATTTACTCTTGATGCCTTCATGTACTGTTCCCAGCATGGAAAATAGAGACTTTGCCGTTTTCTTCACTTTTATGCTCCAAAAACGTCCAAATTGGCTTCTTTTCCAAAATTCACTCTCCAAGTACCTAAAATCACAAAAGGAACGATTTAGGGCAATATTTGATCAAATAAATTCGGATTCGGGCTTAAATGACCCCCTAAAAACGGATCATTTTTCGCCTCATCATATACCCTTACACTTGAGATTTGCTTGTCCTCAAGCAAATGCGCTTTTATTCTACTCAAAAGACAAGTTAGGGGTCATTTAACACTAATATAAAAGTAATTACAACAAATAATCGTTCCACTAAAGACCAATAGACAAGCACGGAGGTCATACACAAGCACCTCACAAATAGTGTTTAGATACTCACATCTCTCGGGTGTAATAAAGTGTAAATTACAATATGGAAACGGAAGATATCTCTCACTACCTGTCATAGCAAAATAGATTACCATAGGCTTGGGAAAGGATCAAACCTCCACCACATGGCGTAAGCACCTAGGATAAACTATCAAAGAGGTCTTTTAAAGGGTTGTAACGTTAGGTATAGGGATATGAATTACACGGTTTTGTTGGATAAAAGAAGTTTTACTGGTGGCGAGTTAACAATCTTAGTTAATTACATGTACAATGTGGCATTGCTAAGCCAAGACTAGACTCGACTTAAGCTAATAAATGAAAAATAACAAAAACATAAAATGAACATAGAATGAAACGGGATGGTAGTCCGTATGTTTTTTTCTCTTTTCCTTTTCTCTCTCTCTCTCTCTCTATATATATATATATATATATATATATATATATATATATATATATATATATATATATATATATATATATATATATATATATATATATATTTTTGCATACACTCTTACCCTACCATCCAAAATAATACATCATAGGGGATGAGAATTCCCCTTACACTTGAATCTTTACATACTTTACATTAAACTAATCTAATGACTCGAATTAAGAAAATCAAAACACTTGGAGCACTTTTAAGATTAACGCACATATGGGGGTAATAAATGATGTTCTTCCCCACTACTCCATAAAATAAGTACTTACCCATGAGTCTCAATCGTCCCAAAACAATATGTACAAGGATATGACTCGACTTAGCAACCATGTAATCAATTAGAAAGTTAACTTAGGGTTTAACAAATAACAATAATGCACTAAAAATGAGCGCATACACGGAAGGCTAAGGCGATTTGGGTGTACATTTAAGTGGGGTGTAACAAATTCTTTCTTTAAGTAAAATGCTTAAAGTTAGAAACGAAAAGATAGGCTCGGAGGGGCGTACTAGGGGTTTCGTGTACTAAAAATGAGTACAACGCTAAGGTGTGGGAAAAATTAGTTGACTTAACTAGCCAAGTAATATGACTTAAATGGTCAAGTAATTATAATACGGGTTTAACACAAGGGTGATCCTAATGCCTCTTATCATGTAGTAAATCCTACCACACGAATGTAGTCTCACTAGCGGTCTCGGGATGCATCACTAACGCAAGTTCTAGAATCTAAATGCTACCGGTACACTCATAAGCACTAATAGTAAATGCTTTTCCTATCAAATCTAAAGGCGAACCTCACATATTTGGGTGGAAAATTTTTCTGAATATACGGTTATGTGCTAGTCATACAATCTCCTATCCATGAGACGCTTGCTATGGCTAAAGTTTCACTCCTAAATGTTGTAAAAAATTTTAAATTTGGCGCTAAAATTACACTAACAAGTATTTCTCATAGTTTTATTACACATCTACTATTAAACGAGACAAACTCAAGCAAAAGTGCATATGTAAGGTATCATCTTTTTACCCTCCCCTTACACTTAAGATGAACATTGTCCCCAATGTTCAAGTAAAGAATGTAAAAGTGAAAAAGTAAAGAGAATGAAATCAAATACTCCTCTGATTCGCTCGGTATGGATTATAGGTTGGCCAGGTTAAATCTTCCTCCAAGAAAATGAACAATCAAAGCTTCCCTTCCAGAATATAAATCATCTCCTTGTCATACATAACCTGTAAATCCTGACAAAAATAGACAAGACAACCTCGCGTAAAATCGGCGGCATCCTATATAAGTTACTAAATCCTAGAAAACAAAGTAAGATATAATGCTTGTGGAATGAAGTTTGCAGATCTCCTGGAGATTATAAAACTTAATAATTCACAAAAACCATAAGACTCCGTTAAAAAAACAAAACCGGTAAAATTTCTAGATTTTAACTCCTGACGCCGTCAAGAGTAAAACTCTGACGCTGTCAGAATGGACCTGCAGAAATTCTTATGTTAAGTTTCCGGAAAATTTTTGGAAAAACTTGGTCCTACTTCCTGGAAAATCCTGCAAAACTTCATTATGACTCAATACAAGCGTTTGACTCTAACAAATACGAATACACATGTTCATTTGTTATTGTGGAGAATCATGATCGGTTTGTTTCTTAAAAACATATTTGGGGTTTCCCCTTACACTTATCTTTTGCAAAAATACTTCTAGGTGGAGTTAAGACTAGGCTAAACAACAAAGTAAAGTATTTCCACATTTTAATTGAGAAACATGATCAACCAACAATAAAAACTAAGCATGCATACGGAAGCAAATAACAATCAAACAAATAAAATCACACAAAACATGGGTTGCCTCCCAAGGAGCGCTTGTTTTTGTTCGAGTCACGAGCCTGACTCTACCCTTATTTAACAAAGATAGGGGAGGTTTTCCCTATACTTAGGATTAAATGCGGGTGGAAGTAGCGATACACACCCTTAGGGTGGAAATATGGCACGTGAGGGAAGAGTGGTGGATGAATTATATGCTCAAACGGGTGTGCTCCTATCATCATAACCTTCACAAATTCAATCGGGTTAATGGGTGGATTAAGATTTTCTCCTAGAAAGGGATCATTTTCTATCATCTTCAAGAGACTACTAGTTGGGGATCCATCTTGACCTAATAAACCCGGTTTAAACCCATAATGTTTCTTACGATCAATCATGAATGGGTGATGTAAGTATGTAAGGTCATGGTTCACTCCTATGTTGGCTTCTTCTCTACAAGGCTTGGGGTTTACTACCTTCAACGTAAAACTACCCGGACTATATGGTTTGATGGGTGGATCGGGACCTATTTCAATTCCTAAATCTTCATCCAAGGATGGAAGATTAGGTAATGGTTTTGGTTGAGGCTCCGGTTCATCAAAACTAGGAACTTCCCTAGAACTGGGAGCAAGGTTCTCACTACAAGTATTCAAACCTATATCCTCAAGTGGTGTTTGGTTCAAGGGCTCTACCTCTATTGGGGTTCCTATAGTCTTTTCTACTTCTTCAGGGTAAGTCACGGGTGGTATGTGTGCCTCAAATGATGGTAGGACTTGTAGGGTACTTTATGGGCTTGGATTATCCACCTCATCCTCCATTGTATCAAGATTACCTATGTGCTTGTTTTGTACTATGGCTTTAGGTGACATCCACACAGGTATCCCTGAGTAATCATCCCCAGACAAACTTCCTGTTTGCTCCTTCAAACTTGTTTTTGATTGATTTGTGATGTTGTTTGTTGGGTTGTCTACTCTAAAATAATATTGGGCACAGTCTTCTATGGTATCCCATGCTTCTTCAGCACTTAATTCCCTAGGGCCCCCATTGGCAAAATCATCAATGCACATTTGGTCACATCGGCTGACACGATAGTGAAAGGTTTGGGTTAGGGATGCTAAAGAGAAACTATGATGAGGGAATTTTCGAAGTAAAATTTTAAAACGAGTCCATGCATCATATATGGGTTCATCTCGATATTGTTTGAAATTCGAGATGTCAATAGGGTAGAATGGCCTTTGTGGTTGGTGGTATGGTGGATTCCCGTACTCCATAATGGTGAACGGAAGAGTCAATGGAAATTACGAACAAACACACAAAGAAAAAGATAGACTAAAGAAATCCTAAAAAAAAATAAAAATAAAATCTTACTAGAAAGGAATCTAGCAAGTAGACCTAATAAAAAGAAATTCTACCCTAGACAATAACTATTCCCCGGGCTGCGGCGCCAAAAACTTGATGCGTGGGAATCACAACAGGCTTTACCTCTCGAGGGATCTCAAGAAGCTTACAACCCCCACCAGGCAGTGTACCTGATCGTTGTAGTATAGTATAGTGACAAGTACCGGGGGATTGATCGTTCAGCTTAGGAATAGTGTCGATAGGATTAGAAAGCCTAATTACTAGTTCTAAGGGTGAGGGATGATTATTTTTGTGTTTTTATATTTTTTAGAAAGCAATTAAAATCTCGGGTTTTTGGAAGAGTGGGCGGAATTAGTTGCTATTCAACTAACCCAAAACTAAGATGCAATCAAAATAAAATACTAAAAATGAAAATAAACTAATTAAACTAAGGTTGTGAGCAGTAATTGGAGAAAATGTGTTTACTTAGATTTCACTACTCCCTAGATATCTTTTACACGTTAATTACTTGTTATAATTGCATGGATGACGGATTGTATTCCTTAATACCATTCATGGGGTGGCATACATAACTCCCCAATTCTATGAGCTCTTATCTCCTCCTACACCATGCCCAGCTCAACTATAGGGATTGTAAACAGTGGCTCATGCATTAAATACAACCAATAAAGACCTAGTACACCTCGATTCATGTTTCTTAAGACGTTCAAGCATGTTACCATTTGGAGATCTGCCAGTTTTCTTAAGCCTAACATATAAAATCATTCATCCAAGACAAGAATAAACAAGTAATCAACACATAATCAATATCTAGGTTTCATTAGATCTAAGCAAACACAAAGGAGATCTAGCCTAGCATAATGGAATTGAGGCAAGAACAAGATATAGACAACCAACACATAGACATATTGATTGAATTAGAAGAACACTTATCTCAATTACAATGCAAGGTATCAAGGGTTTGGAACCCTTGAAAAACCTGTAAAAGTTGCACCAAAATCGTTTTTAGGGTTTCTCCCAAAACTTCTCTCCTTTTTTATGTGAAAAACTAGAAAACTATATATAGGAAAATCGGGGTGACGGCGTCAAGAACAAAGGTGTGACGCCGTCATCTCGCCGCCAAATACTTCCTCGGACGGCCTTGATCTACTTCTGACGGCCTGCGTGACGCCGTCATCAACTACGGATTTTTATTCTTAAGGTTTGACGCCGTCAAGAACAACTCTTGACGCCTTCATGAACTACGGATTTTAATTCTTGAGGTTTGACGCCGTCATGCATTTACTCTTGACGCCTTCATGTACTGTTCCCAGCATGGAAAATAGAGACTTTGCCGTTTTCTTCACTTTTATGCTCCAAAAACGTCCAAAATGGCTTCTTTTCCAAAATTCACTCTCCAAGTACCTAAAATCACAAAAGGAACGATTTAGGGCAATATTTGATCAAATAAATTCAGATTCCGGCTTAAATGACCCCCTAAAAACGGATCATTTTTCGCCTCATCAATCACTAAAATCCTAAAACATTCACAAAAGTATAACAATAGCATATATTTTAAGTTAAACAATTAGACTATAAACAATTGTTTGGTTTTCGGTTTATGTTTCATAAAACTATTTTGTTATTTTGAAACTTGTTTTTGTGACTTATTTTTGAAACTATTATGAAACATAAGCCGAAAACCAAACAATATATCTACGGGCTTATGGCTTATTTGGTTTTCGGCTTATGTTTCATAAGCTTATTTTTTTTACTTATTTTGAAACTATTTAAGTTATAAAGTTTCAAAATAAACCATAAAAATTAAGCTTGTGAAACATAAGCCGAAAACCAAACAAACCATAAGCCCGTTATATAAGCAGAAACATAATCAATCCGCAAAAATTCTAACGCAAAACATAACCAATATATTAAAAGTAGTATACCATATATACTAACCAAACGCCAACTAAGCCATAATATTTAACCAATACTAACTTCACATTTTTAAAATGCTAACCAATATATACTAACCAAACGCCAACTAACATTTAACCAAACGCCACCCAATATCCTACGGCTAGTTCAATACCAAGTCCCCCAAGGTGCTATTTGCACCGTGGGTACACAATATCCTACGGCTAGTTCACAATCCGCAACAATCCCTTTTATATCAAAACCTAATATACTAACCAAACTATACATACGGCTGCAAGCACTAAACTAGTAACCAAACGCTACGGGATACGAAACTACAACAAAGCATAAATATGAAAAAAAAAATTAAAAAAAAAGGAATACATACCGTCTCGGCTACTGTATCGGCTGTGGTCTCGGTTGTGGTATCGGCTGTGGCTCGGCTGTGGTCTCGGCTGTGGCTCAGCTGTGGCTCGGCTGTGGTCTCGTCTTGGGCTCGGGCTATAATAAAAGAGATGCAATATATAATGGTTATATCAAAAAAAAAAAAAAAAAAAAAAAAAAAAAAAAAAAAAAAAACTGTTGTCGTCGACATGTCGTCGGGATACCAAAAGTTAATAAAAAAAATAAAACAAGGCTCTCACCCTGCTGTCTTGGTTGTCTCGGCTCTCACCCTCGGCTCTGACCTCTGCTGCTACTGTATAATAAGTAATAACAAAAATTAACAAAATTTTAATAACAATTTTATTGATGCGTAGGGATTGCACCAGGCTTTACCTCTCAAGGGATCTTGAGAAGCTTACAACCCCCACCAGGCAGTGTACCTGATCGTTGTAGTATAGTATAGTGACAAGTACCGGGGGATTGATCGTTCAACTAGGAATAGTGTCGCTAGGATTAGAAAACCTAAATACTAGTTCTAAAGGTGAGGGATGATTATTTTTGTATTTTTATATTTTTTAGAAAGCAAGTAAAAATCTCGGGTTTGAAGGATTTGGGCGGAATTAGTTGCTAGTCAACTAACCCAATGCTAAAGATGCAATCAAAATAAAATACTAGAAATGAAAATAAACTAAACTATACTAAGGTTGTGAGCAATAAGTGGAGAAAATGTGTTTACTTAGATTTCACTACTCCCTAGACATCTTTTACATGTTAATTACTTGTTATAGTTGCATGGATGACGGATTGTATTCCTTAATACCATTCATGGGGTATCGCACATAACTCCCCAATTCTATGAGCTCTTATCTCCTCCTATACCATGCCCAGCACAACCATAGGGATTATAAACAGTGGCTCATGCATTAAATACAACCAATGAAGACCTAGTGCAATAGGTTCATGTTTCCTAAGACGTTCAAGCATGTTACCATTCGGAGATCTGCCAGTTTTCTTAAGCCTAACATCAAATTCATTCATCCAAAACAATTATAAACAAGTAATCAACACATAATTAACATCTAATGATACCAATTGGCTTGTGGTCCACTGGGCATGTCTTATTCAGTTAAGCGTGCCTAGTGGAGAGTAGTACCGGTTTGGGTGACCAAACCGGGAAGTCCTCCCTGGTGGACCACTGCCCTGTCGGTACGATTTCAAAGTCCTTCAATGAAGGTTTCAACCCACAAGGGTTCAAATCTGGAGAAGGCATGGTTTACTTCAATTTAAGTGTCGTGCATTCGGGCGGCTTAAGTTGAAGGTTTTCCCCCCATCGGGTTTCAAATTGGACGTGGATTTCCCTTGAAAGAAAGTAACGTTTCAAAAAAAAATCTAGGTTTCATTAGATCCAAGCAAACACAAGATAGATCTAGCCTAGCATGAGGGAATTAAGACAAGAACAAGAGATATACAACCAACACATAGACATATTGATTGAATTAAAAGAATACTTATCTTAATTACACATGAAAGGTATCAAGGGCTTAGAACCCTTGAAAAACCTGTAAAATTCGTACCAAAGTCGGACCTAGGGTTTCTCCAAAACTTCTCCCTTTTTTTAATGTGAAAATTAGAAAACTATATATAGGAAATAGGGTCTGACGGCGTCAAGACAAAGCTTGTGACGCCGTCACCTCGCCGCCAAAACTCTTCTCGGACTGCCTTGATCTACTTCTGACGCCGTCATGTATTATGCATTTCCAGGCCGTCATGCATTTTACTCTTGACGCCCTTTCTTGTGACGCCGTCAAATCTGTACTGGGTCGTCATGGAAATTACTCTTGACGCCGTCAGGATGTTGCTCTTGACGCCGTCACCTACTGTTCCCAGCAAGGAAAATTAAGACTTTGGCGTTTTCTTCACTTTTATGCTCCAAAAACGTCCGAATTGCTTCCTTTTCCAGATTTCACTCCCAAAGTACCTAAAATCACAAAAGGAACGATTTAGGGCAATATTTGATCAAATAAATTCAATTCCGGGCTTAAATGACCCCCTAAAAGTGGTTCATTTTTCGCCTCATCATTTATTAACAAAATTTAATAGCAATTTTATTAACAATAATAATAACAATTTTTAAACAAATTTATTAACAAAATTTTATTAAAAAAATTACATGTGTCTTGGTGGATCTGTGAAGAAGAAGAAGAAGTGGGGAAGAAGAAGAATTAAAAAATGAAGGGGTAGAGGAGAGAATTAAATAATGGAGGGGTAGAGGAGGAGGAGATGCACAGTGGTGCGAGTGTTGGAGTGGTGGAGGTGTGGTGAACAGGTGGTGTGATGAGCTGTGGTGGAGGTGGAGGTGGTATAATGTGGTTGGGGTGGAGGTGGTATAATGTGGAGGAGTGGGAGGTGTGGTGGAGGAGTGGTGGTATAATCGCCGGCGAAAGGGGGGGGGGATGGTTTATTTTGATTTTTCTAAGTTATGAGCAATAATTTTGACCAGATCTGGTTTTGGTATTGCTTTTTATTATCCCGTCGACATGTCGACGGGATTAGAAAGGAATTTTTTATATTATTAATTTTCCCGTCGACATGTCGACGGTAATATTAAGTTATTTTGTCGTTTACGTTTGGCGGGACGTATTAAATTTTCACGAAAATTTTGGTGGTTTTATTCTCGTCGACATGTCGACAGGAAAATAACTATTATTAAAAAACTTTATTTATAGTAAATACTTTTATAAAATTACTTTCTTATAAATACTTTTATAAAATTACTGTAATATAATTAAAAAAAAATTATTTATTATAAATACTTTTATAAAATATTAAAAAATAAGTTTTATAAAAGTAATAAACTAAATTTATATAATTAAAAAAAAATTATTTATTATAAATACTTTTATAAAATTTAAAAAATATATATATTTAATTAAAAAATATATATATATAAATACTTATATTATAATTAAAAAAAATCATTTATTAAAAAACATATATATTTAATTAAAAAAAACATATATAAATACTAAATCCCAACCATTAGATAACCTCGAGATCACAACCGGTAAAAATTCAAGTCGAGATGCTATGGTTATACATGAGATGTAATGGTTATACATGAGATGTTAAACGAACGAGTCGAGATGCAATGGTTATACATGAGATGTTAAACGAACGAGTCGAGATGCTATGGTTATACATGAGATGTTAAACGAACGAGTCGAGATGTAATGGTTATACATGAGATGTTAAACGAACGAGTCGAGATGCAATGGTTATACATGAGATGTTAAACGAACGAGTCGAGATGCTATGGTTATACATGAGATGTTAAACGAACGAGTCGAGATGCAATGGTTATACATGAGATGTTAAACGAACGAGTCGAGATGCAATGGTTATACATGAGATGTTAAACGAACGAGTCGAGATGCAATGGTTATACATGAGATGTTAAACGAACGAGTCGAGATGCAATGGTTATACATGAGATGTTAAACGAACGAGTCGAGATGCTATGGTTATACATGAGATGTTAAACGAACGAGTCGAGATGCAATGGTTATACATGAGATGTTAAACGAACGAGTCGAGATGCTATGGTTATACATGAGATGTTAAACGAACGAGTCGAGATGCTATGGTTATACATGAGATGTAATGGTTTTACCTAAGAACTTTTTTTCTACCTAACACCTTATCCTCACAATATAAACACACACACACATACTCATCTCACTATATCTCTCTCTCTCTCTCTCTATCTCTCTCTAGCAGTTTCTGTTTTCTGGCGACACCAGCATTTTCCGGCCGCCGGAATCTTTTTCTAGCCACCACCTTTTATCACCTCAACTTGTAGATCGGGCCACACCGGTCACGATTCAACCACTCAACCTCACAACCACAAACATACACTGTTATCATGGTGAAGAAGATGGCAGATTTTGAAGCTTTTCCTTGTCCTTGTGAACGAGGAGACGTGATTCTGCGAGAATCGTGTAAATCTTACTCCCGTGGTAAACTATACTGTGCGTGTCCTTTCTCGCAGGTGAACAATTACATATTTTTTCGTGTATTATATAAATAATTTGGTTAGTTGTTAAAAATAATAGTTTTTACTTTTTAACAGCCTGGGACAGAAGACCATGGATGTAATTTTTTTTTATGGAAGGAGGAACGACTCGCCAAAATGATGATCGGTTCTCTGGGAGCTTCAACATCAAGCGGTTCTGGATCTGCTCCAAAAAGGTGCTCAAACTGTCATGAAAAAAAACTTAGAATAAACATGCTGGAGGCACAAAAACAGGTGCTGGAGGCACAAAAACAGGTGCTAGAGACAAAATTAAGGGTGCTGGAGGCAAAACTTGACATGGCAACGTATCCCAACCACGACCACGCATGTCAGTCGGATGCAATACTCCGTGACCTTTTAGGTGACATGGATAAATTTCATATGTAGTACTGTTATCGTTGTTGTTGCTGTTGTTTGCTGTTGTTGTTGATGTTATTGATGTTTAATAAAATGTTGTTGTTGTTTAATAAAATGTTGTTGTTGTGGAGCAATAATTAGAACTGAAGGAGCAATAATTATCAAACACAAAGGCAAACTATTTATTTAAAATTTGTACGCACAAATAATAGAACTGAAGGAGCAATAATTATCAAACACAAAGGCAAACTGTTTATTTAAAACAAGCAAGAGTTCTTAACCACATGCATTTTCATACAGACTCAAACTAAACAACTCGACAACCAAACTAAACAACTCAACAACCAAAGGAAACAACTCAAACTAAACAACTCGACAACCAAACAAAACAACTCAAACTAAACAACTCGACAACCAAACGAAACAACTCAAACTAAACAACTCGACAACTAAAACAACAGATCAAACGAAACAACCCGTTTATTTTTTTTGCGGCTACTTCCCGCTTTACTCGAACTCGCACCATCTTTTCCCTTCCTTGCTCTCATTTCCTTGATATGTGCAAACGTAGCTTCAAGATTTGTGACCCTATTTCCCAGATTATCAAGTTTTGTTTCCAACGTACTTTCAGCTTCATCGTCACCTCTAACAGCAACAACTTGAGCTTCAGCAGCATCTAGCTCGTCCATGTAGTCTTTGTAGTACGGATTTTTTCTATACCATTCGATAATCTTGTCTCTCATCCACGGTTCAGCATCCTTAAAAGAACCATATTCCTCATAAACTGCATGACCAAAAGTTAACATAACTTCATTAAAGAGGAGCTCGCGTGACAAGATTTTTGAGTACTCCTCTTCAACTGTGCAACCACGCCAAGTCATGTGTGTCTTGTAAGAATTGACGATTGAATTATTTGTGAGATGTGTAAAATGAGACGGAAATAATTTTGTGAGAATGTATATATTGGTAAAAAATGAGACGGGAATGTATTTGTGAGGATATATATAGCCTGATTTTTGAAGATATATTCCCGTCGACATGTCGACGGGAACAAGAAAGAAGGAAAATATCCCGCCCAATATTTTACCCATTTATTAAAAATATTTATAATTAGTAATATACTCCCGTCGACATGTCGACGGGACTCTTAAAACATAATAATTATTATGCTTAATCACACGTTAATTGTGGGATAAAACGTTATTAATATATTCCCGTCGACACGTCGACGGGAATATATTAGCGGGTAAATTTCGCGCCCAACTTTGGTGAATTATTGAGGCTAAAAAAATATGTTAAAATGTTCCCGTCGACATGTCAACAGGAAAATACGATTATGAAAAATTCAACGCAGTGGGGCTCGATCAAGCATTTTTTTTGTCGTTTTCTGCCTTATGCCGTCGACATAATGTCAACGGGAAACAGCTCGTCGCCTGTTCTCCTGATCCTTGTAGTGCATGCATAATGCATTTTTTAAATTAGTTACTGATCATCATCAATGCTCGACGTGGACAACTCAACGATGGGTGAATACTTTGATCCAAAAATAGTGGAAATTAAAAAGGATGTTACTAATTTAATATGTAATGTTGGTGATTTTATATTGGTAGATGTGTTTGAATCTTTTATATACACAATTTACATGAGTTTATGAAATCTTTTATATAGGCTTATTGTGAGGAGGAGAAAACTCTATCTTATTCACCGCATGAACTCAAAACTTGATGCACTTAACATATCTCACAAAAGATTTATGAATTTGCATGTGGAAAATCTCTTGGTCCCCTTTCAACACGATCAAATATGGCCAAGAGGGATATAACCACATTGATCTTTTATGTTCGAGGTATGAAAGATTCAGTTGACTGAGTATATTTGTAACACGGTGAGGCAAAAATGAGTCATAAAACACAACAAAGGATATTCCAAGTCATAAAGATCCATTTTTCACAAAAAGTATGACAAATTATTATCTTTTTGACAATGAATTGTGCGTGTACATACGAAAACGAGGTTTTAAGCCCGCGCGTTACCACGGGAGGTTTGTATACGTAAGTTAGGCAATAGAGTGTTATGACAACATCAATTACATAGCTCATAGAACCACCAGCTTTCCGTTACCATCACGATAAGCTCCCTGATAATTCATTCCTCACCAAAACATTGCTACCTTAAACCAAAATGTCATTTTATGTAATAAACACTTGATATATGCAGGTACCTTAAATGCTTATCATAAAATCAATCATAAGATTCTGAGATAAACGCACTGGGCCAATCTTGTAAACACACATATAGATGAAGTAAATCAATATATAAACACTAATGTCTATCAACAAAACAGTAATTGCACCTGTGGTTTAGAATTTTGCAAGTCATCAAAACACCGAAATCTATTTCATTTGCATTCATAAAATCCTCTTCTTAACACCTAATAACATGATGGCATCCATCTTCTTTGGCTTACAAAACTATCTTTTTAGTACAGACATCTCCAATGACAATTTCAGCAAGCTTATTTGCTCATTGGCATAGCAAAGATCCAACCCCACCGGCTGCTGCATAGATCAGCATTGGTTTTCCTTCTGCTACCAAAATCCCATTTCGACCCATGACCCGATAGCCTACCTCATTTGCTCGACTGTGGAGTAGACCGTAGAGTGTTCCAGTTGCTCCGGCAAGAGGCGTGTATACACCAACACTACTGCAATTATCAACAAAATTGTCACAATACTGATAGTCCGATTCTAATTATGCAAATAGAAAATGGGTGAAAAGTAAGAGAAAAAAAAATCAACGGATATGAAAATGGGTCAAAAGTATTAAGATTTGCCCAAAGTGCTCAAAATGCATATAACATCGAATACCCTGAGCCGATCTCTTTAGGCAAATACTAATTTAGTTTTTTAGCAGTTGACCCGTAACACACGCAACACGTAACCCACTCAACCCGCCCATTTTGTCACCCCGGCTAAAATGGGTAAGAATCTGGTTGAGCAGGATCACCCATTTGACCAATATATTTGGTGAAACATGTGAGACCAAAAATCAGACAGACCTGACCTGCATATCTTTTGCGAACTACTCTACTTATCATATCCGACTTAAAAAAACTCGGCTATTTCTAGGCCTGTTCTTGAGGCCAGAAGTTCGCACTCCCAGTTAGTGTTGATGAAAAAATAAAGCGTAACTCACGTGTGCCTTTGTCACCGTCTATAGCTCCCTTACTCCAAACAACTACCTGAATCTACAAATGGAAATCAAAATCCAATAATTGGCAAACAGTTGATATAATTGACTGTAAGTTCACAAATTAAGTAAGAAAGATGATGGTATATATGACATACCTGAGTTACTAATAGTCAGATGATCCCTGAAATTATATAGGAAAACATGTAAAACCTTTAATCATACCAACACTAAATAAGAACGATTACGTATTGTTCACAACTACATACCTATGAATATATTGTACGTGCTACTTCCAACTGAGATATCGCAACAGCACATGAGACCGGCAAAATCAAGTAGCATATTCAGTCACTGACTATACGCAAACACCACACTCACTCACCAGTCCAATACCACATCGATGAATCATTTAGGTGTATGAATCAGGTAGCATACTCACCAATCCCCTGAAGCAAAACTCTTGAGACCAAAAAAGCTACATTAGTTAATGGTGTGATTATGGTTTAACTAAATAAGCTGAAATATGAGAAAAAGATTTAATGTGGTCTTAAAACATTTTGGTAGTATTAATAGGGAGTTAACTTACACATATGCACTTTCCCAATTAGGTGAAGAAGAGGACACATTGTGTGTATCTAGGATAGTTTATATCAGGTGGGGCCTTGCCGGTAATGCGGCGCCATTTCCTTTGCTTTGCAACTTTATCAATACATAGACAAAGCTGATACATAAATGAAGCTGAATATAAAATGGATGCGTGCGACCGTGGCAAAAAAAACTGTAGAAAAAACTATCTTGCTTACTTGTGTGGGCTGATAGAACACGAATCATTCGCACTCCTGTATGTGCCACGTAACCATTCGCGTGTTTTTTCATTAGAAGCTATAACAGCAAGATGAGGAAAAAAATGAATATAGTTCTATAATCTGTTTTTAAATGTTGGTGACTTATCAGTGAACCATTTACTCACAGTCGACATTCACATTGACCAAATCCTTACACCAAGCTTTAATGGCAATAGGTTGACAAAAAAGAATGTCATTCACTTGATCACTTACCTTCTCCATAGACGCCACGTATCTATTTTCTGTATTCATTTAATGTGATTGCTCCAATGCATTGAAGCTAACCTTGACCAAGGATCGGCTTCAACAGATTACCAACATTTGTTGCTCCAGCAGTAGCTCCTGTATAGATAATATAAAGGGAAGTACCTCAAGTGATATATCAACTGGAATAGATCCAGCAGCTTCAGTCTCATTTAGCCGCTCTTGGTACGCTTTTGAGAAAGCTTCAATATCCTCTATATCAGGAAAACCTGACCTGCAAGGCTGCAACACATTTTTTATCTGTTTAATATGCACAAAACTCAAGTTTCATGTAGCAGAGAATACTTTCCTATACAATGAAAAGTTTTCATTTAAACGCATGGTACAGATGCAAAACTAAAAATAAATCTTTTTTTATTATTTTTTTTCTTATAGGGCGGCTGATGAGTGTGTAAATACTCATCATTTTTACCATTTCTGAGCTGCCAAAACACCAAAAAACACTCAATAATGAATCAAAATAGTGAAAATATCCCAGGAAAGTGTTTTACATGTTTCAAATGCAAAAATACCAAAAACAGATGAAAAACGCACAAAGTTTGCATAATTGGCAGTTTCAGTCCCTCAAAGTTTCATAAATTATCAAAACTAGTCCCTAAAGGTTTAAAATGAATAAAAAGTCAACTTAAGTCCTTGGGAAACCAAAAATATTCACAAATGATCCCTGGATAAAAGTTTACACAAACTGGCAACTTTTACCCCTCGAGTATCAAAATTGGCAAAAATAGTCCCGGGGTGTTATAAAACTTGAAATTTCATAAAATACCCTTGTACTATTCATGAATATACAAAATGGAACATTTTGATAACTTTTGGGTATTTACATATTTGGTCCCTAAAAAATCCAAAATTTACAGAAAAGGTCCCTGGAGTTTTAATAATGGAAAATTTACAAATATAGTCCATGAGGTAATCAAGTATGGCATAAATGGTCCTTGTCACAACTTTGGAATATTTACAGGATCAACCCTTGAAGAAATCAGAACTTACAATTTTTACCCTTGGGCTAAATTTTCTACAAACCAAACCGGACCTATCTTTATTATTCCCTAAATCCAACAACACCCTTACCCCATTAATCCAAATCCATAAAAAAACCCACCACTCATAAACCTGGGCCCATACCCATTTCCCACCCCACTATACAAATAACCCATCCCCCGTTTAATAAATCCACCCCGGTCAAACCCATGTTTGACCTTCCCCTTTACCTCCAAAAACCAGAAACCACCACCAAACCAACAATACCACCTGGTTTTGCCCCCCCCCCTCCACTTGCACCTGAGCCACCACACCCTTATCCCTCCAATCACACTTCCCAAGGTTCAATTAATGCCACACCTCCCCTACTACAAGTCATCAGAACCCATAGGCTTAAAAACCGTTTTCCCGCCAAATTGACATAGGGAGCTATAGTCTACCAAGTGAGCTAGAAACAAGTGGGATTTGATCCTTGGGACCCATGGAGCTCAGAAAATGCTATAAAGAGAGGAAGAAGCAGAAGTGGAGCATTATTAGATTAGTTTTAGAATAGCTTAGTGTCAATTTAGTGTAATTTACTCTTTCAGTTGTATTTTCAAGTTAAAGCAGCTTGTACCAGTTAATTTCATGTAATTCAAACTTAATTTCAGGTTAATTTCAAGTTCTAATCACTAATTTCAGATTTTCATATTTCTAGTGAATTTGACAAATTCACTTTAAACTTGTTAATGTTGCTATTTCTTATTCTATAAGCTCTAAATTAAGTAACTGATAAGTTTTTAAAAGTCTCTTAAGCTTTCTATTCAGTTTCTAGTCAATAATCAAAAAATTCACAAAAATATCAAGTAAATAGAGTAAAAAGAAAAATCAATGTTCCTGGAGGATCAAAGCTTGAAGCAAGGTGGAAATGGAGATTTTCTGGGTTGTAGTACCTCAAGGGAGGTGTAGGATGTGGTTTGGTGCCCTGTTACTGTCACAACTCGTAATTTCATGTCCTGTTTCAAACGTCGAAATTCCAATTTTTATCTCGGAAAGTTACTATTCACTTTTATTATTCACAAAACATTATTCATGTCCGAAATTTTTATTTCATATTCTCATAAGTTAAACTATTTTAACGGTAATCCGAGAGTTTGGCGCTCGTCGGATCATTTCTGCAAAAATCACGAAGCCGTGTCCGAGATTTACATTCAGGTTTAAACGTCCTTCCGGCATCCCGATATGTCCATAAAACAATATAAACGATAGAAATACGATTTTCTCTCATTTTACGACAATTCTTAAAGTTTTGGAATTTTACGTTTTTCAGTTCAGCGTTTTACGCGAATTACGCGTTTTTAACCCGCGTTTCCAGTTTTAACAGCGTTTAAGCAACCCGATGGAACTTACCATTCATTTTATATTTTATTATGGAGTATTTTGACAAGTTTAGTCATTCTTTCAAGTTTCATATTTTTACGATACCCGAATTTATGTTTCGCGATTTAAAACTTTACGTTTAGCGATTAACGGAACCAAAACCGACTCCGTGAACCAGATAACACCAACCTTATCACATACTCATTCACTTTTACACATGTGCAGCCCCCCCCCCCCCCCCCCCTCAAAATATCTAGTCAACTTGACCAAGTATTTACTAAAATGCCATTGATTTAGATTTTTTTTTATACATAAACACCTTTTTACACATATATACTTAGATCAAAAATCAAAAACTCATTTTTCTTCACCTCTTTCTCTAAACCCACTACCAAATCCCAAAATCCATGATCAAGTGAAGATTTTTGAAAGTTTAAAGCTACAAACTTGTTCCTTTTATCATTCTAATCAAGGGTTTTGCAACAAAAACACAAGAAACACAAGGTTTTGCCTCATCTAATCATCTAATATTTCAAAGTGAGTTATCAACTTTATTTTCAAGATTTCATCTAATTAACACTTGTATCTTATGGTTTTCATGCTTAATTTCAAGTACAAGCTAGTTATACCACTTTATTTTTGTATACTTTTTGAACATACAAACCCTAGATTGTGATTTAGGTGTTCCCTTGTTAAATTAACTTGATTACTAGTCATTAGGAACCCATGGCACCCTAAGAAGGTGTATGGTAGGATTAGCATAGCTTTGTGGTGTTTGCAAGAGTTTTGGTTGAGGTTGAAACTAGTTTTGAACCTTGGAAATGGATTTGTAACACTTATATAAACATTCTGTTCCATTTTGGTAAATTCTGGAAAATCAGTAAATATAAAGTAAACTTTGGCAAAATTTTTAGAAAATACTTTCAAAAACGAATCCGTAGGCGAAAGAACGGATTAAAAAGAGTTTATAACGAAGAAGTTATGATTTTTGCAAGTTTATTGACGAAAACTATATTTTCTGAAAATTGTTGCTGTTGGACGTTTTTCGTCGGACAAAAAGAGGCTTTAGTTTAGACGTAACCCGGAGGAGCCAAGCTTTCCAAAATATATTACTACATACTAAGACGTAACCGTGGATATAAAGAACAAGTAAAACGGACTAATAACGACAAAGATATTCACGTTTCAATATCGGCAAGAATCCTCTATAATTGGCAGCTTTTAGAAATAATAATAACACTACGTACTAAATTCTAGATTTTCTAGAAATATTAACCAAGTACCCAATTTTATAACTAATGAAGTATTAGTTATTACAAGTATATTTTTATCACTACAAGACGTTATTTCAAGGATTTCAAACCGAGGATTTCAACACAAACATTGGTACATACGATATATACATAAGTATATATATTGCAACTAGTTTTATTTTTCTAATAGCCATATTTTTCCTAAGTCTTGGAAGATGTATATTTTGATAACAACAAGTATTTTCAAAGAGTAGAGTGGTATAGGAAACATGTGCATGGACATTTCCAACATCATTTCATGATCTAAATTAGATCGTTCATATCATTCATATTAGGTTGCGGCAGCTTACCGTTCATTGTTGTTCATTTCACTTCATCACAGTAACATCAGCTTCAGGTGAGTCATAGCCCCTACTCTTTTAATTGTTTTATCAACTCTTTGGGGGAGAATACATGCTCGTTTTACTTAAACGCATTACTCGCTTTACATGGTTGATTACCTGCATTTCATTGGTATGGTTGATTACCTGCATTTCATTGGTATGTTTGATTACCTGCATTTCATGGGATTGTCATCATTGTTTATATAACCTCATTGTGAAAATTGTTTACATAGCGGTTTTGCTACACTTATCTTTGAATTGAGATTCAAGCATTATTTTGTTCACACAAACCAAAACACATTTGGCAGTGGGTTGTAAACACACAGGTTACAAGTCTCTTATGGCGGGACTTGGAACTGAGTGGATTTACGATGCCTTTGCTGGGATACCTTCATACATATGCATTAAATTCTATTTCACAAGACTCTATGAACTCACCAACCTCGTGTTGACACTTTAGCATGTATTTTCAGGTATTAATCAATGGCACGCTACAGGAGGTTTTGGCAGGGCATGGCATGGTCATAGAAGACTCTGATTTTTCATTTGGGGACCGTTTTTAACTATTTTAATGGCCTACTTCCGCACTACTTTTAACGATGTAAATTCAACACTTTTGGTTAAATGATTTTATTCTAAATGATTGAAGTGAAAACCATTTTTAATCTTGTGTTGTAATACCAATTGAGTTACACCCCAGCTACATGTATGCTTCCGCTGGACCAGATTTTGGGGGTGTTACAGTTACCTTTCTCAGTGTAATGCTATTGTAAGCAATTTCCATAATTTTGATATTCTTTGCTCATGTATTTCATGTTTTTGCTTGTTTCAGTTATTTGTGTTTATTTAATATTAGTATAAGTTAAGAAGTTAGTTTCAAGGCTTAATTTATAGGTTTGCTTCATAAAACTCATTTTCAGTTAACTTTAAGGGGTGTTTGGCACAGTGGTTTTCACCACTGTGCAATGGCCTCTAGGTATTGAATTTGGTTTGTGTATGTTCCACTAGGTTAACTTAGGTCTTAGAAGCCATTAAACCCAACACCACTTTGCTCAAAAGTCAACATCACACAAACTCCACCACCACAGTTAACTGTGGTGGTCTTTAAGTTGCTTAAGCCCCCAAACTAGCTTACAACTTATGCCCTTAGGTTTAGATTAGCTTAATTCCAACTCATTTCATCCTAATCAGCCCTTAGAATAAGCCCAAAGTTCAACTTAGTCAACTGTTTCAAGTTTCATCAAAAGTCAAAACATAACATTTCAGATTTGTTCAAAAGTCCAAGGATTTTTATAGATTTTTGAATGGTGATTCAGACCATGAGCTTTTGAGTATTTGTAGCTTACCACCTTAGCTTTAAAGTCCCATAGTCCATTTAATTTTTCTAATTTTCTAGTGGGCCCCACAATCCTCCAAAGAGGACTGCAGGGCAACCCCCTACTCTGTGCAGCTCCACATCAGTCCACCACCACCACTTGGTGGTGGTTTTGTGGCCACCCCATTGGGCCCCACACCCTAGAATTTGGTTCTCCCAACCCCCTCCTACCAGGCCTTCCCATTTGACCATTTGGTTGACCTCAGAACTAGTGGACCCCACCTGCAATTGCTTACCAAGTTTGTCCCCAGATCTGTGTTCATTTCATTTTCCTTAAGTGCTTATTTGGTTTGATATAGCTTAATTGTGATCATTCCTTGTTGTTTCTGGCTTATTTGAGTGTGTTAAGCTTGCTTGTACCTAGTTTTGCTATTGTGGGACCCACACAAGCTCATTTGAGCTCATTTGCCCAAACAGTCAACAAAAGTCAACTGAATAAGCAAAGGGGGTGCAAAGTGCTTAATTTTTAGTTACAAAAAAGTTGTTTTCATTAAAAGTCTTTTTTTTTAGGTGTAAAACAAGTTTGTAAAAGAAAAATCCAAAAAAAGTTAATTTAAAATTAAGTGATAGTTTCTATTTGATGTAATTTAGATTTGATTTTGCATTTTTAGATTTTTATTAAGTACTTAGTATTTTTATATTTTTATTAATTACCTTATATAGTAAAGTAATTTTAGTAATTTTTTCAGATTTTTATTCTGTCATTTAGTATTAATTAGATTTAATTCTAGTTTTCTTTATTATTAATTAATATTAAGTATTAAATCTCATATTTAGTTTTTATAAAGTAAAACTTAGTTTTTATATTTTTCCTAGCTCTAATATAGTATAATAGACTTTTAGAAAATATATTTTTGAATTCTACTGTTCATTTTCCATTTTTTTATTTTAATTGTTTAAATTAGAATTAAAGTAATTAAAAGGTAAATAATTAGTGGATTAATCTTAAAACTTAATTTTTAGAGTTTTTATAATTTTTTAGGATTCCTGTGATGGTTAAGTAATTTTATAAATTTTCTTATAATTTTCTAAGTTAATTTAGTATTAATATTAATTAAAAGTAGTTTAATTAGTTTAATTAAGTTAAATAGTTTTTAATTAATAAAAAACCCATAAAAAGACAAAAATATTTATTTTTATTTTTTATACTTTCTTCAAGTTCTAATTTAAGTTTAGAAATTGTTTTTGCAACTTTTTAGTTTAATTTGTAATAGTTATAATTATTAGTTAATTTAAATTAGATTTTAATTTAGTTTTTAAATAGTTTTATTAATTAAATAATATTTAAATAGTATTTTAATCACTTTTATAATTTCATTTTCATTTTTAATTTTAAGTTTTAAAAAGTGTCAAAAGCACCCCCTGTAGTTTGTTAAATACCAAAATCCCACTTTTTCAGTCTGATTGCGTAAATCTGAATTGTGAATACGTGCATATAATTGTATATCTGATTTTTGTGAATATTATATATGTGTACAAATACCAAAATAACAGTAGCAATATCAATTCCACATCATCTGGCTACTGTCCTCAGTGCCACTTCCTCAAAAACGATTTCCAAAGCACCATTTCAATCTCGCTGGGACTTTAACGACCCGGGGAAACACTATACTATCCACGGAGTATTGATTCTAGGCTGTCTTTGACTTGTTGACCTTGGTCAATAATTATCTGACGGTTTAGACCCAATCAGCGGCGGTAAATTAAGTAACATCCCCATATTTAGACTCGCGTTTGGAAAAAATACAGTAGCATATTTAGAAAAAGAAAAGATAAATGTCAGTACTTCAATTCCAACCGTGAAAGAAATAAAGATATTAAAAGCAAATACCTGTATCCCTAGGTCATTAAGCAAACCCTCAGCTTCAATTGGTTGAGACCTGGCAACTTCCTCTACAGCTTTATGAGCTTATTCACTTAAGCTTAAGTACTTTATAAGCCGATAACAAAGCATAGTTTAGCAAAAACTAACAATATCTAAAATCGAAAAAACCCTAATGTAAAAAAACCAGTCTTTAACAGGATACGACGTGGCCACATATCATCCAACGCAATGTATATTTCTTAATTGTTAAATTCCTTATATTTAAAGCATCGTCATTTAATAAGACCTACTCCAAACCTAGTGAACACATTAACTGAACCCATCTCCTAAACCCATAAATAAAAGCACAAAGTAAAAGATCATACCTTGAGCTAAACTTTCTATAAAAAAACACGGCGCTGGGTGCAACGGCAGTGGTGCGGCGGCAGAACCTTTTCCGGCTTCTTCATCAACTGAAATGGTTAATCACAGAAACACATGTTATCACCCCTAATTTCATAAGAAGCCTAAAATTTAATCGAAACCCTAAATCTTATGAACCATTACGAAACCCTAATTCTTATGAACCACAATAAAAAATTAAACCCTAATTCGATTCAATTAGAAGGAAAATTAAAAAGATACCGGATTTGTTTATTGTGGTTCATAAAAATTAAACCCGAAAAATAAATGAAGCAGATACCGGATTTGTTTGTGTGTGAAAAAGAGATGTGTGCGTGGGTTATGTGGAGGGTTCCAGAATTTGTAGGAGAGGATGGGGTTTCTATACTCCCGGTACTGTAGACGTTCCTGTAGCAATACTCACAAAAGTTACTATAGATGCCCCGACCCCGTTTTGTTTTTCGGGTTTTTGCGCTCCATTGGATCTCCAGTAAACCGGAGAAGTAATGAGGGGTATGTGAGAGTAGCCAAAATATAGTTGGACCCGGGTATTAAGAGTGGAGCGAATCTGGGCCAACCGCACAGTAAAATTGGGCTACAGTAAAGGTTTGGGGAATCCATGGCTTTTAGTATTAAGATATAATAACGTACTAATTAGTAATCTTGATTCAGTGCAACAAAAGGATTTTGAATTTTGATACAGAAAAGGAAACATTTGTAAACAACAAAACAATACTTAATATCGTCCTTGTTAACAACCAATATTAATGTAAAATGTTGAATATAGCCCAAGAAAAATGTGCATAAATTTTGATGTTGGAGGCGTATGGGGAGATTGTGTTTAGAGGATGGAAGGGCGTGGATGGGGAGTTGAAGGAGGAGATTGAAAACGAGTTCTGTTTCAGTTGGTTGATGGGTCGATTCATTTTTGGCTCACAACTTTGTATATGTATATATACTGCCTTTTTTTAGATGGAAGTTAACAAATATATATTGTATATCGGGTTCTCATTGGTTATTTCACCATGTATGAAAAAAATCAATTTGTATTTACTTTTTACTGTGAAATACGTGCGGAAAATACCCCATCATTTAACTCGAGTTTTAAGGTATGCCATATATTTTGTTCACATGTACCATGGCTTGGATTTTCTAATCCTCATATGTTAATATATCTACAATAGGTGCATAACAAGACTATCAGCTAATACTATTAAACCTTTTATTAGATTGGATTAAATTAGCAAATTTTAATTTTCTTTAATTTTTATTGGTGCAATCCCCCGTTCCTAATTTCTATTCTTTTCTTAGATTAAAATTGCTAATTTACAACCTCAGATAAAATCTCAAACTTTATAATATGAACTTCACATTCAAGTTGCTCAGTGGGTTTAATGTGCTCATGATAGATGCATATTTACACGTTTTCGTATGGTGTTGAACAATTGTGGAAATGATTGATATAAAGATAAAACAAAATTGTAGAGATCATATACAAGGAATAATAACTCCGTCATTATTATGAATGATTTGCATACATCTATGTAATAACCTTTTTAGTTCGGATGTATGAATGTTTGTTTGGATGTATCGTATTAACTTACTGTTAGAAAAGTGTATGTTCTTTTTATACTTTTTGGTATTTAATTTGTGACTTAATCTTTGTTTAAATGGTCTGAAATAAGAAGTGATAAAAAGAGATTGACGCATCATGTTATGGTTTTGTTTGGATTGATTTTTTATATAAAGGAACACGGAAGTGAACATAATCATATATGACGTCGTTGTATTTTAATTGGTACAGTTTTACTTTATTAGCTATCTATTACATAACTTAAGTCAAATACCTTATATTTGTTGTGCAATAGTCTCATAAATATATTCTACACTATCAACATGAAACACGATCGACGACGATGATGACTAGCAGTATTGACACGAATAGAAAAGTCTTTTAACTTTCAGAAGATAGCAACTTACGAAAGAAATTCTTACAATCCAATACCTATAAATATATTAGTACAAAATATATCGATATGCATGCATTGGTCTCTTGAATATGGCATCATGTGTACATAAAAAACCTCGGACTTAATGAGAATTTATGGCGTTTATATAATAAATGAGAGTTTTTGGCTTAATTAACTCTCTCATTCATTTTTTGTCTGAAATATCGAGGCATGACATTGTTTAAAAAGTGAATTAATTGATCAACATTAAATTAGTACGCTTGATATTTCAATGCTTTTAGTATGGAAATAAATAGGTTATGTATGGAATGTTTCTTACTTTTGATCAATATTAATTAAAATTAGTATGTTTAATTAATTGTTTACGCTTGATTGAAAATGTTTAATTTGGATGAGAGTTTGAATCTTTGCAAATTGGTTATGTTGGACAGCAACATTGAGTTGTATCAGACAAGTTGTATAGTGTTTTTCACATTTTGGATGTCTTATTTTGTTATACATTCTGTTTCTTTGGCCATGTCCTAAATTGTTTTATACACTTTCTACAAATTAGTTGGAGATTAATATAAATTTACCTGATGGAAAAAAAATGATGATCAAATAACAACATAACAGGGTAAACCAATCTACAACCATGTTTCAAGGTTTCATCTTTTGAACATTATCAAGATGGAAAAAGGAAACCCACCACAAAACAATCTAATACTTATGTTTCACATATATCTTCGGAAGTTGCCTTGTATTGTTGATTGTGGCCTTTTGTGGAGCTAGAAATTGCATTCTGCTAGTACCTTCCACTTGTGACTATGGTACCTTAATTGTATTGCTACCACTTGGTTTAACACCTTGTGGTTTTTCCTCACCGTATACTTCCCGTCTTAGGTCTTCTAGATCTTTAGGTGGCAATTGCATATTTGGTTCAGCATTTGGTCCATATCGCTCATAAATCTCAGGAAATATGACCTCTCTTAGTACCTTGTTGGACCATTCCCTATCGTCAGGGTTTATCTTCTTAAGTCTTTTACGACTAGACGTATTCTTCGGGCAGTGATGCAAAAATGCTGAAGAAATTTACTATAATGGGGAGTAAAAAGATATGAGGTGAGGAATGAGATGTGAAAATCAGGAAGAAGATGTGAAAAAAGAAAAACCCTATGCCCACTCTTAAATAGAAAAACCCAAAGCACAAACTTAGTCACATGAAAACACTGCAGCATATATCACACAGTTGTAAGTAAACCCAAACCACAAAGTCAGTCATATTCAATAAGGATTGAGTTTTGAAAATAAACCCAAACCACACAATATTTTCAATTGAATAGTCATATTCGGCATGACTTTAATAGTCAAACTCGGTATGACTTTAATAGTGGTATTAGTCACATTTTGCACCCAAAAATATGTTTACTTTGATATTGTATTCTGGTATGTAAGTGGGTTATTAGTAACGGTATAAACCGTTTACAAGTTACCATATAACGTTTACAAGGGTTAGTAATTTAGTTTTTGGTTTACGTTGACTTTAATAGTCAAAAGTGGTTTTTCCAAACACTGCACTATAGAACTTTACTGCATATACATGCTAATGTAAATGGAGAAACATAAAGCATCTAAAAAGAAGCATATAATTTCATTGATGATAAGTAGAGGTCTTTGGGTTTATGTTTCTATTGGGACAAGTTGCATAAACATTGAAAAAGTTGCCCATAGTTTATAAAAGTTGTCCAATCAAAATTTTGCCAATTTGTACCTGACACTTGTCATAAGTATACACAATGTGGTCAGAAGTACAAGTTGCCCACGGCTACTGTGGGATTTTGTCAATAAGTGGTAAAATTAAAAGTCAAACTACAAAACTCAAAGTTACTTAACGCTAGATTAAATCTACAAGTAAACTATCAGAGTTTGAACTATACATAATGAAACCCATAAAAGCAAACCAACATTAACAAAAGAAAATACCAAGAAATACAAATGTAACATACTAGTGTTTATAATTTTTGTAAGGTTCACATTGTTATAAAAATTTGTTTTGCAACTTATGAAATACAAATGTAACATAATAGTGATTGGGTTCAGTTTCACATTAATTATAACTAGTAAATATTGATTTGATTGACATGAATTAGACCAAAAAAGTCTGCCTGGGAAGACAACCACTATGTAACAATTTTTATTGCGGGTTTAATTTCTGCAATGATTACGTTTACCACTTGTTTACTACTAGTAATTTTTTGTATTTTATATAATTGGAGTTGCTCATTCTATGGTTTCATGCCTTTCTTATAGGTGTTATACACAACACAAAACCTAGCTTATTTTACCATAACCAGAGAATCATCAAAAAAATGGCTGAAAAACCTAATCTGAAAGAACTTCAAGAGATGAGTGGTTCAGATGAACTACATAAATGTATAAAGTTCCTGTTCTCTCAAGAAATTCCGATGAATGAAACGATGCTCATGTGGCTTGGTGAGCGACGCGATGAGCTCCATATCAGCATTGACAAGCGTTCAGCGATAATGAATGAGGTTTTTGACCTTAACTTCGATGAAGAAGAAGCTGCTGATGATACCTATGAATCCCTTCGTGAGGTTCAAGTGATGGAGGTCCGTTTGCTCGAGTCCTTTGCGGTCATTCTGAAAGAAGTTCGTGCTCTTATATCCAAGAAGGAGCATGCCATTGCCACCTTGAATAAGTATGATTAGGACTAAAGGTTAATGGTTGTTTAGGTTCTTTTGTGTTTGTCAGTCGTGTAGGTACTTTGGTTTGGTTTGGTGGTCTTTTATTTTGATGTTGTTTGATGGTTTAATGGAACTGCTCTGCAATTACCCAGTTAAATAATGAATGGTATTTATGTTTGAATGTAACATTCTTGTTTAATTTGTTGAGGTATTTATGTGTCACACAAAACCATGTTAACAAATCATAGTGGTTGTCAAACCCATATGAACTATAAACATTATCAGCACAATCACACACAATGCTTAAAGATTTTATGATCCAGATAGCTTGTATATAGTTACTTACATATGTTTTAAGAGATGTGTATAGCAGCTTACTTGTGTAAGTCCTCGTTAAAACAACATTTTACAATAAAAGTCAACTCTTTGTTGCATAATACATGAACAACTCTGTTTTTGGGTTAAAACAGCCTAATACACATATTAATGGACCTTGTTATTTGGATCACACCTCAACTATTACTGGTAAAAATTAAACAACAAAAACATTTAAACAAATAACATAATAACTAATTATTCATTAATACCTTTGTGAAAATACATCCATTTCAGACCTGATAGAAGGACTAAACACCATCATACATCAACAAAACTACCTAAACACGTACCATAAACAAAATACATCATAACCCAGTACCAAACTTGCTTTCCATTACTTTTATAACCAAAATACCACCACAAAAGACGATTTACCTTGAAAAAGATGGTTGTTCACAACTGGGCCAAACAGTAAGAAAGTTAATATTTAAACTGCATTAACTTCTTCATGATCCTTGACTTATCACCAGCACGGCGAAGACTTGCCTGTCGCCTTTTAATCAAGTACTCAATTTCTTCCAAATCCTGCTGCTGCGATACCTTAAGACGGACCAAGGGTTCTTTCAGCACAGCATAGTTCCCAAACTTTTCAAGCTCCAGTAAGATAGCATGCCTGTGCTTAACATGTACCTCTATTTCCTCGATCATCCTCCCATAATCTTTCTCATCACCCCTGTTGGCGTCTCTCTCCCTAGCAAAAATACTATGGAGGACCATATCAATACGCCTACAACCAATGTCATTTGCGATTTGATCGTAAATTGGTATCGTAGACGCCATGTATTTGGAAATGTGGTTGCATATCCAAGAAGAGTGTTGTAGAAGAATATTTTTGGAAATGAAGTAGATCAAGCATTCTTAAATACGCAATAAACTAAAAAGTTGCCCAAAAAATAGTGTAGGAACCAAATTGGAACAGTGTTTAGTTAAGTCACAGTTCCCAATGCAAAAAAATTGTTGAAATTGATCAGAGTTGCCCAAAACCTATAAAAGTTGCCCAAGCATACCCTTGCCTAATAACTACATGACACTTGGCATAACTATACAAAAGTAACTCACAAGTACAAGTTGGCCATGGGTAGTTTAGGATTTTTTTCGTTTATCTTGACTTTAATAGTCAAACAATGAAACTTTATACATGGGTTTCATTTGTTGGTCTTGAGAATGTTCAAAAGATGAAACTTTATACATGCTACTGATTTAAGTAAGTCATGTTCTTCAAATGAGGTGGAAATCAAGTGTATTTGAACATGTTCTTTGTTAACTATCATGGCCACATTTCTGATATACCCAACAAAGTATGCAAACATTGTACATTTACCAATGATCATATATATCATATAAGACATTACTAATTATCAATACTAATGACAAATATTGCAAATATAGGACATTATAATTAAAGATACACAATATATTGTCTCAAAACATCAACAACTAGAATTAAAAATACATAACAAATTTTGTCCCCAAACTTTTCTGACCAGCTGGAAGGCCTATAACGCAATTTGTTATTCTTGGTGGTCTTGGAGCTGAAACCTTAGACATGCGTTTCTTCTTCAGTTGAACATGGCCTTTTGCATCATAACTCTTATCAGAAGAACTTGAATCATCAATTGAGTCAAGACTTGATGGAATATTTTTAGAACGGGAACCTTTTTTTTAGAAAAAGAACTTATTGAAATTTTCTTTACCCATGTTTTAGGAGGTCTTTTGTTCACCAAAGAAGCTGAAGTTTTTTTAGTGTATCCTCATAAAACTCAAGGCTGGTGTCAGAATCAGAATCAATAACTATTACCTCATTTTGTTTGGGTGGTTCCTGTGCCTCCTTGGGCCTTCCAAAAATAGCATCAAGTTTTGCTATAGCCTTTGCCTCCATTGCCAATTTTTCCTCTTTGACCTCCTTCAGACTACCATACATTACTTCAAGCTTTGACACCCTCTTGCCAAGTGATTCAAGCTTTGATACCCTCTTGCCAAGCGCTTCAACAGGTGCACAAATATGAAGTGTCGACAATTAATAAACACATACAATTAAACTAAAAATAATCATAAAAAGAAAGAAAGGTATACACTAACCATTAGCAACATCACGTCGATTGTTCTCCCTTTGGCACAAGTCTTCTAGAATCACCTCAGCCATTTCCTCGTCATCATACCATTTAGTGCCATATTTACTCAAGACATAGTCAACCATAGCATCGTTAACCACCATCTTACTAAAATCATTATTTTTTGAACAAGAAGCTGCCATTGAATGACTTAACTTGAAAATAATGGTTTATTGTTGTGACGAATTAGGATGAGGGTGTGTGTTTCTTTGTTGAGTAAATAGTTGTTAGTTTAATAAGTTATAAGTGATAAGTGATAAATGAAGTTTTGGAATACCGTGTAATAAATGTCTGTATAACCTACGTTCCATTGGCATTATCAAAATGTAGTAGTATACAACATTCAACGCAAAAGTATTAAGACGTGTGTCTTTTCCAATGAAACCGTTCAGTTGCCTAAAGCAATGGTTATAAATTGGAACATTTGTAAGCAACAAAATCATTCAAAAAAACTTAAAGGTATACAATATCAAAAATGGCATCAACCTCAAAAATTAATGTGCAAGAGAAACAAGAAAAGGTAGGAGCAATGCAACAATAAAAAACAGAGGAGTTTGAAGAAAAAACTTTCATACTTGAAAAAGAAGAAGCTGAAGAAGAAGAAATAGAGGAAGAGGGAACATTTGAAGAAGCTGTGGATTGGTATATGAAAGAAAAGTTTAAATTTCTGGAAAAAAATTTGAAACAATTTGAAAAAAGAGAAAAAACTGCAAAAGAAAAACCAACCAAGTGTAAATACACTTGGAAGAATATGTTGGCAAACAGAAAAAGCAAAAACATGCCCGATCAGGAAGAGGAAGACTCATCAGATGATGAGTATTTGGATTATGACAACCTACATTTGTCATTTGATCCCGAAAAATGTCAAAAGTTTCATTGTTAATTGTTTAATGTAATGTTTATTTTATTTTCAATGAAATCTTTATTTTTGTGTTCTTTTTTATCGAATTTGAATTCAAATGTTTATGTTCTGTTTCATTAAATTTGTCAAACTAGAAAGTAAGTAACAATGAACTTCAAAGTTTAATCAACAACATTTCTAGGTGGGACAAAGGCAATCAAAGAAAAATGTGTTGACTTTAATAGTCAAATTTTGTTATTCCAATTGCATTTTGACTTTCGAAAGTCAACCTGCTGATTACATGCTTCTGTTTGTTAAAAAAAAAGCATCATATTCAAACAACACTGATGAATTGAAACTAGATAATCATTCATTGTTTATTATTGTAAAAATGTTTTGTTCATAAACATTAAAAAATAACAAATTGTTTATGTATGCTTTTGCATATTACATCCTACAACAGCCTAGTTTCATTAAAGATAAGACTGGAGGAAGCAACAACCTTAGAGCGACAGAGTGGAGGCGAGAGAAACATTCAGCAGAGACGGCAATGGCGGATGGTGGTGCAGTCAGGTGGTATTCAGATACGGTGGTGGTGGTGGAGAGGTCAGGTGGTATTCAAATATGCTTGCTGGTGGTGGTGGTGGTGATGGTTGAAGAAGCTATGAGAATCAAATATGTTTGCTGGTGGTGGTGGTGATGGTTGAAGAAGCTATGAGATTGATGGGGTATATAGTATATATATAATGTGCTTTGAAGTGTTTAGGACTATATTAATTTGTTTTATAAACGTTAAGTATCATTAAAGCTAAATGATCAACTTAATCTTTGTACCGTATGATTGTTAAAAGTGGTGAAAGTACAAAAAAAAAAAAAAAAAAAAACAGTTGCCCAATACAAGTCGCCCAATATATAGGTAGTTGCCCATGAAAAAAACCTTAAAATACCTTACACAACACTTACACATACCTTACAAATACATTCTAATTTTTGTACTTTAATAATTAAATATTAGACACGTGTCAAACTCTTATTGAGTTGCTCAATTTTTTAGTTGCCCGATCTAATTTTGGAAAGTGAAATTTCAAGGTCTAAAAAGTAACTAGTCAAAAAGTCAATGATCCGTTTTGGTAATTATCCATAAAATTATTTGTGTATCTATCAGGTATACACAACGCTTTACAAGTTTATACAATAAATAATATGCATGTTCAGCTCTGCTCTGTCCAATTATCTGATAGTTAACAAGTATATTACTACGTATAAATTTAATGATGTATAACTGCCTTGAAAACATAAATATGATTAACAATAAACCCCAATACATGCATTAAGTATGAGTGTATGACAATCTATAAAGAAATGTTTCTTAATATCATCCTCATTCTTTAGTAGACATCCTAGCATCAATTAATCTGTTTGTCTGTAACTTGAAACCCGTGATGAATCTGTGGCTTTCATTGAGCTCCTTCCTAGCCTACTGAACACACATTTTTTTGCCATGTTAGTTCCAAATTTAGTATTCTATAAGTAGCTGCAAATTTAGTATTCTATAATTAGCGATGTTATAGCCACAATTTTAGCACTGCTTGATGCTTGTGACTCTTCTATGATGATGATTTTTTTGTTATTTGTTCTATTGGTTTTGGTTTTGGCTTTCGTCTTACGGATATTGGTTTGAGCATTATGACTTATTACTATAAATAGTGTAGACCATTTATATCCAGGTTAAAAATCTATGAATAATAACAGATTTGTCGGTAAAAGATATATGACTTGTGACGGCTTTTATTAAACATATTACAATTGTTAATTTGTTATTGAAAGATCTTACATGGTTTATACAACTTAATTATATGAGATATTTGTGTGTGCCCACATTATTTCTTGTAAAACCTTAGACACTTTGTTGGGAATGTTTGTCCTTTTTAAGTATAATGATGTTAAGTTACTTGCATCTGGAATTACACCTGACCCTCCTTTTTTGGCTGCAGCTAAGTTTGGTTGAACAGACAATTGATCATCTTCTCCAATGTACAGAAAAGGTGTACAGAAAAAGTGCTTCTAAAAAGTCATGCACGGAGACACCTCGTTCTATTCATGCAGGAAATAAGCACATAGAACCATATCAGGAACAAAAGCGGATATCAAACATGGTGAAACTGTCGACATCGATTCTTAAGTTTATTATTGATTCAAGTAGTGTGGATCGTATCCATGATGACCAAGAAAGATGTTTGAGCTTTACAAGGCAATATGTAGAATTTGTAGTCGTTAGCTTAAGGCAGCATTCACATGGCCTGCTTGAGTTTAAGGAAGAAGACTTGAAAGACGCATTTTTGTGTCTCAAGAGCTCTTTCACCTATGCAGCCAAGTTGCTAAATCTAGTCCTCACAAGCTCTTCAGAATCTACCCCACCATCAATTGAGGCCCACAATCTTGCTAATGATCTCTTTGATCTCATCATTTCAGTTGAAGAGCATCTGGGACCTCGATATGGATCACTTGTTCTTTCTGCAGCGAAGCAATGGCTGCCTGATTTGATCCTTGCATTGGGTTCTTTACAAATACATAAATCATCATCAACAACAGCATCATCGTCTTCAAGTGCATTTGCTGAAACAACTTTGGGTTTTCTTTCTTGGCTCTTGATCTTGGCAAAGATTGAGATCTTTGACCAACAGGACTCAGATGTGGATGACAATAATGATGAGAAAGTTGTTTTATCATCCAAATACTCTACTTTCAGAAAAGTCGTTGAAGTGATGACTGAGCTCCTCAGAATCAGAGCTAATCAGAGCGTGCTAGATGCGGTTGGGGTGTTCCTATTGGATGGTTCAATAGCTGGTCTAAACAAGAAAAACTTTGAACTGATATCTGGGGTCTTACATTTTGTTTGCACGAAATTAGTGAAGCATGAAAATGGAGAGTGGGAAGACCGGAAACCAATGTTGGAATCTCTCCGACAAATGTACCCTCAGATGGAAAGAACGGCAGAAGAGCTTAGAAATGGGCACGAAAAAGAGCTGTTGGAAAGAGCACGAATGTTGGTTGAACCTGTTTGGAGATGTTACATTGATGAAGCGACCAAGGAACCAATGGAAACTGGTTTCTCTGACTCTTGATGGGTAAATCACATTTTGTGAACTAAAAATACTCTTTAGACAAGTTAGTGCATTCCTAATTCCCTTACGTTAACATTGTTGAATTACAATTCAACTAATTTCACTGTATTTTAACTATAAAACTTATCAATTTTGGTGGCCTTTGCTATATGCAGAAAAGTGCAACCAAGTTAATTATTTTCGTATCTACGTATTATCTATTGTTTATATAGTTAAACATATATAGACCGATAAGATTTATCTATCGAATAGATAGATAGTATTGGCTGTTTATGAATTTGACAATGACTGATGAATCGTTCTTATACAAGGCATAATAATTGGTGAAGCATTTTGACAAGTATGCTATTTGATGAATCAGTTTGACAAAGATTTTTTGTAAATTGACTATAGAGTAAATTACATGCATGGTCCCTGTGGTTTGCCTTAAATTTCAGCTGTCATCCCTCAAAGTTTAAAGTTGCATGAACAGTCCTTATCTTTGCAAAGAATAACACTCATGATCCTTTTTTTAACTGGTGTTAAGTGGAATATGTTATTAGTTACACATTAACCCTTTTGGCTAACGTCCATTGCATCGTCTATCCTTTATAATAACAATCGTTTATAATTTAAAGATTTTTTCGACTTTAGGTATGTTTTTATGAAAACATATACATAAATCCCCTTGTGGCCACAGAGGTTCACATGCGCCAACTCCGGGCTATTTAAAAGGGTAGTCGCCCTGGGATTAGTCGGCTTTTAATGTTGAGTCGTAAATTTTGGGCAAACCACAGGGACCATCATTTGCTCTTGACTACTTTACAGCCGGTTTTGTGTGTTTGATCTGTTAGTTTGGGTAGAGGGGAGTAATCCTACACCCTGGTAAATATATGAACCAAAACGTTTAAGTAGAATGGATAAGGGTGAAATCCCACATCTCAGCTCGTTACATAGGCATAAAGCTTACATAACAAAATACTTCCTATTTTCTAAATAAGAAAACAAATCACTACCCAAATGATAACACAGGACATAACAAAATAAAATTACTTCCTAAGACCTTGAAGTTTGGTGCCATACATGGCATTAAAGGCATCCAAATTCCCTGGGAGATCATAAACTTGATTCGCATAGTCATCGTAGTCATAGTATTCATAATCATCTTCAAACTCTTGGCCACCACCGAATAGATTAGTAGACTCATCAAATGGGTTAGCAACCACCTCATCTTCAGAATTAGAAACCTCGATATCTCCCACCTTAGAAAAAGGGTTAACTCTCTTAGTAGAAGAGGCAGGCGGAGTACAAGAATCACTAGTTTTAGGAGCCACGACTGACTCCTTCTCTTTCAAATCACTCACAAGGGGTTCTTGTGATGCAGTACCTGTCTTAGTAGACTTATCTTCATTAACTTCCATTGTACGACCAGAATCCACATCCTTGTTGGTGTCATTAGAAGGAATACCAAAAACATCTGTATCTTCCATATTAAGAGCATCAAACTGGTTAGATGTAGAAATGTTTGTTCCACTCGAACTTGCCACATCAGAAACATTCTTCTTAGTGACTTCCACTTTTTTAGGTTCAGGAGGAGTCTTTTTGGGTTGATATTGAAAGTGCTTACCCACAACAGGTTTAGTAAACCCTCCTTGACCCGGAATAGTAGAACCACCTTGCTTTCCCTTCTTCTTGTTATTGACCGTCTTGAAACCATCATTAACAGGCTTAGTAGGCTGAGCAGGAGGTACAACAACTTTAGGACATTCAATCAGAGTATGACCAAAAATCTTACATTTATCACAACGAGGTGGTTTCCACTCGTATTCAACCCGTATCTTCTCAGTAGTCGAACCCGACCCATCAAGTAAAGGTATCTCAACGGTAAGGTTGTCCTTAAGCACCTCATCCGACTTCACTTCAATCATGCATCTAGCAAAACTACTACGGCCCCACGATTCCTTGCACATTTGGCTAGTTAAAGCATTTAATCTTTTGGGTGTGCCTATCAATGTGGCAAGAAGACTAAGGCCATCATCAGAAAACATAGCAAGAGGAACATCATGAAATTTAACCCACACTGATTCAACATATGCTTTTTGGGTGATTTATAGCAAACAATAGAATTTTGTGAGCCAAAATAGTCACTCTCTCTCTCTCTCTATAATAAATGTGAGCAAAATAAGCATTGCTAAGTAGAAGAAGATTTCTCAATTACATATCCAGTTGCAATCAAAGTAAGACAACCCAAAATTCAGTTTATTAGAACCAAAAAAAAAAAAAAGTAAAGCTTTACAAAATATTAGAGCATCTACAATGGCAAAAGTCATCAATGACTTTTTGCAATAAATTAAATTATATTTTATATATCAAAAAGTCATTCATAAAACTTGATCCAATGAAAAAAGTCATTACTAAAAGCTTTTTATGTATTGAATTCATTAAATTAGAACAAAAAATACGCTTGAAGAGAGCAAAAAGCTTTTGCTCAACCACTTGAAGTTTACCAAGTCTTTGAGTAAAAAACTTTTCTTCAAGTTATATGAATAACTTTTTCAAATAGTGAAAAGTCATTCTTCAAACTTTCATTGCGGATGCTATTAAAGGTTTTTGGCATTCAAAGGTTATTGTACTTTTTATAAATGTTTAATTTGGTCATTGTACTATTTTTTTTTTCATTCAAGTCACTGTACTATTATATATGTTTAAAATACTAACTAAACTTTGAGAACTTACACAGTTGAGTCATCTATATTTTTTTTTACTCCACTTCAACCTCCATGTCATCAAATAACTCATGTCATTTTTGTTATTTTTTTTGACAATCCATATATACTTATCTTTATAAAAATAGTTATATATGTTAAATTTAATTTGTTATTTTATGCATATTCTAACCGAACATTTAAAATTCTAACCAAACATTTAAACAAGCTTAAATTGGTTAATCTAATGCGATGTTTACATATATTTGTGGTGGAGTAAAACCAAAAGTACTAATCTCAATATTGTCATCAACAAGTCATACTATAAGTTTAGGTGTACAATTGTATCACAATACTCCTATTTGGCGTTGTGCATAACTACATAAGAATTGTATAAACTATTAAAAATTGTAAAATTTTAAGTTATGATTGTTAAAACTTATAAATAAGCTTGGTTGATTGTAACTGAAAAATTAGAAGTAAATAATATAACTAAGTTTTATAAAAACATATAAATAGAAGTAATAACTTTGCAAAAAGAAAATTAAAAAAATAAAATAAAAATTGTGAAAATAATGATGTAGTGTCATACTTTATAATGTAACATGAAAGTTTAGATGAAGGCTATGTTTGGTGCAGAACTTTTTGGAGTTTTTTGGGGCAATGAACAGTAAGCAATGAATTTTTTGATTTTTAGTGTTCGTTTGGCAAAAGAGCGGTGAGCTTTGCTATTTCTTAGAAAAGTTCATTTTTCCAATGCTTTTTTAAGAAACTGTGAGTGGTGAGCAGTGAGCTGTGGCTAGAGCTCACAGCTACTTTTGTCAAACATAACCGAAGTTGACACGGAATATGAGTGACTTTATTGTATGAGATCCAAAAATTTAATTATTCTAATAAATTTAAATAATAATACAATGACTTGAATACACACAAAAATACTACAATGACCTAAATGAACATTTTTAAAAAGTACAATGACCTTGTAGGGAAAAAACCCCAAATATTAAATCAAGTAATCAACGATTAAAAGAAATATGACCTGCATACTTACCCAATATCATACTTTACACAGATACTGTACAAGACACATTTACTTCACTTCTAAAAAAAAAAAAATGAATTCTGGGATCACAAAAAAAACCCAGGCTTCAATTTATTTTTTGACAGTTTTTTAACCAGGTTAGCCGTTAATGGCATGACCATCTCAGTACTCTGATAAACAGATTTGGATGCAAAGCTAAATCTAATAACTATAAACAGATTTGGCTTGCTTCATGACGTAGGGGTGAGCATATCGGACCGTGAGAAACCGGACCGGTCCTCGGTCCACACTTTACCTCATGTTCGGGCCTCGGTCTGGTCCGGTCCGGTCTTACGTACAATCGACCAATAATGACCGGACCGGCCAGAACACATGCACTCCGGTCCTCGGTCCGTGGATTTGGGCTAAAACGGACGGTCTTTGTCCGGTCCGGTTTTGACCCAATGTTCACCCCTACTCATGTAACCTCAAACAGGGATCTTCTTCAGGAACACAGCAATCGGCATGCTTAAAAATCCCGTGAAAATGCTAAACAACCATTGGGTGGGTTTAAGCGGTGACGTATTTGCAAAGGTACCCAGGTACTCAATTATGATGACCTGGAAAACAACAGTTGCAGCGATAACGCTCACAAAAACCTTGTTCTTCCATATGCCGTCCAACACATTTTCTTTTTCCATTTCCCTTGAGTTAACCTCGTTAAAGAGCTGTAAAATTTATAGCCATATATTAGCACCTTATTATCTGAATTGAGTTCACTCAAAAGAACATAACTTTTGTAAGTGAAATTACCTGACAGAAAACAAAGCAATTGAAAATTAGGGTGTTGAGGATGAGATCAGAATCATCTCCATCAAGGCCGAAAAATGATTTCCCTTGCGATTGAAGTAACCATATGACTGCAAACTGGTAAACAGCCTGACCAAAAATGTTTCTCCACATGACATTGCTAATAAAATTTCCCTTTCTTCCAACTGGAGCTCTTTTCATTAGCTCATCATTTGGAGGCTCGGTTGCAAGTGCCAGTGCCCCCAATGTATCCATGATCATGTTGACCCACAAAAGTTGAACAGCCGTAAGGGGAGCGCTCCCTACAGAAGTAATAAAGAACAGTAAGTATATATTTTTAAATTTTAAGTAATTCGTTGAAATTGACAATTTAAACCAATGAAGCAAGATAGATAATGTAAGAACTTGTACCTGTCAAACAAGCTGAAGTGAAGTTGACTATTAAAGCAACAATGTTGACAGTGAGCTGAAATTGTACAAATTTTTGAATGTTAACGTAGACTGATCGTCCCCATTTGGCCACAGTGACAATTGTGGAGAAGTTATCGTCCAGAATAATAACATCTGCACTCTCTTTGGCTACCTGAAATTTAATGATATTAACACATTAGATAATGTGTATATAAGAACACTATGATTTGATTAATGAGTAACAGGTTCGTTTTGCTTACCTCAGTTCCAGCAATGCCCATGGCAAGGCCTATGTCAGCTTCATGAAGTGCTGGGGCGTCATTAGTTCCATCTCCAGTGACTGCCACAACCTCACCAAATGTGGTACGCAAATGTTTCACCAACATATGCTTATCTAGAGGCGAAGATCGAGCCATAACCTACATGAATTTAAGAAAAAGGTTACCTTATGAATAAATTATTGTCAAGTAGCTTACACACGTCACAGGTGAAATAAGATATGATTACGAACCTGTATCTTAGGAATTATTTCGAGCAACTCTTTTAGTCTCATCTCACGGAAAACTGAACCTTCAATTGCAATACCGTCATCTGTGAGTATTCCACATTCCCTGGCTATGGCTTTAGCAGTAGTTATGTTGTCTCCTGTAACCATACGGACAGTTATACCAGCTGATCTACAAAGAGCCACTGACTCCTTGACACCTGGACGGACAGGATCTTTAATACCAACAATTCCAATACAAGTATACCCCGAAGATGGAATGGGAGTTTCAGCTGAGACACCACTTTCCAGATCTATGTATGCAAGACATAGAGTTCGAAGAGCTTCACCAGCAAATAAGTCAATTGTACTCTTTAAATAAGTAAGCTTTATTTTATCAAGAGCAACGACTTCACCAGTTTCGTTAATCACTTTGTCACAAGCAGCCAAAACTATTTCTGAAGCACCTTTACAGTAAGCTCTTACACCACCTCCAGGAAGCTCAAGCACCACCCCCATTTGCTTCTTTGTAGAGTTGAATGGTTCGACCCTGAGGACTTTGGTTGCCTTGCGTTCAACTTGGAAATCACCACCAAGTGACAACCCAAACTCCAATATGGCTGTGTCTGTTGGTGAACCGAGTATCTCACGTTTTCCTTCTTTGTTACTTACAACTTCTCCTCCTGTATTAGTGAATATCGATTGTACAAGAATCTTCTTAGCACTATCAGGAATGTGTTCAGCAGTGCCTACATTCATACAAATGCATGATTTGACCACAGTCATGTGGTTGGTAGTCAACGTCCCCGTTTTGTCACTGCATATAGTTGTTGCAGACCCCATGGTTTCACATGCAGCCAGATTGCGGACAAGTGCTTTGTCATTCATCATCTTCTTCATGGCAAAAGCAAGGCTCAATGTGACGGCCAAAGGTAGCCCCTCAGGAACCGCAACCACAACAATGGTGACAGCAATAGCAAAATATTCCAACAACAATAACGCATCATCACCAGACCAGCTCCACTGAGTTCCTTCTATGATCTTACTGGCAAATAACTTTTGCACCAAAACTGCAAACGTCACTATAGCAAATATAAGACCTATCTTTCCAATAATAGTTGCCACTCCATTCAGCTTAACCTGCAATGGGGTTTCATCGTTTCCGCCTTCAGTAAGAGTTGCCATCAGTTTTCCCCATTGGGTTCTCATGCCGACTGTTACAACTAACATCTTACATGAACCATCTTGAACCTTAGTTCCAGACAACAAGTAAGGATTTTCAGTATTGACCTTTACTGGCTCGCTCTCTCCAGTCAAACTAGATTCGTCAATGGAGAGTGCAAACCCTGAAAGGAAAAGTCCATCTGCAGGAACTTGATCTCCAATACCAAGGTGTACAATATCACCAGGAAGCAACTCGTATATTGATAGCTTTTGTCTGTATCCCTTCCTCGTAACTTGAATTGATATCTTCTTTTTCTCTTTATCCAAATCCCTGAACTGTAGAGACTGGCGATAATCACTAGTTGCTGTTACAAAAACTACCAACAAAATACTCGCCACGATTCCAAGACCATCATGAGATCCTTTTGGCCATCCTTCTGTTGCAATGCCAACAATCAAGGAAACAAAAGCACACACAGCAAGGACCATAAGAGTCATATCCTGGAGTGCTTCCCATACAAACACCCAAAAGCCTCGTTGCTCACGTTCAGTGAACTCATTCGTCCCAAATAGTTCCTGTCTGGTAGCTAACTCTTTGTCATCCATAACAAGTCCATTGGTGGTACATGTTTTAAGCTTGGTTGCAAGACCATCTACCCCGCCATGTAATTGTAGCTTTTCGGGGTTATGGCCTTCAACAATGGTACCTGCATCATCAGCACTGATTCCAAAACCAGCTGCCTTGAATTCTTCGGGTAGTGCGGTATCCCTGTTAGTTTCAGCAGCTGCATGCGTCACATTGTTCATATCAATGAAATTGCATAATTTACATGATTTAAAAAAACAGATACAATTATCAAAGAGCTTACAATGTAGCAGATGAAGTGCTGCCTTCGACACCAAGACGGCAACTCTCAACTTCTGTAATCATAAAAAGTATGATCAGGTATACACTATAAGTCTATAACAGAACATATAACATATACAAGCTTTGAAAAACAAAATTAAAAAAATAAAAATAAAAATAAATAAATAATAAAAAATAAATAAAAAAATAACTAAGTGGCATAAAGACGAGAAGTCGTTAATGTTGTCAATATACTTAATCACAGCTTCTTATTAGCGTGCCGAACCTACAACTAGTAGAATTTTAAGTCTAATGACATAGCAAATTACCCATAATTCCAAACATAGGCTACTACAATACAAAGAAAAATCATAATACTTTCTTAACAGAATCAAACACTCCATCTATCCCAAATTTACATCTTGTCCACATTTCTTTTTTGAGTTGTCCTAAACCAAATGTCCACTTCTTAGATCAAGTTTACCATAATAAGCTTATTTGAGGTTCTTATTACAACTTTTAAAGAAGTTATAAATTAATTAATTAAAGGAAAAACTGTAAACATTAACATATAAAAAGTTGCAACGATGATGCAATGTTGGTGGACAATTATTTTGAGACGAAGGGAGTAAAACCATAATCATACCCAAATTTTTCGTCTTATAGCAATAAAAATCTCTTTTTCTTTTCTTATAAAACAATAATACTCGCACAAACTTATAAACATTAACATATAAAAAGTTGCAACGATGATGCAATGTTGGTGGACAATTATTTTGAGACGAAGGGAGTAAAACCATAATCATACCCAAATTTTTCGTCTTATAGCAATAAAAATCTCTTTTTCTTTTCTTATAAAACAATAATACTCGCACAAACTTATAACCGAACCCACAACTTTTTAGTTGGCGGACCATGATGATATAGTCAGCGTTGCTAGTTATTGAAATTTTGCGCAAAAAATTACTCAGAGGTGACAAAAACAAGACAAAGCTTAGTCAACACCAGTCATTACGAAATTCAAGATTAACACTTGGTCCATCAAATTAACGTGTTGACCAGATTTGACCACAAAACAAAATTTACCAGAACCTAAAACTGAATCAAAAGACTCACATGATTAGTTCGTCGCATAGCAGCAGCCTCATTCCGCTTCTCGATATTAGCCGTAAAGCGAAACCTTCTTTTCGGATTCTTAACGAGACCACACATATTTCTCCACTTTTGCAACACTTCATCCGACGAATGCTTAGGCTTCACTCCACCAAAATTCTCATTCAAATAATTCTCCATATCTTTTTTTTTCTTTTTTTTTTTTTTTTTTTTTTTTTTCTTTCCCTTACGTCTTAGAATATATTTTTTTTTAATGAAAAGACTATTAAACAATATGTATGTATGTATGTATGTATGTTTGGACGTATAGGAACACGACCTTATTCTCTTTGAAGAAGCCTCTCAGCTGAGTCTAACGAGGCTCAGGTGCGCAGCCTTCCACTGTCACTGTGGACCCCTTATTGAAAACGAAACAAACGAGCAATAAAACAAACTAACGTTATATTACTTAGTAAAGCAACCTTTCGCGCTAGGCGCTCACTTTTTTTGTCTGCGTGGAAGCTGGCGGCGGGGCTTGTTTAACCAGATACACGGAATTGGGAGATAGACTAAAAACAGGGGAAACGTGACTTGAAGATCGTTTTCCTGTCTATTTGATCGGTGAGCCAGGCAACTCCTAGCTGAGAAGGAATGATTTTCGATAACTTTGTTTCTCAAACTTTTATTTGGGTGAAGAATAGGTGTGGGAAGTTAAATCTTTCTTGGGTTGCGTAACCACGATTTCTATGTATTTCTTTCTAGTTTAGCTTTTTGCTAGCTTTTTTAATAAAATTTTGCCGTTCAAAAAAAAAAATATTATGCATTTATTTTTTTTCGAAAGAAACAAAGAATTTATTAAGCCACAAAGGCAAGCTAAAACAACAACAAATAATAATGTTGGTGAGAGAAAGCTGTGTGAAGGATGGGTAGTCTAAGATAGAAACACCAAAACAATTGTATGTATATATAACGTTCTAATTACAACTTTTTTGAAATTTCTACGAAGGTTCCTTAGAATATATATATGGCAAGGAACTGCAAGTCATAAGATTTGTATATATATATATAAAAAGAAAAGTATTTTTGTGTGGGGGTGTGTGTTTGATGAAGGAAAAAGGCGCGACGTTTCTTTGATTTTTAAAGACGTTAGTGGGGTCCCTCTCAACGTGTAAAAGACCGAGTTTACGCGTTTGGTAGTTGGTCTTTATTTAAATTTAAAAGTGTCATAATTTATTCAATGATAATGGCCCTTATTAACAATAGACCAATTGCTTAATGTTTAGGAGGTGCGATCTTTGAAACGGGAAAAGTTTAAAAAGTGTAGAAAGCAAATAAGTTAATGTCACATGTCCTTCATTTATTTATTTATTTATTTTTTTTAATTTTTTTTCAATATTTTTTATTAAAGGGCAATTTGATCATTTGATCCGTTTTTTATATTTCACCTCAAATTTCAAACGTAAATAATTTTTAAACGACTAACTTTTACAAAAAACCGATTTCATCATAATTTTTAAATTTAATCTTCTTTAATTTAGTATAAATCTTGTTAAATATTTCAAACTTCTTTTTTACATATCAAATATTTCTTGATTTTCCTTATTTTTTTGGCATTTTGAGCCTTATTTATCTAACAGTTATATAATAATAAAATAAATAAATAATAATAACTAAGTAACAACACAAGCATTCTTATTAGCCATCTTCGCCTTCTTAGCAGTCAACTTCGCCATCTGCTTGCTCTCCTTTATAGCAGCCTTATCGCTAGCCTTCTTAGCAGCAATCTCAGCTGTAATAGCATTGCACTTCGCTTGATTATGATCTGTCATGCTACATTTGCAGAATCTACAATTCTTTCTACGCTTCCCACTTGGATTAATTGAACGCTCAACACTACTACTAACCTGTTTTGGACAAAGAAAAAACAGGACAATAACAATTAGATGATAAAAAAACATAACACAGGACGATAACTGGTGAACCAAAAACAACTAATGTTCATAAACTAAAAAAGCATAAACTAATTGATGAACCTATGATAATGTAATAGCTAAAAGAAACAAACTGATAAACCTATGATAACATAATATCTAAAAGTCAATAACTGATAAACCAAAAAACGCATAAACTAACTGATGAACCTATGATAACATAATAGCTAAAACTCAATAATTGATGAACAAAAAAAACTAATGTTCATCAACTAAAAAACATAAGCTAACTGATGAAGCAATGATAACATAGCCTATGGTAACATGAATAAACTAACTGATGAACCTACGATAACATAATCTACGAACAAAAGAAAAAGAAAAAAAAAAAAAAAGCATTAACTGTTGAAAATCTGGGAAAAAAAAAGTTAGTACTAACCTGTTTTGGAACATTTACCTATGATGAACCTATCACATATAACACAAATAAACTATAAAGCATAAACTAACTGATAAACTTATAACCTCTGACAACACAAATAAACTAATTGATGAACCTATGATAACATAATAGCCAAAATAAACAAACTGATGAACCAAAAAAAAACATAAACTAACTGATAAACATATGGTAACATAATAGCTAAAAGTCAATAACTGATGAAAAAAAAAACTAATTGTACATCAACTAAAAAAACATAAACTAATTGATGAACCTATGATAACATAACCTATGAAAAATATATATATATATATATATATATATATATATATATATATATATATATAATAAACAAAGATTTTTTTTTAAAACTTGCCACCTCATTTAATTCAACTAAGCAGCCTTGTCACCTCATAAAAGCCATTTGTAAATGCCACATAGTATAAAGTTTGACTTTTCAAACTTATATGAAAAGTTGTTTATTATATGGTTATCACACTTAATTCTTGCAATTAATGACGACAATTACTATTTTGCATAACATTCTTTGTAAAAGAGCTAATAACATTGAAAGTTACATTCAAAAGTTTTTAAACGCTTTTAATTAACCACCTCATTATTGTTTGAATTTTAATCTTTCCGGTTGTGTTCTACAATCATATCATATTTAAGTGAATGCTTAAATATCTTATGATGATATAACTTTGTCGTTCTTGTGTATTTAATTTTTCAGATGAAAGTTTACTTCGAAACTAAGATTTGTGTTGTAAGGCGTTGGGTTAGTATTTTTTTAATTCAATTTGAGCTTCCATATCTTGTGAGTAAAGCCACAGAAATCAAAGAAGGCGCACGAAGGAAGGCAGTAGCATTAGCTTGAGAATTTGTTCCGAGGAATGAAAGATAGCTGGACCTATTATTGAAGGGGGCTCTAACATCATCAAATTCTGTTATTTAACTCCAGATTAATTATTAATGAGTAGCACAGAAGGCCACCCGCGCCACAGAAGTGGTATATAAGTGGTTATCCTTAGCAGAGTGGTGGTACGACACTACTTATCATACCATAATGAAAATGACCCCATTTGAATTGAAGCCCTCTATCGCTATGCTCCAACACTTATACCTATGGCCCAGCCTGAAGGTTCCAATGTTGCCTCGGCAGAGAGTCATCTCAGGGAGCAATCGACTTTCAAGGATTTTATTTTTCTCCTTTATGTCTTACAGATTTCATGTTATGAAATGGCCGAAATGGGGGTTGTATCCTTGATTTTTGTTCAACTATGTTTAATTTTCTTAACAAAGATTTTTTTTTTTTTTTTTTTTTTTTTTTTTTTTTTTTTTTTGTTTTTTTGTTTTTTTGTAAATTTAGTGAGGTTTTCTGATGATTTGCACGCTATAGGTCTTTGATGAAAAAGGATTTTTCATTATCTTGAAAGTTTGTAGGCACAGTTTCTTATTACTCCATATATATATAACGAGCTGGGTAGTCCGCGCGTTGCTGCGGGGACGTTTTTTTTTTTTTTTTTTTTTTTTTTTTTTTTTAATTTTATTTTATGCATAAAAGAAATTTGTGCTTAATTATATTTGTAATAGCTAAGTTATTCGTATTTATATTCGTTTTTATTGGAAAAATTATTTTGAGAAAAATGGCGCAAGTTTCATAACTTTTCGAGTCCGTTTGTTACGTCAAATGGGTTCCGGATTGCTTTTACTAAAAGTTTAGTCTAGTTGGAAGTTTCACCCCTCCGCCCTATGTTTTTATTTTCACCCTTGAGTTTGGTTTTGCCCGCGTTTGGCCCCTCCTAAAAATATAAAATAGTCACTTTTTTTTTTTAAACCCCATTTCTCACATACATACATTTTTCTCTCCTTCTCCCTCTCTCTTCCCCATCCGGCCACCAGAAAATATTCCGGCCAAACTTCCGGCAATTTTTTTTCTTGTTCCAAAAGATAGATCGGGCCACCTTGACTTTAATTCTACCACCCACTCACCGCCAATCACCACGGTAACCCGCCACGCGCCACCCCACGTCGCAGCCATCACTACCGAGAGCCACCACAGCTTTCCCGCCATCGTCCCACGGTAATAATCAACCATGCGCTTCCTTTTTTGTTTTTAATAAACTTTTTACGAAACCTTGATCTTTATTTTTATTAAATCCGGTTTTTAAATAAATTTTATTAATAGAAATGGTTTAAAAATGCTAAACTCGTATGGATCTTTTGCTTGGTTGTGACTCACAGTTGACTCGGTCAACACCGAGTCAACTCAGTTGAGTTGGTTTGATATTCTTGATGTTTCCTTCTTATTTTTCAAATCTATATTTGCTAATATAAAATATGTTTTTTATTCTCTAATAGGATAAGAATCTTATTTTTCAAATCTACATCTTAGCTAGTTGAGTTGGTTTGATATTTTTGTAGACTTATCGTTTTTTTTTTTTTTTTCAGGTTGGTTGTTTGCTGCTGCTGTATTGCAACTGTCGCTGGAAAATTTTGAGGCTGCCGGAAAAATTCGCAGCGGCTGCTTTGTTTTTGTTTTTGTTTTTTTGGCTAAATATAGTGCATATGTAAATGTATTATATTTTTTGTACTTTTTTTTTGGCTAGATGTGAATGTAAGAGTGACAATAGATTTTTTTTTTTTTTAGTAAGGACTAAAATTGAAAAAAATCGCTAACGGGGGATTAACGGTGGAATTTACAGTTAACTGAGGGACTAAAATCGTAAATTTCTTAGTAACAGTACCCGGCACTATTTGGTACTGTTTCGTACTGTAGCAGCCACTATTCTGCACTGTTTGACACTGTAGCAAATGAATTTTCAGTTTCAGTCCCTTAACGTGGCATTCTGTTGTACAGTTAGTCCCTACCCTTGTTAGATAACGACCGTTAAAGACTATTAAGGACTAACTTCACACTTGATAACCAACTTCAGGGACTAAAATGGGGCAACCACGAAACTTGCGTGGGTACTGTTGCTACAGTGCCCATAACGCTTTTTAGAATATATATAAATTACTTAATTTAGTTTTTTCATATATCTTGTAGACCCACTCTATACACTTATATTACAAACTCACTCTTGTCATGTATGTGATTCCATGCTATCCTTTCTAATATATCTCAGTATATTGAAATGCTTTGCTGCTAGAAAAAAAAAAAATGTTTGTGTTGTAACTTTTTGTGGATGATGTATAAATTCAACACGCTACACAGGTGTAAATGTCATCTATTTTTTTTTTCTTTCTTTTTTTTCTTAAACTTAATGTCATCTATCTCATTACAACTTTTTTGGACTAGTACAATTTGTATTACGGAGTTGTTGATACAAAAGTTGGGCGTACCTGGTTATGGGCTTATACTCTCGTACCAATTCAATCCTTAGCACTTGTTACCTGCGTACTAAGAAAATAAGACAACACCGTTAGGCTTATCGAGGGATTGTCTCCCCCGATTAGACTCCGGCGTGAGAGTAAGTAATCGATTTAGGGTTCTCGTAAAGAGTTAAGGTTGTATATCGTACCTTGAATGAGAATCGTATGATTCTATATATTGGGGCTAGGAAACCGTGTTTCTTGCTCCTTACTCTTTGCACGCGTAGTGCTTATCCGAGGTAAGGATATCTATTCCACGAATAGATAATCCTTATCGTGTACCCGGTGGGTTTGATTGGGCATTGGGCTTTGTGAGCCTAAGGCATTAATACTGCGGCCCATACCATTGTCATGGTAGCCCACTCGTGGTGGATTTAGGCGCGAGTAATGTTTATCATTTGGGCTTGTGGCCCAAATATAGACTATACGTCATCAGGAGTATTTTAACTAATTAAGTTGTATATCTTTTAAAATGATTACCCATCAACATAGAATTTCAAATGCGTATATAGATTTGATTTGAGTTTGTACTTTCAAACTTGTATTTGTACATATATGTTTTATGGACATACCATTTTACAAATTAGTAAATTATTGTCATGTTGATTAAGACACAAATTTAGTCATATTTTTAAACATTCAAATCATTTTCCTTTAACTATAACATTTGCTTCTAATTATGTTTTAAGTAAAATTTATTTTTACTCTTATTTGCATGTTTAATTTTTATTAGTTTGTACAAGTAATTTACTATTAGCCGCTCGTGATTTATCATGGGTTTATAAGCTTATATATATATATATATATATATATATATATATATATATATATATATATATATATATAGGGTAAAGATCAAATAAAAAGACAAATTTTCGTAAAAAGAATAAAAAGAAATTTTTTTAAAAAAAAGTTCTCGAAAAATTCCAAAAAAATTCCAAAAGATCAGGTATGTTGGTGCTTGAAAAAGTTTTAAAGGAAGTTTATCTAAAAGTGGATACTTTATCCGAAAAAAAATTATAAAAAAATACGTTTGTGCATTAAATCGTTTTTTTGTGCATAAAAAATTCGTTTTTGAACCCAACTTCTTTTGACTTTTTTCATCAAAATAACATTGCGCATCTAACTAAAACAAGTTGAAAATTTTGTGCATTAAATTTTTTTTTGTGCATTAAATTTTTTTTGCGCATTAAAATTCGTTTTTTGTGCATTAAAAAAAACGTATAAAAACTCAAAATTAGAAAAACTTCTTTCACAAAAGTTTTATGCACCAACATATCCGATCTTGTGGAATTTTTTTAGAATTTTTCGAGAACTTTTTTAAAAAAATTTTCTTTTTATTTTTTTTACGGATATTTGTCTTTTTATTTTAACTTTACCTTTTATATATATATATATATATATATATATATATATATATATATATATATATATATATATATATATATATATAATAAAAAAACATTAACTGATGAACATCTAAAAAACTAACGTTCATAGATATTAATCGGTATAATTTTCATTCACTTTATTAGTTTAACTGATGACATCAAATAAACACCAAAAACCTAACATAATCAAGAAATTACTACTAAAATGTGCATTACACATAAAAATTATAAAAATAAAATAGAAATGATCAATAATACCTTGATTAAACACCTTAAGATCATCAATCGCCAATTAAACTAGATTTCTATCACATTTATGACTTGAATCTAGTCGAAGCATTTTGTCGAGCACTTGGTGTGCATCATTATATCTATCACATTTCAACTACAAATCTTCTATGTTTACTCGATTATTATGAAGTCGAAAAGTACAAAAAAAAGTTTTATCAGTTGGTACCTGATGGTGACGGCGTGAAGACGGCAGTGCTGACGACATGAAGACAATGGTGGTGATGGAGACGGTGATGGTGATGAAGACGGTGTTGTATTATATCTGATGATGATGATGGTATGAAAGGGAATGAGGAGATCGGGAAATCAAAGAAAGAATAAAAATGGAAAGAGGGGGAAAAAAAGGTAAGAAAGAGTATATAGTGGGAGGACACAAAATTACGTAACTATCCTTTCGGGGGGGGGGGGGGGGGGGGGGGAAAGGAAGTGAGACACGCGGCAGCACTACATTACTTTTTAGCATTTGCAAAGTTTTGGTACTTTGCAAATGATCCGGATTCTAATGTTTAGAGCACTAGGCACTTTTTGGTGCCGTTGTGTGATGACGTGTGTAAAATGTTATCACACAAGATTTTTTTTTTTTTTTTTTTTTTTTTTTTTTTTTTTTTATATATATATATATAAATTTCCGGTGACATGCGAAACCATTTAGCACACACATGCTTTTCTAAAACACAAATACAACACATAAAAAAAAAGCAAAAAAAAATAAAATAAAAAGGACCATTTGGGTTGGTAACAACGACGCCAGTGGCGAAGCTTGGATTTTGTAAGTGGGGGGTCGGGATCTAAATTTTTTTTTTCTAAGGCTATATTTCAGGTATACCGAAATTTTTGGGGGGTCGAAACCGAATATACCGAAATTTTTCTACACGAAAACTATATACCCCCTGCATCGCAAAAAAAATTTCGGAGGGTCGGGCGCCCCCCGGCCCCTATGAAGCTTCGCCCCTGAACGACGCCACACACGAAAATGCCACAAATGGTGTGCGTCTCGTGTTTTTCCGTCGCAAGTTAAAAAAGCAATGTATCTGCCAGCTTTTATAAAGAGCTAGGTAAATCAAAGTTACAATTGTTTTATACATATTGTCAAATGGTCTTTTGGTTTATAACATATTTGTAACATATAATTAGAAAACACACTTTCGTTCGTATAACCTCATATAACTAAAAAAGCACTTCTCGTTCGTAAAACCCTCCATAGGTTCTTGTGACCCACAATTTTTATCTATTTTACATTTAAAAAGGAAAAGAAAAACAACATCATTTAACGCAATTAGGTGATAATGCTATAACGCGAAGTTACGGTGCTCTCTTACCATTAACCATCACAAAGATGGCTTAGTGGCTGATCATCTTGATAAACTCGCGCACTCTTAGAGCCTTAGAGGTTTAAAACTTATTAGGTACAAATTTTAAGGACGATTAAAGGAAGTGAGACACGCGGCAGCACTACATTACTTTTTAGCATTTGCAAAGTTTTGGTACTTTGCAAATGATCCGGATTCTAATGTTTAGAGCACTAGGCACTTTTTGGTGCCGTTGTGTGATGACGTGTGTAAAATGTTATCACACAAGATTTTTTTTTTTTTTTTTTTTTTTTTTTTTTTTTTTTTTTTTTTATATATATATAAATTTCTGGAGACATGCGAAACCATTTAGCACACACATGCTTTTCTAAAACACAAATACAACACATAAAAAAAAAAGCAAAAAAAAATAAAATAAAAAGGACCATTTGGGTTGGTAACAACGACGCCAGTGGCGAAGCTTGGATTTTGTAAGTGGGGGGTCGGGATCTAAATTTTTTTTTTCTAAGGCTATATTTCAGGTATACCGAAATTTTTGGGGGGTCGAAACCGAATATACCGAAATTTTTCTACACGAAAACTATATACCCTCTGCATCGCAAAAAAAATTTCGGAGGGTCGGGCGCCCCCCGGCCCCTATGAAGCTTCGCCCCTGAACGACGCCACACACGAAAATGCCACAAATGGTGTGCGTCTCGTGTTTTTCCGTCGCAAGTTAAAAAAGCAATGTATCTGCCAGCTTTTATAAAGAGCTAGGTAAATCAAAGTTACAATTGTTTTATACATATTGTCAAATGGTCTTTTGGTTTATAACATATTTGTAACATATAATTAGAAAACACACTTTCGTTCGTATAACCTCATATAACTAAAAAAGCACTTCTCGTTCGTAAAACCCTCCATAGGTTCTTGTGACCCACAATTTTTATCTATTTTACATTTAAAAAGGAAAAGAAAAACAACATCATTTAACGCAATTAGGTGATAATGCTATAACGCGAAGTTACGGTGCTCTCTTACCATTAACCATCACAAAGATGGCTTAGTGGCTGATCATCTTGATAAACTCGCGCACTCTTAGAGCCTTAGAGGTTTAAAACTTATTAGGTACAAATTTTAAGGACGATTAAAGAAATTACTAGAAACAGTTATGAGAATATCACGACTAAGTTGTCTACATCTCAATTATGGGGAGGTGATTTGTACACCATTTTTTTTGTCATTCACCACTAAATTATGCATAGCGGTGTTGTACTGTATGCATCACTAATGTGATTTAGTGGTGTATAGCCAAAAATAAATAGTGCACAAATTATTTCCACTCAATTATAGGCCTGAATAACCGGAATGAAAGAAGCTTCATCCTTCTAATATTTTTAATTTATTGTTTCATAAGTAGTTGATGATAACATACCATTTGGCATAGATTTTACACTAGTTGACATATAAGTAGGTTTTAAGGGTTTATAGTTTATAAGTCAAATCAGCAAAGTGTCACGCCACTAAGATATTTACTCCTAACAACTCTCGTACATGGGCAGACATGCATAGTGCATTTTTTTAATTAGTTACTGATCACCATCAATGCTCGACGTGGACAACTCAACGATGGGTGAATAGTTTGATCCAAAAATAGAGGTCAAAGGATTTTAAGCGTGGTAGGAGTGGTCACTCCCAAAATCCACCATACCTCTCAACCAACCAATAATATCATTCCACCTCACTCACACTTTTTTCATACCTTTCAACTATTTTTTTTGTGGCAACCATACTTTTTTCATACACCCCAATTATTATTATTATTATTATTATTATTATTTTTTTCTAGTGCCCAACGGTCCAAAAATTGCTCCATACCTCCGAGACATGAATTGCCGCACGAGCAAACCTCCCAACCAAACCGCTGGGGTGGCGGCGGCGTTCCCGGTGGTTTGGGGCAAACCGCTGCCCACCCCGCTCCCATTGCCACCACCCTAATATATGATGTTGGTGATTATAAATTGGTAAATGTGTTTGAATCTTCCATATACACAATTTACATGACAAGTTTATGAAATTCTAAGTGTGTAACTTGTAAAAGATGATCAAATTATATATATGCCCATTGTGAGGAGAAAACTCTATCTTATTCACCGCATGAACCCGAAACTTTGATGCAACTACCTTACCTCATCTCACAAAAAATTTATGAATTTGTATGTGGAAAATCTCATGGTCCCCTTTCAACGCGATCAAATATGGCCAAGAGGGATAAAAGAAACCACATTGATCTTTTTATTAGCCGAGCATATGCATTACACTATTAGCCCAGTTGTTATTATGTCTAGTGATATTTTCAGAAATTTTGTGAAGTTTAAATATCATATCCCCATTTAGACATGACAATTATTTCCCTTATTTAAAAGAAGGGAGGTGATTTGTACACCATAGCTTTTTGCCATCTATCACTAAATTATGCATAGCGGTGTTGTACTGTATGCATAACTGATGTAATTTAGTGGTGTATAATAAAAAAAAATAGTGCACAAATCATTTCCCTTAAAAGAATCTTTGTGAAGTTTAAATATCATATCCTCATTTCTAACGGAAAAAAAAAAAAAAAAAAAAAAAAAAAGAAAAAGAAAAAAGAAAAAGAAAAAGAAAGGAAAGCTGCAATGGTACACTGCAAACGGTCGTCTAACTCGGTACGAGGAGTATTTAATGAAGAAGAACACATCAGCTTTGAAAATCTTTCAAAAAAATCCCAACGCAATTTTTATTTTTACTTCTTTAATTCTTGTTTTAGCTTATAATTAAAGGGTGCAACTAAATTCATCAAAAAAAAAAAAAAAAAAAAAAATATTGGTCAACTAGCTTATAAACCCGTGGAATCCACGGGATTTTAGAGGGGTTTTGCATCAAAAAGTTAAGTGTGTGAATAAAGTAAAAAAGAATAACGAACGTAAACTGTATGAAATTTCTTGTAACGAAATAATAAGTTATAAATGAATGATAGTAAACAGAGGTACACAGGGGCGGATGTATGTAGAAGCCAGGGGTAGCGGTCGCTACCCCTGAACTTTTACCCGGTAGTGTAATTTTAGCGATTTTTGGCGATTTTTTGCCATTTTTTGGCGATTTCGCGACCCCTGAAGCAAATTTTCGCTACCCCTAAACAAATTTTCGTATTTCGCTACCCCTAAACTTGGCTCCTAGTTCCGCCCCTGGAGGTACATGTATCAAGTCTTGTAGAATCCAATAAGGTTGTGTATCAATTAAAAATATCGTTAAACACACTTGTTATCCAAGTGCGCCTTGCTTACAAAGGTTGCCGCATAAACATGAACTACTAAATTAACACATCAAACAAAACTATAGAAGTTGTTCGCAAAACAAAGTAGATTATATACACATACATTATTGATGTACAATCATAGCATCGAAGGCACCAATTATTTTAGTGCGAAAAACTTTTTCATTATATACTTTTTCTGCTTTGTCCATGTTTTTTTAGCTCGAGTCATTAAGGATATTTAGAGCAACTTTGTGTCATCATGACCCTTCCATATTTTCAAGTGAAAATGGTTGCAATATCAAGGTGTTGGCCTATTAGAAGATCAATCTAACATTGTGAAAATGGTTGCAATATTAAGGTGTTAACACTATTAGAAGATAAATCTGATATTGTTAAAACATCAGTCTGATGTCAACTATTGATTGTCCTACTTCTTAAATTGTTATATAAGCATAATTGCTAATATTTTTTTTACCTATTGTGTTTTGTTAGAATGATTATGTGCTTAAAAAACATAAGCAATTCCTATAAGCAATTCCAAATCTCTCTAAATACTCAAATAAACACAAGTTTCAGACACCCAAACAACTAATAATGTAATTAGAAGAAGCAAATTTAAACATTATTTCTTGCATTGTGTTTTGGCACCTTCTGTTTATGCTTGCCTTAGAAGAGGATAGGTAGTTCTCTTAAGCAATATAATCCCGACGACCCCTAAAATGAAAGTATTTAAAGATGATGTATCCTTGTGACTAAATTATATATTTATGCATCGTTGTGACTATAGATAATATCTGATTACAATAAGTAACCTAAATCTTTAAATAAAACCATTTAAATGTTGTTCGCGCTAAAGTATATTAAAAAAAAATATTCAGTTTGTTTGATCCGTTAGATACTTGAATGATACACTAACAAAAGTAATGTTGTTTAGAAGAATGAAAGATACAAAAACATAACTGAAATAATAGAGTCCAATATATTGTTAGAATTTGATTAAAAATGATACAAACAACTCCAACTACCTCAATCGAACTATAACAACCTAAAATATATGTTTACGAATCCATTATATTTTGAAAATTTCAAACACAACTTTAACCTAAGTAAATATGCGTCATGACAAGAAAAATTACATAATACAAAAGTCTGTAAATTAAGTTACATAAAAATCAACACACTTGATTTCCTAGTAAAAGATATCACGTACACGTTTGCAAGCCTCTCTATGGGCCAAAATATTTAAGATCACGTATACAATGCATATAACTTTAGAAATATAAAATTGACACGCAATTCCTAGTCTAAATATATCACACATTAACTGTAAGGTCCCATCTATTGTATACTTGGTACACTATACTTTTAAAAAAAAAAAAAAAAAAAGAGATAATATCAAATTTGAAAAGAGATTGGTCTTTAGTCCTCCCTTCTATTCGGCTGAAGACTCCCCTATATTTCCCTTCTTCTCATTTTATCAACCGTATATTTCACACAAACGAACACACATTAAACCCTAACAACTCAAACAATTCGGCTGCTAGTTTCTGCTTGATTCGAAGCTGTGAAGGAAGGAGTATACTAGGTCGACAAGGCTGTGGGTTTTGATCGTGGGATTATAGGTCGAAGGAGGTTGTGATCGACTGTGGTAATTCTAGTTTGAGGGGTGCATTCTTGGCTCTTTTGGTGTTCTGGATCAGATTCGAGGGGTGTTTAGTTGCTGCTATTTCAGTTTGATTTTGGTTGTGCATTCTTGGTTCTCTTCTTTCCGATCACGCTTCTAGGGTAACCGTATCAAACCTTATTCGATTCTTCCTTTCGTTTTGATCTCGTTATATGCCTATAAACATGACACATGATAAACTATGAATCGGTCTAAGTAATTAACATGCATGTTATACGAATAAGCTCACATGAAATCATACGAACATCACATAAAATAACGATTAAGAAACCCTAATAAAGGTCGACATGCATATTTTTTTTTCTTTTCGATTTATGTTATATGTGAGGATTTGATTAATTTTATACGACATAAAACCTGCTATAATTTCTTAACTAGTAATCTGGAAAACCTATATATGTGTACACGTGAAAGAAAGAAAAAGAGAACCTGTTGTTACCTTGTTTCGAATCACGTATCAACATGAAAACAATGTTACGTAAGAACTTATTTTACTTAGGCCTATGCATGCATGTATATCGATTAGAGCTGCATGAAATGTCGTTTTCGAGAACTGATCTAGTCATACCATGCATTTTTTTTTTTCAAACAAAACTTATATGATGGAAGTAGCGTTATTTATTTACGTCATTGTATATTCAGCATTTCAAGGGAAGGTTACCACTTTATCATATTTTGAGAACTCTAGGCCTGAGTTTGAATTGTGATTTATATGTGTGTCAACTTGTGTTAAAACCTGATGCGAAAAATGTGTCGGTATGATCATATTCGACCTAAATAATAAAAAGAGACTTCATGCATATATTCGATTTAACCTTTTGATTCGAAACATAAATAAATGAACATGGGGCGTATATGTTTCTAAGCGTGATAATAATATTTTGAGTGTCGCGGTCTAAATTAATGATGGGAATACTGTTATACTATATATTATAAAACGACGGGGTCTAAAATTATCATTTGATATAGAATTATAGTATAAATCTTAGAATAATTTTATTTGATGTTTTAATATTTAATAATTACACTTCCGACCCTAAACTATTATAAATTTGCATAATGGGACTTTAATCTACAATAATGGTTAATTTGAATGTTTAACTTAATAAAATTGTAAATTATTATTATTATTAACTAGTTATAATGCCCGCGCACGCGCGGGTTTTTTTTTTAAAATATTTTGAAATAATTATTTAAAAAATTTAATCATATTGTTAATTGCATCTTATCTATATTTTTTGTATTTATCTTTTACTTGTGTTGTGGATAAATATAAAATAAATAATCTTTTTTTTTAAATATCTTATCTATATTTTTGTATTTATCTTCTACTTGTGTTATAGATAAATATAAAATATTACCTAATAAAAAAGTAATATTTTTTTTTTAAAATAAAATTATTACTAAATCAGGTATGAATTGATTTTTTTGAAATGCAAAATTCCAATAGGGGTTTTGTTTTATTATGTAAAAGATGACTAATCATGCTAAATCAGGAAAGTTTACTAAGTCGGGAAATTTACTTAAAATAGAAAGCATACTAAAATTAGTAACCTGATTTAACTGGACATAAAATAATACTTGATAATTATATTCGTGTAGATCCGGAGAAGCGGCAGTAGTTGTCATCCCTTTGTGATCATCTTTGGTTCTTGTTTGCTTTCGTTAAGGTACAGATATTCTTCCCTTTTCAGTAGGGACTTCTCATGACTCTCTTGATCCTTGACTTTGCTATGATTCTCTTTTAATATGATTCGTGATATGATTCTTTTTGATATGATTCCTTAAGCCATTGCTATGCTCCCTTCTACTTTGATTCATTGATATGATTCGTTGATATGATTCTATGATGTGATATTCGTCGGATATTCATTTGCTATGATATGATTCAGTTTGATATGTTCTATTGGATACGACATGATGTTGGTTATGATATGATATGCTTTGCTTTGTTCTTATGCCCGGGTTTTTATTCTACTCATGGAGGTACCATGGGCGTGTCATTGAAGCACCAATGGCATGACACTTTCTGTGAAGGTGTGATTGATCCACAGCGTCCCTTTTTTGTCGGATATATATTATGTGCACAGTTGGATATTATGATATGTATGATTTGCTTTGTAGGGGGGGGGGGGGGCGTATGGATGCATCCTAGTTATTCTGTTTTGTGTAGGGTGAATGTGAGTGTGTGCTTACACTTCTTCACGTTTGGAGGCTCGTGACTCCATTTGGTACTTAGAGGTCTCCCCTCTTTGTGCATGTAGGCTTTGTCGGATATATGATTATGTGGTAGGAGACCTATTCGAGTGGCTCTGGTAAGTCGACTCGTGGCTTTTCTATATTTCCTTGTGTCTATTCGAGTGGCTCGGGTAAACAAGCCTTTGTTGATATGTGCTCTATGATTCTGATTATACTTTACATTTGATATTGTTAGTGCAAATATTACGATATTTAATCTATACAGTCTCGTTTGTTTTGATTGATGACAAACGTATAACTTGATACATAACGTAAAATGTACAAGTTACTTGTAATCATACTTTGTCTCAACAAACATTCAACACCTCTCAACGTCTCGAGTCATCGTATGCTACAACACAGGTTCGTACATGTTTGTTATGTAGCATTATGATCAAACCCCTTGACCAACCATTTAGAATGACTAAAATACTTTAGGAGTCTTTAAGTATTTTAGGTGTCAAAGTACAATTTAGGTGTTAAATAGAATAAGTGCCACATTAGGTGTCTAGATAATATTAGTAAGTGTACAATATATAAAAATGTGTCTTATAACAACATAAGTACATAAAACATTTTTAGTAACTTACTAAATATTATATAGCTAGCTAATATATTTTTTATATACAAGTAATTTACCTTTTTAAGTTAATATATACATTTGTCTAAATGTATTTTTCATAAAATGGAAAACTATATTTGGAAATTATCTTTGTCAAATATCATTTAAGATGTGTCATAGATTGTAGTTGATTTGGAAACATCTTTGGAAAATAACTTGGTCAAAGAACTTGTAAGATGTGTCATAGTCCTTGTAAGTTGACAAGTAACATATATGTCTTGTCTTGTCAACATTTAGTTTCAAGTATATGCATATGTCTTGTCAATATTGACTCTAATAGTAATCCATGGTTTTGGAACATGGTATATAGAACATGGTTTTGGAAAACTTCTTGTTTTGTTTTGCCTATAAATAGAAGTTTATGTTTTACTTAGAAATGTGATGAAAAGATGAAATAAACACACACACATAGATAAGTAGGAAACCATGTAGATCACCCTTTCAATAATGATCATAATGCTTCTAACATTCATCTTTGTTGTAAGCATATCATACTTCATGATCCACCAAGAAGGTTACAAGATCTTGAAGTCATCATTCATTGAAGCATTCCAACATATGAAGATTCAAGGGCACTTGACATCCTCAATGGTTGAAGACTTCTTATTCAAGAAGTTCATGTAGATTAGGCATGCATATCCATTAGACTTTTATGTCTTGGATCATCATTGTAACATAACAATATAGATTAGATGGTTTATGTGTTTGTGCCATAAAACACAAGGTTTTTATGTTGGGCCACAAAACATAGCGGGAGTGGTTGTACCCTTGGTAAAGAACTCGACATCTAGCTTAGTGTCGGTAAAAGTGTAAGCGACGAACGGGAGTGGTTGTACCCATGTAAAAGAACTCGACATCTAGCTTAGTGTCGGTAAAAGTGTAAGCGACGATTGTAAGGTTTTCTCCGCCGAAAAGGGAGGTTGTTGATCTAGTGAAGTAACTCTCGAGTTGGGTACTCGAGGAGTGGAGTAGGGCGGAGAGGAGATCCGTGACCGAACCACTATAAATCCTCGTGTTCGGTTTGCACTTTCCTTTTACTTATTGCCTTACTTTAATGTTTGCATTATGTGATTGTTTGTGTTGTGACTTGTTGATTGTACTTGTTTGATAACATGTTTTAAGTGATGTTAGTCATAAACTACAAGTAACATCTTTTATATTAGAACAAGCTAAAAATGGACATTTGATACACCAAGAAATAAAGTTTTTAAACGGTAACGTATTCACCCCCCCTCTACGTTTTCACAATTGGTATCAGAGCTTCGTAGCTCTTATTTTCAAAACAAATGGTTTTTAAAATGGAGCACGATCCATGTATCAAATTACCATTGAAGCGGAATATAATATGAAAAATGTTTCGTTAAGTATACTTAGAAATTTTGTGGTTAAATATTACTTTGTATACAAGCTTGAAGGTGTCCTTGAAAAATAAAAGAAAACTTTTCTTAAAAAGTTGTAAGTGTCAAATTATGTGGTTAGAGCTAATGTACGTAAAATACGGTTTTAAAAGGAGCGTTTGGGTTAACTATAAAATTAGTTAAAAAAATCACCTCCGTAAATGTTTAGATAAGTCACATAAGAAGTAATGATGTTAAAATAGGTGTATTATATGTTTACTAACAAATCTAGTAAGTCCTCCACATTTTCGCTATGCGAAATACATGTTTTTAGCTTTTTGTGAAATTTTGTTACTGCAGTCCCCGCGGATCCCCGCGGAACCCTCAGAAGGGTTTCTTGCCCTTTGGACGAAGGTTCCTTGGGCTGCACAGTATACAGTTTTTGTCAAACTTTAAAAATTCATAACAAATTAACCGTAAGTCCGTAGGAGTCGCGCCACCTATCATTTTAAAGGTAATTGAGTCTACTTTATTTTAAAAATAATGTAATGGCCTAAATATAATCTGAAGTCAAAAGAATAAACCAAATACTATAGTGTGTCCAAAATAACAAGTTTCGTTTTGACGTAGAAACTCAAACTTTTGAGTTAGGCAATATAAGTTAGCATCTTTTGAACATTGACATTATTTTCTTTGAAACTAAAGAATTTTGTGATATTCATATGTACAAAGGAAACTAATCAAGCTTGGCATACATCGTCATATTTAAACGCAAAGTGACGAAAAGTATATTTCTTTTTATGTTATGCTAAATGACTACTTGTCTTAGCTGTGTGCATATATGATATTTGCTTATTGAAAGTTGTGATTGGATATTGTTTATTTGTGATTCATGAGTGTCAATCTTGTCATGATATTCATTTGCTTGTTTGTCGATTTCATGTTTATACACAATAGGATATTTGCTAGATTGTGTGTACTAAGTTGAAAATTTGTGTTTGTATTGCTTATTGTTTTAGTTACTCTTCCTTGCATATGTTATGTGATCATTTTGCATAATTAACTTAGGAATGAGAATTAAGTAATACTAATTAAATATCTTGGAATATGGTCACACATCTAAATGAGTCACTACATTTTTAAACATGTAGTATTCTTGTAAAATAGTGTTTGGTATACATGCTTCTACAATGATGCGTAATGAATGTGTTGTGCTAAAAGATAGAAAATCATCTTAGATTGATCATGCTAACTAACTGTATCATGTTTGGATGATAACACATTGTTGTAATCAATTTTCCATGTTTGGATTAATTTCTATTTATGGTAAGCTCATAATCCTTGGCTTAATCTATATGCTAACATGTGTTAGAATATGTGTTTTTGGTTTTAATCTATCACATCTAATTAGGTGTATATGTTCCAAGCATTCTTAGGATACTTGAACAAGTTTCGGGAGTCAATAAATGTCCATTGTTAAGGAATGTTTGGCACTACTTGAAATTTGAACTATTTGGTAGTTAAACAATGTGTTTCATGGATATATGTACTTCTAGGATCTTTTGTTATCTTTGTACATTGTCTTGTACTAACGGATATGCAGGTAGACAACATTTGGGATGTTGTCAAATTTTCAAGTTTTGGATATTTCACTAAGTATAGTGAAATTCGCTAGCCCCCGATCAAAGACTAACGGTTAGAATGTTTCTATATCCAATCTTTGCATTTCCTAATCAGATATGGTATAAATTTTATGTTTTAGGAGTTTTCGAAAAATTTGAAAATCGTCTCGCGGGTCAAAATCGCGGACTGTCTAATTTTTCAGGTCTGACGGATCTGGCGGTACCCTAGAATGGGTTCCGCCAGTGTAATTTCTGGGTACTCCAGAATTTGGCCCAACGGATCATACGGAACCCTCAAAAGGGTTCCGCCCTTGATGTGTTAGGGTTCCGCCAGTCCTGCAGACTCCTTTTTAAATTTTCATTTAAATCCCTCACTCAAGATCACTCACCTTCATCACTAGGATTCTTCTCACTAATGTTTACTCATATTAGGATTAGGACATCTCACCTGCACCAATAAGAAAATCATCTACAATAATACTTTCCAAACTTCACAAGAATGACCCAAGATACCTTTCTCCATAGAGAAAGGAATCCGGAAACTTGTTCCTTGTAATCCTCGAGCCATTGAGTATTTGTGATCACTACACACACTCACAACATTCTTTCATCCTTAACTCATCCTTCAAGACGATAAGGATTTACATCGAGTCATAACTTACTTTTAAGTTATAGATGTATTATCGAGTCTTGCTATCCATTCTCAACTAAGTAGGATTGACAACTTAAGTATTTATTTCAAAATATTCAAGTAATATTGACTTACTATCGTAGTCATTAAAAGTCATATCCGAAAAATCAACACCCAAGTATTTTAACAATGTTTGTTAAAACACTCATCACAACTAAAACACTCATCATAGTACTCTCCCAATCAATAGGAACAAAAACAAATGTCAATAGGTTTTCATCCTTAAACATTTAGCAATTAAGTTCACTTGTTCTTTCACCATCATCTCATCACATTCACCTTGTGATATATCTCAGCCCATAAGCTTCACAAACATGAGCAAAACTTCAAGCACCTCGCCCGCTAGTTGTACCAACCAATAGATGAGAACAAATTAGGATTAATCCTTCTTCACTTTCTACATCTATGAAACTTAAGTACTTCCTTAGCACAACAAACCTCCACATCACCACATCCTTCTTTGGGCACACTAAAGGAGCTACCACCTAGATAAACCAATCCACCATCCTTACCTTCATTTGAATCCATTGAGTGCATTGCTCAAAAAGCCCCTTGTCTAAACACTCGTTTAACAAACTCAACCATACTTTACTACCTATAAGATTAGAACCTTCACAATCAAATGAGCATGAAGCGCACATTTAATTACACTAGGTTTAAGTAGTTCCGCTTTCACAAGTTATCAAAGTATTAGTAATACTTTTAACTTCTGCACATGTTTCATTAAACTTCAAATCAACATTTTAACAACATATGTTAAAATGCAATCTCAAAGCCAACCTCATAAACCCTGAGCAACAATGACTCTTGAGGAGTATACATAAGAAACTCGAGTGAATTCCTCTAGTCATAATCTAGTGATTATAATCTTGAGACCAATTATATTTAGGATAGGACAATCCGATTCAAACACTTTGGCTTCATATCTTCATTTAGGAAAACGTGATGTCTTGAAAGACATTATGCCTAAGAAATCATGCGTCAAGTTTTCATCATGATTAAAAGGATATTGTATATCCAATGCGTCATTCTCTCATTGAACATGAACGGTTGTGTTACATGAGATTTCATTATACCCCATTGGGTTATGAGCATGGTGACTTTATTCCACGTAATAATCTTACTTGTTGAAAGACACCATATGTGTCTATTTCCTTTTAAGAGTTCATCATAACCAAACCTTGCTCATAACCCAATTCAAACCTTATGCATATCCTACACATCTCTAGAGCATACACAATTAAGATCCTATAAAGTTAGTAACTTTATACACTTGTTCCAAAGATCTCTATTGAGAACGTTCTTAACATATTCCATCATCACACACTAACACATCTCTTGGTCTTTGATGATCAAATCACCCTCATAACCTTTCATCACTCAAACCTTAAACCACCAATGTGAAATGAAAAACCGAGTTATCCTTTGTTCTACCAATATCGAGTCATCCACCACTTCCATACCCTCAAAGAAACCAAGAGTCAATATCATACACCTAGTTATCTTCACAAGAAGATTCCACCATGTAACCAAACAAGTGTGTCATCCCCACTACAACCTAACCCATTAAGGTAAAACCATCTCTCATGATACATAAACTTATATTCACCCTTGTGTCGCTCTTTGAAACAAAGGGCAATTATCATACCCATACACTCATTGTCATATTTGTGTATGTAGTCGAAAGTCAAGTGAATTTCATTATGAAATGCGTCTTTTCTACTTTCTAGTAAGTGAAGAACACAAAGAAGATATCCAAGCTTCAAGTGTTGTCAAGTCATCATCACCTCATTTCACACATTCACCTTCAGTCGTCAACCAACAAAACACCTCAAAACTCCATGATTCCCAATCATCCATTAATGATAATCCACATTCACAAAGAGTCTCCTAACGTCAATCCTCAAGATTACTCATCGTCGCCTCCATACCAATATTCTAATCCTTTCCACCTCATTTGAGAAAACCACATGCCTCTTCATGCGATCATCTCGCATTGATAGAGAAGAGCTACATGACTTTAAGGATAAAGTTCTTTGTATGCTAACCAACATCCGCAAAAACATTACCAAGCTCATCGTTTTCATTAACCTACAACCTCCTAAACACTTCATCATCATTCTTTATACAATGCACTACACAATATGTTGGATGTCCACCTATTTAGGAGGAAAGAAATTCATTCACATATTTGTATTTTGTCAAATTGTATTAAAAGAACATCTACTCATGTTTCTTACACCCTAAAATACCAACACATAGGTACACTTCATTTAGTTAAAGTCGGTTCACAAAAACACAAAGTGCTTCAAGCCTTTGACTTTTTCTCTTTTTAATATTTCAAGCCCTTTTCACCCCCAATACCTCATCAAGTGAAAAACACATCATATGTTCAACAAAGTTTTTCATCTCCACAACCAACAACCAATGGAGTCTAGGATTGTTCTCAAAACTAGGACTTCACAACTTCATTGTCTAGAACACCATCATAGGATCTCATACTTTTTCTTCCTCGACACATATCATGCACGTCATTGTAAGTGCAAACGATATTTTCATCAACCTCTCATTCTCAACACGTTGGTTTAATCAACACTCTCGCATCTTATGATGTCATTTTCATCCTCATATAGGTGTTTTTAGTACTCTTTTCATGTGAACTCTTGTTCATAGGTGCTTATTGTTATCACTTTCTTTCAATTCCATTTAAGCATGCATTATGGCAAGATACATCATCTTTGGTAGATGATAAAGTCATATTCGTTGCTTATCCCTCTAGTTGTGAATTTTAGGATTGCATGAGTACATATGTTCTATCCTTATCTTTCGATAAAGAATTTGCTATACACACGAGCTTCTAACTCTTTAAATAGTTGTCTACGTATCACCACCACCTTCAATCAACTCTTTCACTAATCATCACCACCATGGATTAGCGTAAAACCTACTTCTATTCATCTTGTGATGTTGTCATATTTTCAATACTTTTTCTAAAGTATAATGAAAATCGTTAGCCCTCGTTCAAACTCTAACGTTACGTGTGTTTTTACTTGTCCTGTTATCTTTTCCCAACCAGATATGAGTTATATTTGTGTTTTTAAGAGTTTTCGAAAATTTTGAAAATCTTCTCGGCACTTTAAAAAGGGGACTGTGTAGTTTTACAGGTCTGGCGGATCTGGCGGAACCTTCACGAGGGTTCCGCCAGTGCAATTTTCTGGAAACCCAGAAATGGCCCAGCGGATCAGACGGAACCCTCACAAGGGTTCCGCCCGTGTCATCGCAGGGTTCCGCCAGACCACCTGCAAATGTTTATTTTCTATTTTTCAAATTTTCAACTACCACACTTCTTCAAAACAATCTTTTAGGTGAGAAACTCATTCCTTGTTAGTTTACAACATCATTAGAAGCATCTCATCCTCATATCTTCTCTCTAGGCATTGTTTTGTAGGTTTCTATCATATTATATTCGCGTTTTTATTGTAATTCTTATTAGAAGAATACAACTTATTTTTATTATGATTGTATTTCTTTCTACAAGAATGCACCTCATGAGATCTTTGATATCATGGGTCTCTACCTTGAGTCGCTTATATCATTTATATATTTACATCTTACTTTTCTTTGAGATGAAATATATTGCACTAACTCTTTCATTGTAGGTTCACCATTATATACGCTAGATCGTATATAGCATTATCATCTAAGGATGATGTTTGCATCGAATATTTTCCTTCTTTCATTTTAGGTGCTTCTTGACGTAGGAGGAATATCCATCAAGCACTCATATTGCATCGTCTATACACGTTGTTGTAGAGGACATGCTTGTCTAAAGACAAAACTTTCACTATACTAATGTTTTTTGTAGGTTCATATTGACGCCCTTTAACAAGGGGAGCTTCCGTCAAACATAGGAAAATTATTGTCTTATACTAACCTTTATTTTGTAGGGTTCTTCATCCTTGAATCACATACGTTGGTACCCTAGCAATGGGGAGTATTGATCAAGGGGGAGTCAATCATACACTAACCTTTGTGTCTTTTGTAGCTTTCTTATCCTTGTATCATATACGTTGGTACCCTAGCAACGGGGAGTATTGATCAAGGGGGAGTTAATCATGCACTAACCTTTATTTTTTGTAGCTTTCTTATTTCTTGTGTCATATACGTTGGGACCCTAGCAAAGGGGAGTATTGATCAAGAGGGAACTACAATCTAGGGGAAGCATGCACGCATTTTTCTTTATTCTCATTCTTCGACGCACCTTTGTGTTTCGACAAAAAGAAGGAGATAAGTCAACATAGTCCAAAATGATTTTTATTCATCATGCATTTTTCGTATAATTTTTTTTTGTTGCACAACACTAACCTTGGTGTAGGTCAAGGAACTTAATTTGATCCATGGATCCGCTAACAACCTTAGGAAATTGGAGTTGAAGAATTCACTTCACTAGGGATGATACAAGCTCGCCATTTCGGGGAGAAATTAAGTTAACTCCAAGGACACACCCCTTTTTGTTTCGACAAAGGGGGAGAAGAGTGTAAATGGAGAAGGAAATGTAGAAGGTGTGTTGCGGATACAAGTAAGTAATACGGACACAAGTAACTTTTTACATTTTTAGTTCTATCACGTTTACATATTTTGTCATCATCAAAAAGGGGGAGATTGTTAGTGCAAATATTACGATATTTAATCTATACAGTCTCGTTTGTTTTGATTGATGACAAACATATAACTTGATACATAACGTAAAATGTACAAGTTACTTGTAATCATACTTTGTCTCAACAAACATTCAACACCTCTCAACGTCTCGAGTCATCGTATGCTACAACACAGGTTCGTACATGTTTGTTATGTAGCATTATGATCAAACCCCTTGACCAACCATTTAGAATGACTAAAATACTTTAGGAGTCTTTAAGTATTTTAGGTGTCAAAGTACAATTTAGGTGTTAAATAGAATAAGTGCCACATTAGGTGTCTAGATAATATTAGTAAGTGTATAATATATAAAAATGTGTCTTATAACAACATAAGTACATAAAACATTTTTAGTAACTTACTAAATATTATATAGCTAGCTAATATATTTTTTATATACAAGTAATTTACCTTTTTAAGTTAATATATACATTTGTCTAAATGTATTTTTCATAAAATGGAAAACTATATTTGGAAATTATCTTTGTCAAATATCATTTAAGATGTGTCATAGATTGTAGTTGATTTGGAAACATCTTTGGAAAATAACTTGGTCAAAGAACTTGTAAGATGTGTCATAGTCCTTGTAAGTTGACAAGTAACATATATGTCTTGTCTTGTCAACATTTAGTTTCAAGTATATGCATATGTCTTGTCAATATTGACTCTAATAGTAATCCATGGTTTTGGAACATGGTATATAGAACATGGTTTTGGAAAACTTCTTGTTTTGTTTTGCCTATAAATAGAAATTTATGTTTTACTTAGAAATGTGATGAAAAGTTGAAATAAACACACACACACATAGATAAGTAGGAAACCATGTAGATCACCCTTTCAATAATGATCATAATGCTTCTAACATTCATCTTTGTTGTAAGCATATCATACTTCATGATCCACCAAGAAGGTTACAAGATCTTGAAGTCATCATTCATTGAAGCATTCCAACATATGAAGATTCAAGGGCACTTGACATCCTCAATGGTTGAAGACTTCTTATTCAAGAAGTTCATGTAGATTAGGCATGCATATCCATTAGACTTTTATGTCTTGGATCATCATTGTAACATAACAATATAGATTAGATGGTTTATGTGTTTGTGCCATAAAACACAAGGTTTTTATGTTGGGCCACAAAACATAGCGGGAGTGGTTGTACCCTTGGTAAAGAACTCGACATCTAGCTTAGTGTCGGTAAAAGTGTAAGCGACGAACGGGAGTGGTTGTACCCATGTAAAAGAACTCGACATCTAGCTTAGTGTCGGTAAAAGTGTAAGCGACGAACGGGAGTGGTTGTACCCTTGTAAAAGAACTTGACATCTAGCTTAGTGTCGGTAAAAGTGTAAGCGACGATTGTAAGGTTTTCTCCGCCGAAAAGGGAGGTTGTTGATCTAGTGAAGTAACTCTCGAGTTGGGTACTCGAGGAGTGGAGTAGGGCGGAGAGGAGATCCGTGACCGAACCACTATAAATCCTCGTGTTCGGTTTGCACTTTCCTTTTACTTATTGCCTTACTTTAATGTTTGCATTATGTGATTGTTTGTGTTGTGACTTGTTGATTGTACTTGTTTGATAACATGTTTTAAGTGATGTTAGTCATAAACTACAAGTAACATCTTTTATATTAGAACAAGCTAAAAATGGACATTTGATACACCAAGAAATAAAGTTTTTAAACGGTAACGTATTCACCCCCCCTCTACGTTTTCACAGATATCTCTATTATGCTTCATTCATTTGACTTGTGATACATTATGCTCGTTCTTATGATCCTTCTCATTTCGTTTGCTTATTACCTTTGCTTTGCATATACATCAGTCCACTGGGCTTTTTATGCTCAGCTGCCTTTTCTTTTCCATGCGGCAGGTAATAAGCGGGAAGCTGGGTTCGAGTGTTGAGAGTAGAAGCGTAGAGGACCTACTATATTAGTTTCCCCATTTGATTTGATGATTATTGAACTTATGTTGGATGTTGGGATTTATTTTGGATGCTTTATTTCTTTCCATTTTCCTTTAGACTTATGATGGGATTTTGTAATGTTTAAGTCTTGTTGTTCATGACTTACGTTATTTATGAAGCCTTCCGCTTGTGTTATTCTTTGTATGTTCTGATATGTCAACATAATGTGACACTTTAGCCCTTCTCGGGTTAGGGTGTTACAATTATGGTATCAGAGATCTAGGTTTTGACCTGTAGGACTTAGGATGACCTGTGAGGATTGGGTAGACGTTAGGCTTCCTTCTGATTTGATCTTTTTCTTTTGTATTTTGATTCCTAACCGTTAATTTCTTTCGTTGGTTCGTTTATGATCTTTCAGACGGTTAACACTCTCCAACCTTGCCTTTGAAGCAGCAGTTCAGCGGTAGGTGGACACATTGATCCCCAACATTACTGCCGCTGAATAGAGGCATCGCAACAACCCAGGTTCTAGTGGAGGTTCGGGTGGTGGTAACCCACCATCTACTATCGCTACATGGTTGGAGAAATTCTCGAAACAGAAACCCAAATCATTCAATTTCGCTTCTTCTCCTTCTAAGGCAGAGGATTGGCTTGGTCACATTGAAAAGTTGTTTGAGGTGTTGGGATGCGGGGAAGAGTTCAAAGCGAGGTTGGCGACTTACAAGTTTGAGGGTGATGCCCTAAATTGGTGGAAATCCTACAAGGCAGCTGAGGGTGATGACTTTTGTAACACCCCCAATTCAATGATGCAGCGGAATTCAAACTGGGTGTTACTCGACGGCACAACAGTCATAATAATAGAAAACGATCTCTAATTGAGTCGTTTTAAAAGATTTATCATTCAAATTTGTATAAATACCAGAGTTTACAAAATGAGGTCCCAGATGGTTCCATGATTACAAATTACATTAAATGAGTTTTCGAATGATAATAAAATTTATAGCCCACTTGAATATCCGTGCTCCTCCGTGCCAGCCTCGTTCATTATGGACCTGAAATACATGCTAAAGTGTCAACACAAAGGTTGGTGAGTTCATAGAGTTTCTGGAAATAGTTATGGAAATCTTGTAAATAAAACCTGCTAACAAGTATATGCAATACTAAATGTAGATTCCTAGAATTCCAAGTGTATGACTATTGTACTAAATACAATATCACATGTAGGTAGTGTTTCTGTTGCTCTTAATTCTTGACATCGAAACCTTAAGTTTTCTAGCTTCTCGTTTCTGGTAGTTCACATTTGTACCAAGTCTGTTGGTTTGTTATTATACCAATTCTTATTAGTTTCGAGATTTACACCAAGTCCATTAGATCACATAGTTTGTAACAAGTAAATGAAGTAGTAATTGGACCAAGTCCATTGAATCGTAGTCGGACCAAGTCCGTAGAATCGTAAATTGGACCACGTCCATGGCATCGTGGGTTACGTTGTTATATGCCCACAACGTTGAAAATTATTTGTTATTGTACTATCCTTTATGAAAACAAAAATGTAAATCTCGTACTAATAGAAATTGGAATAATTGTTGCAAACCAACAGATTTGGTACAAATGTGAACTACCAGAAATGAGAAGCTAGAAAACTTAAGGTTTCGATGTCAAGAATTAAGAGCAACAGAAACACTACCTACATGTGATATTGTATTTAGTACAATAGTCATACACTTGTAATTCTAGGAATCTACATTTAGTATTGCATATACTTGTTAGCAGGTTTTATTTACAAGATTTCCATAACTATTTCCACAAACTCTATGAACTCACCAACCTTTGTGTTGACACTTTAGCATGTATTTCAGGTCCATAATGAACGAGGCTGGCACGAAGGAGCACAGATATTCGAGTGGGCTATAAATTTTATTATCATTCGAAAACAATGGTCTTCCCTATTTCCTGGACATTGTATGATACAATGGTCTTAATCATTTCTCAAATGTTTTAAGTCACACAATGGTCTAATCTACTTCCCTAACATTGTGAATTGCACAATGGTCTAATCTACTTCCGAGACATTGTGATTTGCGCAATGGTCTCTGGAATTATTCCATCACCTCACCAATATCATTTCATATGATATCAAAAACCCATCACAATCTATCAATTTCCAAATAGAAATATGATATTTCTAAAGGATAAACTAATCCATCATCTACAAAAGCTGAAGTTTCTCTACGTTCATCAAAGTTCAACAACTTTCTATATATTCATCAAAGTTTTCTTCTGAAACCTTCATTGTTAAAAGTTCGTGATCCTGGCCATGTATGGACTGTTTTAGAACTACTTAAAACTTACTTTCCACACATATCTACCCGTACTATCTTCTATGCAATGGAATGTGAAAACATAGGTTACAAGTCTTGTATGGGCGGGACTTGCAACTGAATGGTTTGACATCGCCTTTGTTTAGTGGACAGTTTCCCAAAAGCAACGGACATATCACAAGTATACCTAATTTAGGTATTTGAAAATTTTATCGAACCTTGGCTAAATATAGACTAGTCACCTATATTTAACCTAGGGACAGTGAAACATAGTCTGACTAACTATGTTCGACTTAAAATTTTCAAATATTGAGAATAGTTGTACTAGGGTTATGTTCAGATTAATTTCCTACTTGAACTTAATAAACCACCAGAATACTTTAAAACGATCTAGAGACACGATAGTGCCTTACCACTCAGCAAGATCTTAACACCTTATTTGTATTATCTAATTTCATTCTTGAAAGTTTTCATTTATAAGATAATCCGAACTACTATTTTGGGATAGTTATCAATTCTTCTCTCTTATCCCTTAGAAGTACTATCCTGTTTAGGTCCTAAGGATACCATGCCGTCATAAACCTTTAAAATTTCTTAAAATTTTAAAGCAAACTTGACATCTCTACCAATATTAATGCTAAGCATACACTACACATTTTTGTTCATCAACATATCACATCATTATCTTCACAACCGTTGCAACCACAAGCTCATTAACAGATCTTGATTCACTTTTAAAGCTCAAATCATCCTTAGTTACACCACAAGCACCCTCATTAGCTTTACAAGATTGAATATTCATCTTGTACTTTTGGAACACCAGTATCATCTCGTAATACACTACCTTGTAACTCACCGGCTAATTATGAATGTTGTGTTGGGAATTCTTAAGTAGGATGATTTATAATTATTTGAATGGATTGGGATTCCTTTTCATTTAAATAAAGAAATTGTAAATCACCGAACCATAAGTTTATATTCCCCTATTTACATTGTTTGGGATGCCTCTATATGTAAATAAAGAATTATAAACAAGTGGGCTTATTTGTATCCGAAATAAAATAAGTATGAAGTCAATAAACACTAGGTACAACAACAGATTACCTACTAGACTATGATTGCAACTACTATCCCAATTTCCATTGATATTCAACTACTATATCGATTACTAATGATATTCGACTACTATATCAATTTCCATTTATTCGATTCCTATGTCAATTGCTATTGTTGTTCAACTACTATATCAATTGCTATTGATACTTGACAACTATATCAATTTCTGTACAACTACTATATCAATTCTATTAATATTCGACTGCTATATCAATTTCCTTTGATATTCGACTATTATTTGAATCTCTAGTAATATTCAACTATGTTATCAATCTCTATTGACACACCATATTCTGAGACAAATCAAACTACATCACTGGTAATCACAGACTCTAGTCCTCATAAGTAACCACACCTCTTCATCGACACCACTCCAACATATAACACACATAGAACTTCGGGACGAAGTTCCCTTAAGGGGTAGAGACTGTAACAATTCGCATTTTCAGGTTAATTTCTATTCCCGAAAATTTTTACTATTCATTTTACTATTCACTATTACTATTCACTTTTTACTATTCACTCCTGAAATTTTTATTTTATATTCTTGTAAGTTAAACTATTTTAATGATAATCCGAGAGTTTGACACTCGTCGGATCATTTCTGCAAAAATCATGAAACCGTGTCCGAGATTTACTTTTAGGTTTAAACGTCATTTCAGCATCCCGATATGTCCATAAAACACTATAAACAATAGAAATATGATTTTCTCTCATTCTACGACAATTCCAAAAGTTTTGGAATTTTACATTTTCCAGTTCAGCATTTTACGCGAATTACGCATTTTAGACCAGCGTTTCCAGTTTTAGCAGCGTTTAAGCAACCCGGTAGAACTTGTCACTCATTAAATATGCTAAGATAGGTTATGTTAATAAGTTTTAACATATTTATAAGTTTCATATTTTTAGGATACCCGATTTTAAGTTTCATGACTTAACGACTTACCGTTAGCGATTACCGAGACAAAACTCACTCCATAAAAGCAAGATATTATCTAAACACATAACTAGTCATCCAAGACTTATGGTGAACGACTTTAGGAAGAGTCACCATGACACTTGGTATCTTGATGATAAGCTTGTCCAAGATTTCAACACCTTGCAACTTAGGCTCCAAGTTTAGCCTAATCTTGCAACACCTTGCAAAGCTTTGCAAACAAGCTTGGTTAGTCACCTTCCTAGCACCTTCTCAAAGCCCTATATAACCCTCCCCCTCCCCCTTTGGTCGTTCATACCATCACAAACACAAACAAATTCATAATTTTCTCTCTACTTCAAGTATTATTCCAGAATACAAGTTCCATATCAATTCCAAAGCTCTTGTAAAGCTTTGATTGATCCAGAGTCCTTGTTTCTTCCATCCTTTGGTGATCTTCCATCCACACAAGTAGTGTCTTGTAGAGACTTCAAGTGCCTTCTCAAGTAGTCACAAGTTGGTGTCAAGAGATTAGAGAAGTTGGAAGCTAGAGATCCTAGTTCAATCAAAGTCCTATCCTTACTAGTTACTTCCTTTCTTTTAGAAAGCCTAAAGTTGTAAGGAAACCCTAACATACTTTCTTGCTAAATATCATTTTCATGCTATTTATATTTCATTCATACTATATATTTTCTTGTTATTATGTTCATGATGTATAAAAATTGGTAAAACAAGTTATGGTAAACATATGTTAAACAAACAAGAAAACTAGTGACTTATATTGAGAACCACGACCAAAATAGAGTAACCATGATATGAAACACTTACCTACTGTTATAGAGGACTTAAAAATTAAAACATAGCAATTTGAATCACCCAAAACGAGTACCCGAGTCAAAAGTTATGGCCATAAGAAGTTAGCGAAACCAAAACGGCGAAACTGCCTAAAACAAGCTGTAAACATTCTAACCTTTTTGAAAGTGGCACTTTTGGTCCGATTCATCAAAAAGTTAAAACATGAAAGTTGTCCCGGAATGACGTTTTTGTTCAGGAACAAAGAAGCTCGAGCCCTGAAAACGCTTTACGAGTGATATTTTTCTTCAAATTCTTAACAGCCCATTTTTATACCAAATGACCAGGTAATAGTTATGGTTAATTGAAACCAAGAGGTCTAATGACCTAAAGCCAAGACCACAACCATGGCTAAGGCCAAAGTTGAGTCTCAAACCTATAGTAACAACGACCAAAGCCACGACAAGGCCACGGCTAAAGACCTTATGGCTTTCTAAGCCGAAACATGAACTAAAGTGTTAGTTGTAACATAATCAACCAATTTAGATCTACTCCATCCAATGACCATGAGACTTTACAAGTAATATTCATACTAGACTCAAGAAACTCATTGTAATAACAATCTTCATGTAAAAGTAAACTTTCCTAAGTTTATTCAATTATTTGGACATGCAACTTTCCGGATCAAAAACTTATATATTTTTATCAAATACTACAACACTATGGAGCTTCATGTGAGGGGTTCATTAAAGTAAACCGTCGAGATGAGTTGTGGATTTACGACTTAAAGTGTCCTGGCTCCTCGAACGTTTGCTACATGGCCTCTGAATTATGTCGGCCCGAACGGTAGTAAGCGATATACAAACTATACATGTTTCATAAACCATTTTTATTCAACGACTTACACTATATACTAAGTACTACATCATGAACAATATGCAAGACATATATAGGAAATTCTTCATATTCTTAGACATTATTCCAAACCTAAGTTGCAACAATTATTCTAGGTTGCTCGTAGAAGTTCTCACGGCATATCCATCATTCTCATTAAACATCATCCAACTCATGGTGAGTTCATAGCCCCACTTTCCATTACTTAATTGTTTTACAAACCCTTGGGGGGGGGGATACATGCTATTATTTTTCAACCGAACACAATGCTTTTCAATTGTATGCTTGCCTGATTGTTTTATTATCACTAAGTAACATCCCTTGCCAATTCAAGATCCCTTATTATGAACCATTTAATCACTTGCGAGGGTTACTTGCGAGTGAGCGCAAATATTGTGAATAGGCCTATTAGGATTGACGAATCCCATTTGTGTTGAATAAGTTCAAACAAATGCATTAATATTTGAAACATAGGTATGACGGCAAAGTACCTACCGAGATAACTCCGCCGATTGATATTGGTACACGTTAACGTTTTGGTGTCATAAGCTTAGTGTAATAATAATAACTGTTTTGTTTTCCAACCATTGGTGTGAGTCTATAGCTCACACTACCAACATATTGTGTTCAACCATTAAACAAACTCTATGAATATCACTCAACCTTTGTGTTGACCTCTTAAGCATGTATTTCTGGTCCATGATGATCAAGGATGGCACGGAAGGGCACAGATATTCAAGAGGGTTATAAATTTTATTATCATTCAAAAACTCATTTAATGTAATTTGTAAACATGGAACCATCTGGGACCTCATTTTGTAATCTCTGATATTTATACAATTTGAATGATAAATCTTTTAAAACGACTCAATTAGAGTTCGTTTTCTATCATTGTGACTATTGTGCCGTCGAGTAACACCCAGTTTAAATTCCGCTGCATCCATGAATTGGGGGTGTTACAACTTTATGACTACTTTGACTTGGGTTGGTTTTCGGGAAATCTTTCTTCTTCATTATTTTCCAGTGTCCGAACAGAAGAAGTTCGAGCGTGAGTACCATAATATCTACCAGTACGAAAGGGAGACTAGTACAGATTTTATGAAGAGGTTCCTTAGGTTGGCTGGTTTTATGGGTGCAAGAGCTGGCACTCAGGCTGAACAGTCGAAAAAGTTCAAATGGGCGTTAAGGAACGAGGTTCTGGAGGGTATTGTCAACACACACTTGGATGATGTCGCCCAAATGGCAAATGCGGTTCGTAATCTGGAGATTCTGAAAGAAAGGGCTAAGCAGGGAGTGAAGAGGAACCATGAGGGAGAGACATTGCAGTCAGGACAGGGTAATGGTCAGAGAGGGAGCAATGCTAGAGGAGGTGATCGTAGGGGACATGATTATCGGGGTTATGGTAGACCGGATCAGGGTAACTACAGATCTGGACGCGATTATCAAATCGCGATTATCAGCGGGGGGATCAGCAAAACCATGGTTGACAGGACTATCGTACTTCGGGTCCATATAGGCAGAAAGGAAATGGTGATCGGGCTACTTCAATTCCCTGTAACTCTTGCGGGGAGACACATCCGGGTAGACAGTGTTACAGGGCTATTGGGGCTTGTTTTCTATGTGGTGATGCCAGACACATGGCTAGGGATTGTCCTCAGAAAAATGGTACCAACAACAACCGGGGATATGGTGGTGATCGTCAACAGAACAACTATAGGGATTATGGGAGCGATCGTCAGCAGGTTACCCAGGGACGAGTTCATTCTTTGACCAGCACCAGGCTGCCAGTACTTCAGGTACTGTTTCGGGCACTCTTCATTTATTTGGTCGTACAACATTTACTTTATTTGACACGGGTGCTACACATTCAGTGATTTCTAACTCATTTGCTAAACATATTAATATACCTGCAACACCATTAAAACAAACTCTATCTATCTCTACTCCTATTAAGAACAGTGTGATTATTGATCGTGAATATCTAAACTGCCCTATTCGTTTTGACGATAAAATCCGTTCTGCCAATTTGCTTATGCTGGATATGTACGATTTTGATATCATCTTGGGTATGGACTGGTTGTCCGAGCATCGGGCGACAATTGATTGTAATACTAGACGAGTTATATTTGGTAATTTGTATGCTCCGGAATTTGTTTACCAAGGTTCCAAACCTGGTATTTTTGTTAAGATCATTTCTGCTGTAAAAGCTCGTTCACTACTTTCTCATGGTTGTGAGGGTTTTCTGGCTTCAATTAAAGAAACTTCTTTAGACGGTCCTTGTATCGATAATCATCCCGTTGTTTGTGAATTCCCTGACGTTTTTGCCGGGTATGCCACCCGAGCGGGAAGTCGAATTTAGCATTGATTTGATTCCGGGTGCCGAACCCATATCTAAAGCTCTTTACTGTGTGGCGCCTATTGAGTTGAAGGAATTGAAAGAACAGTTGCAGGATCTTCTTAATTCTGGTTTTATCCGTCTGAGTGTTTCTCCTTGGGGTGCTCCGGTGTTGTTTGTAAAGAAGAAGGATGGAAGTATGAGGTTATGTATCGATTACCGTGAGTTGAACCGTATCACCATTCGAACCGTTATCCACTTCCTCGTATTGATGATTTGTTTGATCAGCTGCAGGGAGCTAAATTCTTCTCTAAACTCGATTTGAGATCAGGTTACCATCAATTGCGGGTGAAGGAGCAAGATGTTCCTAAAACTGCATTCCGCACTAGATATGGTCACTATGAATTCCTCGTAATGCCTTTTCGGTTGACGAATGCTCCAGCCGTTTTCATGGATTTGATGAACCGTGTATTTCACGAGTACCTCGATAAATTTGTCATCGTGTTCATTGAAGATATTTTGGTATATTCTAATACGAAGGAGGAGCATGAGCAGCATCTTCGCATTGTTTTGGAGATCCTACGACAGAAGAAGTTGTATGCTGATGTGGCGAAAAATGAACCGTTTTTAAGGGGTCATTTAAGTCCGAATTCAAATTTATTTGATCAAATATTGCCCTAAATCCTTCCTTTTGTCATTTTAGGTACTTTTGGAGTGAAATCTGGAAAAGGAAGCATTTTGGACGTTTTTGGAGCATAAAAGTGAAGAAAACGGCAAAGTCTTAATTTTACTTGTTGGGAACAGTACCTGACGGCGTCACTTGCTTCTTAATGACGGCGTCAAGAGTAATACAAGAGGTGGAAGTGGATGGTGCACATGACGATCCAGAAAGTTTTGTACTAAGGACATGACGGCGTCACCCAAGGCCGTCATGGTCCAAATGTTAGTGACGGCCCAAAGCAACTTTACACATGACGGCGTCAAAAGTGGATCTAGGCAATCCAATTTCATTATGGGCGGCGAGTTGACGGCGTCACAATTTTCTTCTTGACGCCGTCACCCTGTAAAATCTATATATAGTTTTCCAATTTTTATTCATTAGTGTGAAACTTTTAGGGTGCAACTTTAGAGAAAAATCCTAGTCCGATTTTCATAGCTTTTTCAAGGGTTTTTACCCTTTGAAACTTCTTATGTTCAATTGAGATAAGTACTCTTTCAATTCAATCAATATGTCTATGTGTTGCTTGAATATATCTTACACTTAACTTCAATTTAACATGCTTGGCTAGATCTCTTGTGTGTTTGCTAGGATGTAGTGAAACCTAGATGTTAATTATGGGTTGATTGTTTGTTTATAGTTGTTACGGATGATTGTATGATGTTAGGCTTAAGAAAACTGGCAGACTTCCATTGGTAACATGCTTGAATGTCTTAAGAAACATGATCAGAGGTGTACTATGATTTTTGGTTGTATTTAATGCGTAGGAGAATTCTAATGATCCCATGTTAGGAGCTTCTAACGGCTCGACATAGGAGTGAAGTAGGATCCTATAGAGTTAGGGAATATTGTACACGGCCCTACGACTAGTATGAAGGAATACGACCAGTCATCCATGCAATTGTAACAAACTATCAACCTGTAAAAGATATCTAGGGACTAATGAAACCTAAGTAAACACAATTTTCCCCATCATTGTTTACACCACTAGTATAATTAGCTTTATTTTTATTTTTGTTATTTTATTTTGATTGCATCTTAGTTATTTGGGTTAGTTGGCTAGCAACTAATTCCGCCCACTCTTGCAAAACCCGAGATTTTTACTTGCTTTTTATAAAATATAAAAATACAAAAAGAATCATCCCTCACCTCTAGACCTAGTTTTTAGGCTTTCTAATCCTAGCGACACTATTCCTGAGTTGAACGATCAATCCCCCGGTACTTGTCACTATACTATACTACAACGATCAGGTACACTGCCTGGTGGGGGTTGTAAGCTTCTCGAGATCCCTCGAGAGGTAAAGCCTGGTGCGATTCCCACGTATCAAGTTTTTGGCGCCGCAGCCCGGGGAATAGTTATTGTCTAGGTTAGGATTTCTTTTTATTAGGTCTACTTGCTAGAATCCTTTCTAGTAAGATTTTATTTTTATTTTCTAGGTTTTCTTTAGTCTATCTTTTCTTTGTTTGTAAAAACCTTTCCATTGACTATTCTGTTAGCTATTATGGAGAATGCGAATCCACCATACTACCAACCACGTAATTCACCCACTCCAAATGACATATTGATGTTTAAACAACATGAGGATTAACCTATTTATGATGCATGGGCTCGTTTTGAATATTTACTCCGAAAAGTCCCTCATTATAATTTCGATCTATGGTCCCAAATTGAAATATTTTACCATCGTGTCGACCACTATACCAAAATGGACATTGACCATGCCGCAGATGCGGACCTTTGGGGATTAAGTGCTGATGAAGCATGGGAAACCATAGAGAATTGTGCCATACTTGCCAAAAAAATGGACAACCCAACAAATGTTGTTACGAATCAATTGATAGCAAGCTTGAGGGAACAAGCAAGAAGTTTGTTTGGGGATAATATAGATGAGATACCTAGGTGCACGGAGTGGTTTGATTTCACCACAATACAAGATGAGCACATTGGTAACCTTGATGTGATGGAGAATTTTGCCGAACATGATCACATTGATAAAAAAGACCTAGGTTTTATGATCGATGATCATGAATCTCAAGAAACACATGATGAATCTTTTGGGCAATTTGAATATAGCAGTCAGAATATTGAGGATGATCCTTATGATTCGGATATAGAAGTTGAGATGCCTAGAGAAGCACTTGAGATACTTGGGAAAATGTTAGGGTTGGATTATAATGAAACACATGTTGAGGATATAGGTGATCTTGACACAATGAATGATGAAGTAAATAACATAAGCTCACTAAGTACCCCACAAGTCCTACCATCATTTGAGGCACACACACCGCCCGTGACTTACCCGAAAGAAGTAGAAGAGACTATAGGAACCCCAATTGAGGTAGAACCCTTGGACCAAGAACAACTAGAGAATATAGGTTTTAACACTTATAGTGATGACCTTTCTTTTAGTTCTAAGGAAGTTCCTAGTTTTGATGAACCGGAGCCTCAACCAAAACCATTACCTAATCTTCCATCGTTAGATGTGAATTTAGGAATTGAAATAGGTTCCGATCCACCCATCAAACCATATAGTCCGGGTAGTCTTAGGATAAAGGTAGTGGACTCTAAGCCTTGTAGAGAGGAAGCCAATATAGGAGTGGAAAATGACCTTACATGCTTACATCACCCGTTTCTGATTGATCGCAAGAAACATTATGGGTTTAAACCGGGTTTATTAGGTCAAGATGGATCCCCAACTAGTAATATCTTGAAGTTGATAGAAAATGACCCCTTTCTAGGAGAAAATCTTAATCCACCCATTAACCCGATTAAATTTGGTAAGGTTATGATGATAGCACACCCCTTTGAGCATATAATTCATCCACAACACGTTCCTCACGAGGCATATTTCCACCCTAAGGGTATGTATCGCTACTTCCACCCGCACTTAATCCTAAGTGTAGGGAAAACCTCCCCTATTTCCGTTAAATAAGGGTAGAGTCAGGCTCGTGACTCGAACAAAAACAAGCGCTTCTTGGGAGGCAACCCATGTTTTGTGTTTTTGTTTGTTTGATTTTTAATTGTTTGATGTTATTTGTTTCCGTATGCATGCTTTATTTTTATTGTTGGTAGATCATGTTTCAAAACTAAAATTATGAAAATGCTTTATTTTGTCGTTTAACTTCGTCTTAACTTCATATAAAGGTATTTTTGCAAAAGATAAGTGTAAGGGGAAACCCCAAATTTGTTTTTAAGAACGAAATTGATCATGATTCTCCACAATATTAAATGGACATGTGTATTAGTATTTGTTAGAGTCAAATGCTTGTATCGAGTCATAATGATGCTTTACAGGATTTTCCAGGAAGTAGGACATAAGTTTTTCCAGAAATTTTCCAGAAACCTAACGTAAAGATTTATGCAGATCACTTCTGACGGCGTCAGGAATTAAATCCTGACGGCATCATGTGTAAAATTCTGGAAATTTTGCTAGTTTTGTTTTTCTAACGGAGTCTTAAAGTTTTGTTAATTCTTTAGTTTCATAAACTCCAGAAAATCTGCAAACATTCATTCCACAAGCATTATATCTTACATTGTTTTCTAGGACTTGTTAGTATATATAGATTGCCGCCGATTTTACGCGGGGTTTCCTTGTTTGAAACTTGTATCCTAAATAATTGTATCCTAAAGAAAACTTGATAAGTGGTAAAGCCTGGTGCGATTCCCTCGAGAGGTTTAGTAGGTTATATATGACAAGAAGATGATTTATTTTTCTGGAAGGGAAGCTTTGAATGTTCATTTTCTTGGAGGAAGAGCTAACCTTGTTAACACACTATCCACACCGAACGAATCAGGGGAGTATTTGCTTTCTGTAGGACCTTAGATTAACCAACTTTATCACACCAATAGAAGATTAGAAGAAGAAAGATGGTGACTTGGTGACTTATATGTGATGTATATGATTCGTGAATAGAGAGAGAGATATAAGAAATATGAGAGCTTTTATTCAAAGAAAACACACACAAATACACACACAAGCACACACCTCAAATGAGCCTTTGAGGTGTTTAAATAGTAAGATACATGAGATGCCCTATGGGCTTTCTATGGGCTAGGGCTTGGACTTGGTTACATGATAAGATAACTAGGCTTATGAAACATAGCATATAACATATTAGCTTGCCAAGTCCAAGGCCCAATGACTAAACTATTACTAATCATAACAATCGACACAAAGTTACAATATGAGAATGACCATCACTTCATAATACATATTTTTAATGCTAACAATCTCCCCCTAAGGGTTGGTCATTCGAATGATGCTCTACGTGAGTGGGTCTTCCGTGTTCTTTGTCTTTAACTTTGTATGTCGTTGTAGAATAGTCTTTAGTCTTTGTTCCTTCATGCTTTGTGATCTTTGATGACTGACTTTTCATCGTTCTTTGTTCCTTTGCGATGTGGGATTATCTGCCTTTCGTCACTTCTGCGTCTGTGGTGGTTGTTTGCCATTCCAACATGCTCATACATCTTTGGACTTTGATATTTATATGCACGTAGTTCCCTTTCTTTCACTTTGATCTTATACTTTGTAGATTCTTCTTTTTGGCGTAGAATCTTTCTCTGAACTTTGTGTTGTATAGATCTTTGAGGGAGCTTTCTTTAACTTCCAGATGTATGTATGAGCACGTGGAATCTGTCGCCATGGAGATGAAGTGTCCCTGCATATAAACAGTTAGCAATAAAACATCCGGTACTTACAGATAAGAATTAGAGATCGTCAACAGCATAGTGTGAAGACTCCTTCTAACCCTTACCAAGGCCGTTCCCATGTCAGATACTCTCGAGAGAGCTTACGAGACCTACTAGGTAGCTCAATGACTGGGTGAGTCGCTGGGGATCACTCCACGACTGTAGACCGTTTGAAACCACCGCGAACACTAAGCGTAACCCATAAAGAATTACCGAAGTGACCTGCTGTCAGGGCTGTTTGATGTTGACCCTGGCAGGAATTTCCATTCAATCACTGAGAATCACAAATGTGAATCCTCTCATAAATGTTCTGGCAGATTGCTAAGATCTGCGTAGGACTCTTAAGTTTACATCTGGCGTCCTTAATGTTGAACAACCAGTGTAGAATTATCATGTGTTCCTATGAGATCTTTTGATGAATCTCGGGGCTCTAGACTCGATAAGTGCACATTTGGTTTCCTATGCGGAGATTAGGGAGAGGTCTCCTGCTTCAATATCAACCATCTCTAAGAGACAGGTCGATAGATTATGCCGGTTCCCCGTGAGAATGAAACAAGCTCTTTTAAGAGAACTTGAGTGGTTAAGAAGGTTTAGTGCAGTGCGTCACTGGGTCCATGACGTCTTTGTCTTCAATACCGGTGTCACCTTAGTAACAACCAGTAGCATATGAGTTGAACCCGGTGTCTGCCCTAAGGTTGAACATTTGGAGGGCTATTTCTTTTCACCCTTTTTCATAACTTTTCTTTTTAATTCTTCAACCCCTTCTTTCTCCTTTCTCATTTTCTCCTTTTTTCAATCATACCTAAGGACTTCTAATTCTACTCTATTGGAATTGTCCTTGGGTAGATCCCTCCGGCTCTGGCGGATCATAGGACGGTTTTTCCTAACCTTAGTCACCTTATAACTCCATGACTATCCTATCATTGCCATGAAACCATTTATTGAAAATCTCTCAAAGTGTTTATGATAATAAAACATCTTTGTTGTTACCACTTTGAGAGTTTTGCAACTTTTGAAGGACTCCCCCTTCACATGTGCTCATGTAATTTTTAAGAAATTTGCACATGCGCGAGGAATTTGCACTTTTGAATTGATCCACTTTCAACGAACATGACCGATTCGAGACACGCTTACATCACTAGTTAGACTAGCTTGAAATTATTACCCGTCCTGGTCAAGTCCAAAGAAAGTTTCTCGAGACGGTACATTCTACTCGGACAAGTCCTATTCGAGACACGCTTACATCACTAGTTAGACTAGTTTGAAATTATTACCCGTCCAGGACAAGTCTTTTCGATTACTGACATTTTAAGCTTCGTCAATTCATTGGTACTATCTGAGTCGAGCTCTTTTGAGATTCCGTCACAAACTTCAAACATCTTTGATCACATTTTAATCATGTCTTCTCCCCCTCAAAAATAGCATATCGTGATATTTTTGATATCAACTGATTAAAAAAGCTTTTTGGAGAGAAAGACAGATTCATTTTGCATGAATTTTGGAACAATTTTCTTTTTCTACTCCCCCTTAATGATAGCATATTTAAAATCAATTTTAAGGGTTTTGAGGGAGTTATCTTGAGCACTAATTTTGAGAGATTTTGAGAAATCTTTTGAACAATCTTGAAAAAGTGCTCAAGAATTCTGTTTGAAAACGAGTTTATGCTTGAAATCTTTTTCGTTTGTTTAGACTCGAACTTTTTGAAAAAGAGTTCGTCATTGAACGTACGAGTCCTTGATTTGAAAATAATCAGAAGTCGTCATTGAACGTACGGGTTTCGTACTGATGTATACGAAAGCCATTGTGAAGAAACTTTTGAGAAACGACATGTTTTAGAAAAACATTAAAAAGAACTCCCGCTCAAGCATCTGTACATGACCGTATCATTGTTGAATGACATTTCTAGAAACGTACAGAATATTGATTTATACGAGAGACATGTCGTGAGAAGAATATTTTTTGATTTTTTTGATTTTATATTGTTTTTGATTTTTTTGAAATTTTATATTTTTGTATTTTGTTTTTGTTGGTTTTTCAAATTTTGTATTTTGTTTTTCAAAAATATTTACAGCGAAGCGATTTTGAAATCAATTTTCAAGAAGATTCGAGAAGACGTTCTAGCTCCTCAGGAGTTAGGCTTCGCATGCCAATTCGTCGAACTAAATAGTCAAACCTTTCTTTTGGAAGGGCTTTAGTGAATAGATCGGCGAGTTGATAATCAGTCTTAACGAAAAATAATTCAACAGTACCCTCTTCTACGTGTTCTTTGATGAAATGGTAGCGGACTTTGATATGCTTCGTCTTAGAGTGATGTACGGGATTGCACGAGATGGCTATGGCACTTTTTGAGTCACAATACATAGGTATTCGGTCAAAAGTAAAGCCATAATCTGTGAGCTGTGTCCTCATCCAAAGAACTTGGGCACAACACGCAGATAGAGACACATACTCGGCTTCGGCGGTTGATAGCGCAGTACAATCCTGTTTCTTAGAAGACCAGCTTACAAGCTTTTCACCCAAAAATTGTGCTCCACCTGATGTACTCTTTGCTGTTACTTGATCACCAGCATGGTCTGCATCTGAAAACGCTGTTAGATTAAACTCCGAATCCTTCGGATACCAAAGTCCCAAGTTAATGGTGCTTCGTAGGTACCGAAAGATCCGTTTAACCTCTTTGAGGTGAAGTTCGGTAGGCTTTGCCTGAAACCGTGCTAATAAACAAACAGCAAATTGAATATCGGGTCGGCTAGCAGTTAGGTACATGAGAGAACCGATCATGCTCCGATATTTCTTCGGATCGATTGGTTTCCCAAACAAATCAACACCTATTTTTGGTGAAGTGACCATTGGTGTACCAACAGAATCACAATTTTCCATTCCATGTTTTTTCAAAATCTCTATAGTATATTTAGCTTGATTGATAAAAATACCACGAGGGGATTGATGGATTTGTAAACCAAGAAAGAATTTTAGTTCCCCCATCATGGACATTTCAAATTTACTTTTCATGAGATTTTCAAAATGTTTTGAATGGTTAGGATTGGTTGATCCAAAAATAATGTCGTCCACGTAAATTTGAACGATCAAAATGTCATCTTTGAACTTTTTGATAAACAAGGTGTCATCAACCGTTCCTTTTGTGAAATTGTTTTTAAGCAAGAAAGATGATAGTTCGTCATACCACGCTCTTGGAGCTTGTTTTAGACCATAAATTGCTTTCTTAAGCTTGTAGACGTAGTCTGGATGATCTTTGTCGACGAATCCCTCTGGCTGACTCACATACACTTCTTCTTTCAGAGTTTCATTCAAGAAAGCTGTCTTAATGTCCATCTGATAGACTGTGATGTTTTTGTGAGCGGCATAGGCTAAGAAAATCCGGACTGCTTCAAGTCTAGCTACAGGCGCGAATGATTCTTCGAAATCTATCCCTTCTTCTTGTGGATATCCTTTAGCCACGAGACGAGCTTTGTTGCGAATTACAGTCATTTCCTCATCCAGTTTGTTCTTCCACAACCACTTGAGATCAAGAACGCGTTTATCAAGTGGTCGTTCAACAAGTTCCCAACTATCATGTAACAGGTATTGAAGAAATTCCTCCTGCATTGCTTCAATCCAAGGGTTTTCTGCCATTGCTTCCCGAATGTTCTTTGGTACTTTGGTGCTTATTGAGCAAATGTAAATGCACAATTCGAGATCGGTGGCAAGTTGTCTCCTCGTCTGAACTGGCATTGAAGGATCACCAATAACATGTACTAACGGATGGTCTTTTGTCCATTGAAACGTAGAAGGGTACCTTTGGTTGAATGAATGTGTGTTAGATGGTTCTTGTAACCTTGAAGAAGATTCAGCAGAGTCTGATGCAAACGGGTTTTCAAATACTTCTTCTTCTTCTTCTAACGTAACATCGTTTGAATTATTTGTTGGTTCTTCTTGAAAATTTATGTTTTGGTTTTGCTCATCAACTCTTGGTATTTCAGTGTCAAGTACTGGAGTTGCTTGAGTAGATGTAGATGATGTTGATGTAGTTGGTGCTTCAGCTTCGATTGTGGTAGATGCATCCTGTGGTGGTGGTGGTTGATGGTTTTGAGCGGGTGCAGCGGAATGTTGTGGAGATGCATTAGTCGAAGTTCCACCATAGTATTCATCAAACATTAACTCGAAGAAATTTTCCAGTTCTTGTTCTGAAGGTTTATCCGTGTTTGTTGACTGAGCTCCTTGAGGCACGAGTCCTGAACTGATGTGTCCAGAAGTCTGCTGGTTTGGTGCGGGTCCTAATCCATTTTGATTAGAAGCCATCGGATTAAGCGCGGGTTCTAGAGCGTATCTCTCAGAAGCCATTTGTGAAATCTCGTCAAACTTTACATTCATCGTCTCCATTATCTTTTTCGTTCTTCTATTATACACCCTGAATGCCCTCGAGTTTTCTGAATATCCAATGAAGATTCCAATATCACCCTTAGCTTTTAACTTCCCTAGATCTTCTCTATCATTCGTCGGATAACACAAAGCGCCAAACACGTGAAGGTAAGAGATGTCAGGTTTACGGTTGTTCACTAGCTCATATGGGGTTTTATTGAATCTCGGATGGACTAGGGATCGGTTTTGAGTAAAACAAGCAGTGGCTACAGCATCAGCCCATAAGAATAGTGGTGCACTAGAAAAAATTAGCATTGTGCGAGCAGCTTCCACAAGAGTTCTATTTCTTCTTTCAACTACCCCATTCTGCTGTGGAGTTCTAACAACTGATGTTTGGTGTGTGATTCCAACATCTTCAAGGTAAGTTCTTAACTCCTGATTTGTGAATTCTGTGCCATTGTCTGTTCATATAATCCTTACTGGAGCTTGAAGTAGAACTTGAATACGCTTCAGAAAAGTGATGATGATGCCTGGTGCTTCGTCTTTTGATCTCAAAAACTTTACCCAAGTATATCTTGAATAATCATCAACAATAACGAGAATATACTTCTTCCCATTAATGCTTTCAACTCTCATTGGGCCAGATAAGTCCATGTGCAACATATGTAACCTTGCTTCCGAACTAGGTACGGTTTTGGGTTTATATGATGCTCTTTTGCTTTTTCCTTGTTCGCATGATGGACATAGGTGTTCCTTGGTGTATTTGAACTTAGGAAGTCCGGTGACGATGTTGTCTTTGGCTAACTTGTTGATGGTGTCGAAATTGAGATGGGATAAACGTCTATGCCACAGCCAGGACTTAGTTTCGGTTGCCCTTGTCATAAGACAAATTGGTGATGTAGAAGCCATTTGGTTGATGTCGATAGCATACAAGTTTGTACCACGATTACCAGTTAAGAGATCATCACCTTAATAATTTCTAATAAAAACCGTGTTTCTCCTGAATGCAACTTCTAAATCTGCATCACAAAACTGCCCGACTGAAAACAAGTTGTGTCCCAGCCCTTCGACATAGTAAACTCGAGTGATTAAAAAATTCTCAAACCGAAGATCTCCATAACCCTGAATAGCTGCTACATGATCATTTCCAAATCGTACAGTTCCCATGAATTTCCAGACAAAATTGATCAGCAGCTTTAAATTCCCGGTCATGTGCTTGGAGCAACCCGAGTCGACGATCCAAAGACATATTTCGATAACCTGCCAAGAACAGAAGAGTTTGTATTTGGAAACCGTGTTGAATTTGGTTCCATGGGGTTAGGAGTAAAAGCAGAATCACACTCAGAGACAGTTGCTACTTGTTTAGCTTGAGTTATTTCTAATTTTCCTTCCTTAAGAGTGAACTCTCTACCCGTCGGAATCCACATACAAAACTTAAGATAGTTCCTAGGCATTCGACTAATAGTGGTAGTCCTAAATCGTGCAACTAATCTTTCTATAGATCTGGATCTAGCACTAGGTCTTTTTGGAACATCCTTCTGTTCAGGCGTGACATTCACATTCTTAGAAACACATTCATCATGAGCATAATTAATTAAACATTTCTTGAATATTAAACAAACAGAGTCATTACATGCATTAGAAATAGTACTCTTGACATTACATTCAGATGAAACATGTCTCTTATTACAAAGCGATAAATTCCTAGGGTGTTCTTCTACTTCTTCAACTTTATTCTTGCTACTACTCTTAGAGACAGGCGAGACTCTATTGTTCCTTGTATTGCTCTTAGGCTTTAGTCTGCTGCTCCTAGAGGTGCTTTCTAATCCTGTAGATGGTAAGGCACACGCGTTAGGATTTATATTGTTGTCCTTTTTAGCATCACTAGACTTTTTAGAAGTATCCTTTTTGCACTCATTTGTCTTAGAAGTGGAGGCAGACGCATTAGTGGGACTAATCCTAAAAAGGCCAGGTGCTATCACTTTTGGTGTTTCGACAACCGCTTTTCCTTTATCAACAATCTGAACATTTTCACTTTTCTTAGGCAAGGGTGTTGGAGTGACTGGTTTTGTCAAATCCTTTTTCTCATCGACTTTTGGAGCAAACCGTGAAATTGACATTTTTGGTTTTTGAACCGTGTTTGAAACATTTGGTTTCTCCGTAGTGGACGGTTTTGCAAACTTAGTTTCCTCACCCTTTCCTTTTTGACTTTCAAGCTGAGCCCTCAAAAGATCATTTTGCTCTTTCATGTTCTTTAAGGCACGCTCATACGACAATTTGTCATACTTGCATTCTTCCTTTTTTCGATCAAGTTGTTTAAAATATGACACATTTTCTTTTTCAAGCTTTATAAGAGCATTTTCATATTTTGAAACAATTTCAGAGGTCTCAGCTCTCAGTCTTTCATCGTCTTGAACAAAATATGTTTGTAAAATGATGGACATAATGTCAGTGGTCATAACAGCTTCGAAGAGAGAATCATTTAGGTTTTCCAAAACATTTATGTTTTCACGAGAATCATGAGCTTCGTTTACCAGGGATTTGTGGTCCTTGACAAAGTCGGCCGTTTCTTTTAAGAAAGCTTGTTCAAAATGAATTACCCTCGCACTGATGTTATTCAGTGGGATAGTAATTTCGTTTTCAAAAACTTTTTTCTGCTCAATATGAAAACTGGAATGCCAGTTGTTAATATTGATTGTAGTTTTAGAAGCAACGATGTTTTGAAGTTCTTGAATTCTCTTTTTAACGTCATCCAAAATTTCTCTAGCCTCACTTGTGTTAAAAGTGTTGTTTGAAGAAATTTGTTCCATTTTTGAAAGAGATTTGGAAACAATTACTTTCTTAGAAAACATTTTTGAGAATGGTCGTTTTATGGAAAACACAGATGGTTCTTTTTGTGGAACAAAAGTGATTCCCGAAAGTTTGTTCAATTTGTTGTAATCAATGGGTTTCAAATCCTTTTGTTTCATTTTATTAATGCTCTCTTCGACATGTTCAATCGTTAGCACAGAATCCCGAACAACGGGAGGATCATGTTTGGTATAAATCACATTACCATTGTACAAAACATTCTGTTCTTGCTGAGCTTTCTTGAGATTACAAGGGGTGTTGTTACCGAGAGCCACTTTATGTTTAGTATGGTAAACCGGATTAGTTTGATTTGAGATCATTTTCATTGTTTGACTTGACTGACCCGACTTAACCACCAATTCTTCTAAGTGAGCAATCATGTGTTCTGACTCGACGATTTCTGCCAAAAGTTTGTCTTCTTTCTTTGCAAAGTCCTTTTTCAGCTCGTCCCTCTCTTTTTCAAGATTGGTATAAGCTGATTTTTGTTTAGAAAGTTGGTTTTGTAAATCAGAAATTTCCGCGTTTAAAGATTTTATCTTTTTGAAAGAATTAATATCAAGTGTGTCAAACTTGAGTTGCAATTGTTTTTCTCTTGAAACGGAATTTTGATAACCAGTTTCTAATTCAGACAATCTTTTGTTATGAAATTCAAAAGCTTTAACATTTTCTTTGTAACTCTCAAGCTCAGCGGTCAATTTAACATTCGCGGCCTTAACATCGCGATTGACCTTTTTCACATTCTCAATTTCAATACGACAATTATTCAATAATGATTCAAACAAAGCACGTGTTTCCTCATCATTCTCAGCATGTTGTGAAACGAAGCCTCCATTATGATTCACATCTGGAGTTGCTGAAGGAGTATTGCTACTACTTGGCGTGTCCAGGTATGTATCATAAGTGGGTGCTAGCTTCTCAGAATGCTGTTCCTCATGAGGAGACATATCAAATATATCATTATTGTGACATGTGTTGAAGTTTGATACCTCAGATGGTGCATTGGTGTCATAAACAGGAAGTGTATCAGAATCCGTGTCATACTTAGCTTCCTGAAGATTCGCCATGAATATGCAGTTCGCATCGATATCCTCTCTATCTTCCATGTCATCCATAAGAGCCATAAAATCATTCTCCTCTGCGTTCAACTGAAATCCTGCCTCTGCCTTTTGTGCCAACATCACTGCTTTCTGCAAGTACGCTGAGTCTCTTTTGTTCGGCTTAGTAGGACAGTTCCTTGCCATATGACCTACACCCTGGCAGTTGAAACACTTTACCGGATTACCCTGATTCACATTTCCCATATTCCCAACTACTGGAGCTGCAACATTTCTATTCTGATTACCCATTGCCTGATTACCAACATTCTGACCCCTCTGATTTCCAACAAACTGACCCAACTTATTCCCTGCATACTGACCATACTGATTTCCTGCATTCTGATTCCCTGCATTCAGCATATTCTGATTCCCCATGTTAATTCCAGTGGCATATCCTTGCTGATTCCCATAAACTCCAACCATTTGGCCTGCGTTGCCCATATTGAAACTCGGCTGAGCAATCTGCTTATTGCGAGTGTTCGATGAAATCCTTTGGTTGTTGTTTGTTGGTGTAGAATAGCGTCCTTGGAATGCCTTTGTCAGAAAAGCAAACGCTTGAGTCAGGGCTGCAGTGGCTTCATCATTTTCAGTGAATTCTGGTTCTTGGAATTGTTGGTGTTGCTGTTGTGGAATAACATGTTGTTGTTGCTGTGGGTAGAACTGTTGTTGGTAGACCGGTGTTGGTTGTTGAATGTATGATGGTTGCATGTAGTTGTGAGTGGAAGATGATGATGGTTGTTGTGTGTTCACTGGTAATGGTGTTGGTGTAGTAGCAATTAATGCGAGAGGATCATGATTCTTTACCAATCTTTCTTTCCTTACTTCATTAGCCTCGGCTTGATTTTGCTTCAGAAAATCATAGAGTTGATCATAATTCACCTTATGTAAATCCTTTGTTTGATTGACAATTGTAACATAACGACCCCATTCTTCTGGAAGGTTATTGATGAATTTGATGTTTGTTGCAATTGTTCGAGGTGTCAACTTGTTTCTGATTAACTCATTCATCAAAGTGTAAAACCTTGTGTAGTATGATTCAATCTGTTCACCTTTAGTGGATGTGAAGTTCTCCCATTCAGTAAGAAGTTTGTTCTCAACGTCTTGTTGTCCAATTTCTGTTCCATGACATATCCTTCTAACACGTTCCCACATAGCATAAGCAGTTTCACAACTGTCGACCGCAGCAAAGATCTCCCTTGGTAATCCAAGTTGGATTAAATGCATTGCCATATCATCTGCGGCGATCTGCTTCTTGTCTTCCTCTGTGTAATCTGCTTCTGTTTGTTCACGCACGAATGGTTGAGTAGGAGGTGTTGTATTTGGATTGCCTTCAATTTGAACTTGTCTTGGCTGGAATGGTCCTTTTTCAATGGATTGAATCATTAATTTACCATCAGGCTTTGTTTTGATGTAACGAAGCATGCGGCTTGTCCATGGGAGATATCCACCTTTTTCAAGCATAGGAGGTCGGTTTTCTGCACCGGCAGCATGAATGTCTTGCTGAGTTGCCATTGTTGAAGTGTAGATTGATAAAGTTGATTCTTGGATCGTTCCAACGAAATAGGAGTTGATTTTAGAGTGTGTTGATGCAAGTTTTTATGGTGAAAATTTTGACTGAAAACCTTAAAACCTTAATAACTTCTTCTCGGAGCGTTTTTAGGCCTCGAAACTTCGCCTAAATCGATAAATCATTTAGCGTGTCGTTCTCCTCTGTCTGGCGGTCGTTTTGACAGCTGATTCGTCGAAAACGGAGTTACGGTTCAAAAGTTATGGCCGTTTGAAGTTTGGTCGTCAAAAACCTCACTTTTGTCAAAATTCTTGAAACTTTGCTATGTTCTCGATAATTTACCCAAGATCTCGATAATATCTGAAGTTCTCGAAAAACTCTAAAGTTCTCGATAAATCTGATGTTCTCGAAAATCTCTGAAGTTCTCGAAAAAATTGAAAATTCTCGATAAATTCCAAGATCTCGATAGTATCTGAAGTTCTCGAAAATTTCTAAAGTTCTCGATAAATCTGATGTTCTCGAAAATCTCTGAAGTTCTCGAAAAAATTGAAAATTCTCGATAAATTCCAAGATTTCGATAGTATCTGAAGTTCTCGAAAATTTCTAAAGTTCTCGATAAATCTGATGTTCTCGAAAATTAAGACTTTTTCGAAAACCCAATTTCACAAGAAATTTCGAAATTATACAATATCGAAATTTAGCCCGAAAGTCGAAGTAATTTCTTTCTTATACAAGAGAGAAAATACCGAGTATCCAACGGTGAGCACGAACGGAGCCTTTTCTTGTGATCTCGAAAACTTGTCAAAGTGTGATTTCGAAATTAGGACAGTTTTTTGTATAAGCAAAAAGCACACCCAAACGACTTTTGCAATCCAAGATTCTTGTACTTCTAAGCTTAAAAACACCAAAACTTGTAGAAAGTTGCAAACTTGATGATTTTTATGAAACTTTTTGAAGATCTCGAAAACAAGTACAAAACAAAGTCGAATATTTTAAGCTAAAAATTTTCAAAAAGATTAAAACTTTCTTGTTAGGTAAGGTTTATAACACTAGTTTGTAATCAAAAAAGTGTTAAAAACCAAGAAAAACAAGAAAAGTAAGAATTTTTTAAAGAAAAAGCGTGTAGAAAGCTTTAAAAATACGAACCAAACAACCTCTTAACCCTCCTAAATCATTGTTAGGCGATTGATACCACTTGTAGGACCTTAGATTAACCAACTTTATCACACCAATAGAAGATTAGAAGAAGAAAGATGGTGACTTGGTGACTTATATGTGATGTATATGATTCGTGAATAGAGAGAGAGATATAAGAAATATGAGAGCTTTTATTCAAAGAAAACACACACAAATACACACACAAGCACACACCTCAAATGAGCCTTTGAGGTGTTTAAATAGTAAGATACATGAGATGCCCTATGGGCTTTCTATGGGCTAGGGCTTGGACTTGGTTACATGATAAGATAACTAGGCTTATGAAACATAGCATATAACATATTAGCTTGCCAAGTCCAAGGCCCAATGACTAAACTATTACTAATCATAACAATCGACACAAAGTTACAATATGAGAATGACCATCACTTCATAATACATATTTTTAATGCTAACACTTTCATTGTTTTACCTATTTCAATTTTACATTCTTTAATTGAACATTGGGGACAATGTTCATCCTAAGTGTAAGGGGAGGATAAATGATGATACCTTATAGGATACTATTACACTTGAGTTTGTTTGTTTGATGGTAGATGTGTAATAAAACTAAGAGAAATACTTGTTAGTGTAATTTTAGCGCCAAATTTAAATTTTTTTACAACATTTAGGAGTGAAACTTTAGCCTTAGCAAGCGTCTCATGGATAGGAATTGTATGACTAGCACAAAACCGTACCATTCAGAAAAATTTTCCACCCAAATATGTGCGGTTCGCCTTTAGATTTGATAGGAAAAGCATTCATTATTAGTGCTTATGAGTGTACCGGTAGCATTTAGATTCTCAAACTTGCGTTAGTGATGCATCCCGAGACCGCTAGTGAGACTACATTCGTGTAGTAGGATTTACTACATGATAAGAGGCATTAGGATCACCCTTGTGTTTTGTAGGACCGTAGAACAACCTTATCACTTGTGAATCTAGGCTAGATCTAGAGAGAGAAAGTAAGTAGAGATAGAGAGAGAGAGAGAGAGAGAGAGAGAGAGAGAGAGAGAGAGAGGATGAGATCTCCTAGTGTGTGTAAATGAAAGACAATGTTATTACCTAAGAGAACCAACCTCAAAATGAGGCCTTACATGTGTATTTATACTTGTAGTCTAGGGCTTCACATATCTTTGACCATATTACATAACTAGCCCTTAGACTTTATACAAGCATGAATAATACACATAAACTAAATAAACTAGCATTTACTAACTATTACATTGATATACTTAACTAACTATTTGACTCAATAATGATCGTCACTTTTAATCCTAACATGTTTAAACCCGTATCATAATTACTTGACCATCTAAGTCATATTAATTGACTAGTAAAGTCAATTAATTTTTCCCACACCTTAGCGTTGTACTCATTTTTAGTACACGAAACCCCTAGTACACCCCTCAGAGCCTTTCTTTTCGTTTCTAACTTTAAGCATCTTACTTAAAGGAAGAATTTGTTACAACCCACCCAAATGTGCAACAAAATCGCCTTAGCCTTCCGTGCATGCACTCATCTTTAGTGCATTATTGTTATTTGTTTAAACCCTTAGTTAATTATTTAATTGATTACATGGTTGCTAAGTCTAGTCATATCTTATACATATTGTTTTGGGACGATTGGGACTCATGGGTAAAGTACTTGTGTTATGGAGTAATGGGGAAGAACATCAAATTATTACCCCCATATGTGCGTTAATCTTAAAAAGTACTCCAAGTGTTTTGATTATCTTGATTCGAGTCATTAGATTAGTTTATTGTAAAGTATGTAAAAATTCAAGTGTAAGGGGAATGCACATTCCCAATGATGTATTATTTTGGATGGTAGGGTAAGAGTGTATGCAAAAAAAAAAAAAAAAAAAAAAAAAAAAAAAAAAAATCGAAAAAATTAATAAAAAGAAAAAAAAAATAGAAAAAGAAAAGAAAAGAAAAACATACGGACTACCATCCCGTTTCATTCTATGTTTGTTTTATGTTTTTGTTACTTTTGATTTATTAGCTTAAGTCGAGTCGAGTCTTGGCTTAGCAACGCCATATTGTACATGAAATTAACCAAGATGATTAACTCGCCACCAGTAAACATTGCCTTTATCCAACAAAACCGTGTATTTCATATCCCTACACCTAACGTTATAACCCTTTCAAAGACCTCTTTGATAGTTTATCCTAGGTGCTTACGCCAAATAGTGGAGGTTTGATCCTTTCCCAAGCCTATGGTAATCTATTTTGCTATGACAGGTAGTGAGAGATGTTTTCTATTTCCTTATTATGATATATACTTTATTACACCCGAGAGATGTGAGTATCTAAACACTATTTGTGAGGTGCTAGTGTATGACCTCCGTGCTTGTATTTGGTCTTTAGTGGAATGATTATTTGTTGTAATTACTTTTATATTAGTGTTAAATGACCCCTAAATTGTATTTTGATTGGAATAAAAGCGCATTTGCTTGAGGACAAGCAAATCTCAAGTGTAAGGGTATTTGATGAGGCGAAAAATGAGCCATTTATAAGGGGTCATTGAAGCCCGAATTCAAATTTATTTGATCAAATATTGCCTTAAATTGTTCCTTTTGTCATTTTAGGTACTTTTGGAGTGAAATCTGAAAAAAGAAGCATTTTGGACGATTTTGGAGCATAAAAGTGAAGAAAATGGCAAAGTCTTAATTTTCCTTGCTGGGAACAGTACCTGACGGCGTCACTTGATTCTTAATGACGGCGTCAAGAGTAATACAAGAGGTGGAAGATGATGGTGCACATGATGATCCAGAAAGTTTTGTACTAAGGACATGACGGCGTCACCCAAGGCCGTCATGGTCCAAATGTTAGTGACGGCCCAGAGCAACCTTACACATGACGGCGTCAAAAGTGGATCTAGGCAATCCGATTTCATTATGGGCGGCAAGTTGACGGCGTCACAAGTTTCTTCTTGACGCCGTCACCCTGTAAAATCTATATATAGTTTCCAATTTTTATTCATTGGTGTGTAACTTTTAGGGTGCAACTTTGGAGAAAAACCCTAGTCCAATTTTCACAGATTTTTCAAGGGTTTTTACCCTTTGAAACTTCTTATGTTCAATTGAAATAAGTACTCTTTCAATTCAATCAATATGTCTATGTGTTGCTTTAATATATCTTACACTTATCTTCAATTTAACATGCTTGGCTAGATCTCTTGTGTGTTTGCTTAGATGTAGTGAAACCTAGATGTTAATTATGGGTTGATTGTTTGTTTATAGTTGTTACGGATGATTGTATTCGATGTTATGCTTAAGAAAACTGGCAGAATTCCATTGGTAACATGCTTGAACGTCTTAAGAAACATGATCAGAGGTGTACTATGATTTTTGGTTGTATTTAATGCGCAGGAGAATTCTAACGATCTCATGTTAGGAGCTTCTAACGGCTCGACATAGGAGTGAAGTAGGATCCTATAGAGTTAGGGAATATTGTACACGGCCCTACGACTAGTATTAAGGAATACGACCCGTCATCAATGCAATTGTAACAAATTATCAACCTGTAAAAGATATCTAGGGAGTAATGAAACCTTATTAAACATAATTTTCCCCATCATTGTTTACACCACTAGTATAATTAGCTTTATTTTCATTTTTGTTATTTTATTTTGATTGCATCTTTGTTATTTGGGTTTAGTTGGCTAGCAACTAATTCCGCCCACTCTTCCAAAACCAGTGATTTTTACTTGCTTTTTATAAAATATAAAAATATAAAAAGAATCATCCCTCACCTCTAGACCTAGTTTTTAGGCTTTCTAATCCTAGCGACACTATTCCTGAGTTGAACGATCAATCCCCCGGTACTTGTCACTATACTATACTACAACGATCAGGTACACTGCCTGGTGGGGGTTGTAAGCTTCTCGAGATCCCTCGAGAGGTAAAGCCTGGTGCAATTCCCACGTATCATATGCTAAGTTTTCTAAGTGTGAGTTTTGGTTAAGGGAAGTAGCATTTCTGGGTTACGTCGTATCCGCTGATGGTATCAAAATGGATCCGGCAAAGGTTGAGGCTATCACAAAATGGACAAGACCTACGAATGTGACTGAGGTCAGGAGTTTCTTGGGGCTTGCAGGGTATTATCGGAGGTTTGTAGATGGATTCTCACGTATCGCTTTGCCTATGACACAACTTATGAGGAAAAGTGAGAAGTTTGTGTGGACTGATGAGCGGGAGCAAAGTTTTGAGGAATTGAGGAAACGATTAGTCTCTGCTCCTATCCTTACTCTTCCTTCGGGTACAAGTGGTTATTAGATTTATAGCGATGCCTCGAAGAAGGGTTTGGGATGTGTTCTCATGCAGCATGGGAAGGTGATTGCCTATGCATCTCGTCAGTTGAAACTGTATGAAGAGAATTACCCGACTAATGATTTAGAGCTAGCGGCAGTAGTTTTTGCTCTAAAGATCTAGAGGCATAATCTATATGGTGATACATGTGACATCTTCATAGACCATAAAAGCCTCAAGTATATTTTCACCCAGAAGGAGTTGAACATGAGACAGAGGCTATGGTTGGAACTTTTGAAAGATTATGATGCTAACATTCAGTACCATCCAGGTAAAGCCAATGTTGTGGCGGATGCCCTTAGTAGGAAATCGGGTATGATTGCTAGTCTTGAGATCAAGCCTAGGATACTAAATGATTTGGAGCTGATGGAGGTGGAGTTATGTATTCAGGGATATGATGGTTACTGGGCCAGTCTAAAGGTTGAGTCAACCTTATCTTACGAATCAAGGAGGCTTAGAAGGATGACGGTGAATTGTGGTCGATTGTTCAGAATGTGGAGGAAGGGAAGCAGACAGAATTTCGGATTGATCATGATGGCGTTGTTTGGTTTGGCGATCGTTTATGTGTTCCTAATGATTCTTCTCTTCGTGAAACTGTGTTGTCTAAAGCACACAGTTCTCCTTTCACTATTCTTCCAGGTTCTACCAAAATGTATAGAGATTTGAAGCAACATTTTTGGTGGAATGAAACAGGATGTCGCGATTTATGTGGCTAAGTGTATGACCTCTCAGAAGGTTAAGATCGAACACCAGCGCACCAGTGGTCTTTTGCAGCCTTTGGATATTCCTACTTGGAAGTGGGATCAGATCTCGATGGACTTTGTTACCGGTTTGCCTCGTACATTTAAGAAGCATGATACTATCTGGGTGATTGTTGATCGTTTAACTAAATCTGCTCATTTTCTACCTATTCGGAAAGATTATTCTGTTGGTCATCTGGCTCGGATCTTTCAACAGGAGATTGTTTGTTTACATGGTACACCAGCGGCTATTATATCCGACAGAGATCCTCGTTTTAGTTCTCGATTCTGGAAGAGTCTACAGAAGGCTTGGGGGTACTCAGCTCAAGTTCAGGACGACTTTCCATCCGCAGACCGACGGTCAGTCGGAACGCACCATTCAGACATTAGAAGATATGTTGAGGTCTTGTGCTCTAGAGTAGACAGGGCATTGGGTTGAGTACTTGTGTTTGGTGGAGTTTGCATATAACAACAGCTGGCATGCGAGTATTAAGGCAGCACCTTTTGAGCTGTTGTATGGTCGAAAGTTTAGGGCTCCTATTTGTTGGAATGAAGTGGGTGAACGCCTCATTGAGGGTCCTGAATTGATTGAGGAGACTAACGAGAAGGTTGCTATGGCTAGCGAGAAGCTCAAGGAAGCTAGAGCTAGACAGAAGAGCTATGCTGATCGTCATCGTCGTGCCTTAGAGTTTTGTCCCGGGGATCGTGTTTTCCTTAAGATTTCTCCGTTCCGTGGTGTTAAATGTTTTGGTATTAAGGGAAAACTTAGTCCGCATTATATTGGTCCGTTTGAGATCTTAGACCGTGTTGGTGAAGTTTCGTACCGTTTGGCATTACCTCCGCAGCTTTCCCATGTGCATAATGTATTCCATGTATCACTTCTGAGGGAATATAATTATCATCCTCTCCATGTTGTTTCGTATCCGTTTGACCAAATTCGGGAAAATTTATCTTTTGCTGAAGAGCCTGAGGCTATTTTGGAGCGTCAGGATCGAGTCATGAGAACCAAAACTATTCTGTTTGTTAAGATTCTTTGGAAGAACCATCCTGAGAGTGAGGCTACTTGGGAGACCGAGGAATCCATGCGTGCTAGTTATCCGCACTTCTTTTCGTGATTCGGTATGTTCATTTTGACCTTCCTATTTCAATTTCGCGGACGAAAATTTCTTTTTAGAGGGGAAGAATTATAACAACCTAAAATATATGTTTACGAATCCATTATATTTTGAAAATTTCGAACACAACTTTAACCTAAGTAAATATGCGTCATGACATGAAAAATTACATAATACAAAAGTCTGTAAATTAAGTTACATAAAAATCAACACACTTCTTTCCTAGTAAAAGATATCACACGTTTGCAAGTCTCTCTATGGGCCAAAATATTTAATATCACGTATACAATGCATAAAACTTTAGAAATATAAAATTGACACACAATTCCTAGTCTAAATATATCACACATTAACTGTAAGGTCCCATCTATTGTATACTTGGTACACTATCTTATTTTAAAAAAAAAGGAGATAATATCAAATTTGAAAAGAGATTGGTCTTTAGTCCTCCCTTCTATTCGGCTGAAGACTCCCCTATATTTCCCTTATTCTTCTCATTTTATCAACCGTATATATTACACAAACAAACACACATTAAACCCTAACAACTCAAACAATTCGGCTGCTAGTTTCTGCTTGATTCGAAGCTGTGAAGGAAGGAGTATACTAGGTCGACAAGGCTGTGGGTTTTGACCGTGGGATTATAGGTCGAAGGAGGTTGTGATCCACTGTGGTAATTCTAGTTTGAGGGGTGCATTCTTGGCTCTTTTGGTGTTCTGGATCAGATTCGAGGGGTGTTCAGTTGCTGCTATTTCAGTTTGATTTTGGTTGTGCATTCTTGGTTCTCTTCTTTCCGATCACGCTTCGAGGGTAACCGTATCAAACCTTATTCGATTCTTCCTTTTGTTTTGATCTAGTTATATGCCTATAAACATGACACATGATAAACTATGAATCGGTCTAAGTAATTAACATGCATGTTATACGAATAAGCTCACATGAAATCATACGAACATCACATAAAATAACGATTAAGAAACCCTAATAAAGGTCGACACGCATGTTTATTTTTTTCCGATTTATGTTATATGTGAGGATTTGATTACTTTTATACGACATAAAACCTGCTATAATTTCTTAACTAGTAATCTGGAAAACATATATATGTGTACACGTGAAAGAAAGAAAAAGAGAACCTGTTGTTACCTTGTTTCGAATCACGTATCAGCATGAAAACAATGTTACATAAGAACTTATTTTACTTAGGCCTATGCATGCATGTATATCGATTAGAGATGCATGAAATGTCGTTTTCGAGAACTGATCTAGTCGTACCATGCATTTTTTTTTCAAACAAAACTTATATGATGGAAGTAGCATTATTTATTTACGTCATTGTATATTCAGCATTTCATGGGAAGGTTACCACTTTATCATATTTTGAGAACTCTAGGCCTGAGTTTGAATTGTGATTTATATGTGTGTCAACTTGTGTTAAAACCTGATGCAAAACATGTGTCGGTATGATCATAATCGACCTAAATAATAAAAAGAGACTTCATGCATGTATTCGATTTAACCTTTTGATTCGAAACATAAATAAATGAACATGGGGCGTATATGTTTCTAAGCGTGATAATAATATTTTGAGTGTCGCGGTCTAAATTAATGATGGGAATACTGTTATATATATTATAAAACGACGGGGTCTAAAATTATCATTTGGTATAGAATTATAGTATAAACCTTAGAATAATTTTATTTGATGTTTTAATATTTAATAATTACACTTCCGACCCTAAACTATTATAAATTTGCATAATGGGACTTTAGTCTACAATAATGGATAATTTGAATGTTTAACCTAATAAAATTGTAAATTATTATTAATAATGACTAATCATGCTAAATCAGGAAAGTTTACTAAGTCGGAAAATTTACTTAAAATAGAAAGCATACTAAAATTAGTAACGTGATTCAACTGGACATAAAATAATACTTGATTATTATATTCGTGTAGATCCGAAGAACCGGCAGTAGTTGTCATCCCTTTGTGATCATCTTTGGTTCTTGTTTGCTTTCGTTAAGGTACAGATATTCTTTCCTTTTCAGTAGGGACTTCTCATGACTCTCTTGATCCTTGACTTTGCTATGATTCTCTTTTAATATGATTCGTGATATGATTCTCTTTGATATGATTCCCTAAGCCATTGCTATGCTCCCTTCTACTTTGATTCATTGATATGATTCGTTGATATGATTCTATGATGTGATATTCGTCGGATATTCATTTGCTATGATATGATTCAGTTTGATATGTTCTGTTGGATACGATATGATGTTGGTTATGATATGATATGCTTTGCTTTGTTCTTATGCCTGAGTTTTTATTCTACTCATGGAGGTACCACGGGCGTGTCATTGAAGCACCAATGGCATGACACTTTCTGTGGAGGTGTGATTGATCCACGGCGTCCCCATTTTGTCGGATATATATTATGTGCGCAGTTGGATATTATGATATGTATGATATGCTTTGTAGGGGGGGGGGGGGGGCATATGGATGCATCAGAGGTATTCTGTTTTGTGTAGGGTGAATGTGAGTTTGTGCTTACACTTCTTCACGTTTGGAGGCTCGCGACTCCATTTGGTACTTAGAGGTCTCCCCTCTTTGTGCATGTAGGCTTTGTCGGGTATATGATTATGTGGTAGGAGACCTATTCGAGTGGCTCTGGTAGGTCGGCTCGTGGCTTTTCTATATTTCCTTGTGTCTATTCGAGTGGCTCGGGTAGACAAGCCTTTGTTGATATGTGCTCTATGATTCTGATTATTATCTGATTATAGTTTACATTTGATATCTCTATTATGCTTCATTCATTTGACTTGTGATACATTATGCTTATTCTTACGATCCTTCTCATTTCGTTTGCTTATTACCTTTGCTTTGCATATATATCTGTTCACTGGGCTTTTTATGCTCAGCCACGTTTTCTTTTCCATGCGGCAGGTAATAAGCGGGAAGCTGGGTTCGAGTGTTGAGAGTAGAAGCATAGAGGACCTACTATATTAGTTTCCCCATTTGATTTGATGATTATTGAACTTATGTTGGATGTTGGGATTTATGTTGGATGCTTTATTTCTTTCCATTTTCCTTTAGACTTATGATGGGATTTTGTAATGTTTAAGTCTTGATGTTCACGACTTACGTTATTTATGAAGCCTTGCGCTTGTGTTATTCTTTGTATGTTCTGATATGTCACCATAATGTGATACTTTAGCCCTTCTCGGGTTAGGGTGTTACACGAACCCTGTCAAATGTTGGAAACAACTGACCTACCTTTTACATCTCTTTAAGAGAAGACTAACCTGGCCAAACTACTTTAGATGCTTTGACCGAACTGACCGCACCTGACCTGACCTGACAACTCAACCCGACCTGACCGAGCTTGACCTTTGACCCCACCAACGTACTTCATCGTGCCTCAAAACCCTGCAAGTTCAAATTACTGGCTAAGATTTTCAGGGATAAATGTCAACACAATTAAACGTGTACAAAATCAGGTCCAAAAGGTAACATTCAAAAATACCTTTAATTGTTAAAATTGAATCCACCATATAGAACTTGAGGATTGTTTCCATTGAAGTTGAAACCAGTTTAAGAACCATCAACCACAGCTTCATCTTCTTCCTCCAACCAATATGAACAACATTCTCAAATATTTTATAGCTGTCATGACACTGCAAATTCTCAATCTTTTTCAGCCCCTCGGCATCATCAATCAACTAAGCATAGAAATTAACTTCACCAACCTTAAGGATATTCTCAAGCCATTCTAGAGAGACGGTCACAATCCTTGGGTCGGGCCATATTAAGAGATCACACAATGGTTTTACACACCCTTGACATACAAAATACCTACAAATCCATGTACCATTTAAGTGTCGGTATGTAGATTTTTTAGGGGTATAACTTTTGATAGATGCTAAAAAAAGGAACATACTTGATTTGCTCATTCGTACCACCAGAGGTGGCATTTGATATTGCTCATGCAACCTCTTTTTTTATATCGAATTCAGCATTTTGGAGCAAATTGACCAATGATTTTTTTTAATTAGAATGTTATTAGATTGATTTACTACCATGATTAACACCAATGAATTTGACCAAACCTTTAAAATACGAAACTTATTTTTAGAAGAGCACAAAAAATCAAAACAACAATGAAACGTACCCGTTTGCCCGTGGATATGCAAGTACAGACTAACAATAGATTGTGCCTAGCCGAAATGTCAATGAGACAACAGGGTGGGAGTAAAAGGAAATTAAGTGATAAAAAGCATAGCTTATCATATGAAAATGAATATTCACGAATAATATATCTGACAACAATAAGGATCTGATACAGCTACAAATGTTTTTGGACCAAAGGCAAGTTTATATACAGAGCCATGTTGTTCATCAAAACCATTTCTAAGACTTGAAAAATCAGTAATAAGTAATAGGGGATATGATGCCTACTTTATAAAGTAGGCAAGTTACCTACTTTCCTTAGTAAAAAAAGGTAGAGACAGGGACTAAACTGTATCAGGGGCTTACTGCAGGGACTGAACTGTACATTTTGTAAACTTTTTTCAAAGAAAATGTAGGCAATTGCCTACATTTAAATGTAGGCATCATTTCCCCTAAGTAATAACCAACAATTGTTTTAATACCTTTTTATGCTTCCACTTTTATTATAAATAAATATGTACACCACCACCAGCCAACAACGTGCCAAGTACACGAAAATTATTCACCTACAAAGTTGCACCCATAACTCAACAATTACTTTAACATACATTATATCTAAAGTCATGAACAAAAGTAATTTAGTTGCAACATAGTCAATCTTACCTGGATAGTACATGGACTAAAATTTACTTATAAATCAATAAACCTGGAAAAAAAAGAAAAAAAAAACAAATAAAATTCTTTAAACATACAAAATAAATCTAAAACGTTTATTCATAATACAAAAAAGAGAAACTAAAAACAAAATATGCACTCATAACATCACCCAAAACCTAGATTCATGACTTGATATGATGACTACTATAATGATCAAGGATTGAAAAACGCAAGTTCAATTATGGATTTCCGATGAGCAAGTGTGTGTTTAAGGTATTAAATAAAAGGAAGAGGCTAACTAATGTCAGGCATCACCTTGTGGATATGAAAAACATCAAGGGCTTTTCTTTTCCAATCATCCACCATTTCTGACACGGGCTTCCTACCTGGAATTCGCCAAAATGGCTACAGGGACATAAACCACCTTGCACAACCACACAAAAATGAGCTTTTACAACATAAAATTGACCCTAAATGACCCATGTTTTCAACTTGTAAGAAAAAATGTACATGAGAAATATATATAGTTATATAACTATTTTCTCTAAAGTATGTTAAAAATGATGATAACCATCATATCAATTCAACAACAGCTTTTTGAACATGAGGTTGGACTGGTTTGCTTTTGATTATGTTTAAAGGAATAGTTGTCACTCGTCCTCTTAGATCACGATTTACGATTATCTGTTGGGCTGTGTTTTCATTTTCTACCACGATATAAACAATTGTCCACCCGCACAAACCTCCACAGCTGTCATTTTCGAGTTATTTTTATATCACTACTGTCATGTGTTAACATTTTTGTAAGCTCAATGGTGTTCCTGATGCTCCTGTCATTAAGGTATGCATATTCCCTTAAAATGCTTGCTAATAAAATGAGTACCATAACATGTTCCCTGAAAATGTGTTTGATAAGAGGTAACTGCGTCCTCACCATAAGTTCACCTAACTTAAAATATAAACAAACTACTAGTGACCTTAGTGGTATCTTAAAAGTGGCATTAGAAAGTGTTCTTCACTAACAACCACTTTTAGTTGTAATTACAATGCTTATAGATATTAAAAAAAAATCAATCTAGAAAAAAAACATACAAACCTAAAAAAAACTCATACCTCAACCGTATAATACTACTTTCAACGTTGGATTTTTAGTTCTAGTTCTACTACAACCTACAAAAAAAAAAAAAAAAAAAAAAAAAAAAAAAAAAAAAAAAAAAAATCAAAAATTTTGGTAAGAACAGATCAAGTATCAACACATGCTAATCAACAAAGCACATAATTCAATTACTATATCAATTAGAATCCCTAATTACAAATAGCATCACTTAAACCAAGGAGATAAACCTTAAAGATTAACTTCAGATGAAATAATATAAAACCCATCATTCATGTTCAATTAAACATTCAAATAAATTGAAATATAAACAAATACGAACAATGTCTTGTGGTTTAACATCAATCTCTAAGTGAGTTCCCTTGAAAAAAACCTTCACCTTTCAACATATTTATCTGCAATCAATGGAATTGTCCGAAAATGAATAAATTCAATCCAAAACAAATGAATTAAACAACAAATGTTAAAGGCAAATAGAATTTAAGGTTGGACATCAAAAATACCCACGACATAGATCGACTTTATAGGATGTTGAATCTGGTTGAATCAAAGATATATGGACCACATCAAAATTCTTTTGTGTGTTTTTTGAATCAGTGACATTATGGCATGATTGGAAACTGATGTCAATTGATATTGAAACGGGTTTGGAGTAGAACGAAATTGTTACCAATGAGTTAATGATTAACAAAAATAGCGTATAGGGGATGAATCGTATGGAGGTAGCTTTTAAGAATGAAACTGATATTGAAAAGATTTAATGCTTAACAAAAATAGAGATTGTTGGAGCGTACAGAAGGAGCTATTGAAGAATGAATAGCTGTGAAGAAAGAATGGCATTGTGGTGTTGTACGCATTAAACCTCCAACCAATCACAGCCAAGACACATCAGCAAATTAAATGCATGTTGTGCTTCAAAGGTCTTTTACATTATTCATGTTTATTAGATAGTATAGATACATTGAAAACTGAAAAAACATTTATTATAACATCATTTAATTTAAAAAGGTAAAAATATAAACTAACTTTTAGAGGTGTCAAAACGGGTGGGCCGGGCGGGCACGGGCTACGGGCTAAACGGTCTATGGGTTAAACGGGCACAGGCTAAACGGGGGTGGGTCAAACGGGCGCATGTTATACGAATCGTTTTAGGAAAGAGCTAAAAAAAAAAAAAAATCCTCAAACGTAACACCTCGTTTATATTTAAGTAACTAAAGATACTATATTCACAAGTTTTTTCATTAAAAATAATTTAATGTTCTACAATTGAGAGAAAAACATGTGCCCATCATACTCATTTAACTTCTAAATGGGAATATATGCCCGTTTCAAAAAAAAAAAAAAAAAAAAAAGTCCTAAATGTGCCAAAATCTTTTAAAAATTTGCCCCATTTAGCAATTTTTTTTTTTTTTTTTTAATTTTTGGCACAAATAGCCAGCTCTACCAAAAAAAAAATATATATATAATAAATAAAATAAAAAAATAAAAAAAAACAAACTCATCATTCCTTTGACTCTCTTTCTTCCCATAACATACAACAACTCTTTTACACACACAAACTCTTAAATACTTTCTCTATCTTTAAATATCCGGCCACCTTATCACCATATAAATATCGCCGGAAAATATTGGCGAAAAATATCATCAGAAAATATCGGCGGGAACCACCCTATCAACTTGCCCTATCAGCTGGGATCTTATTCATTCTCTTGTTTGGAATTTATATGTTTTTATTTGTTTGGATATTATGTATTCTTATTTGAACTAGTCTTTGAGCTCTGTTTGCATTTATGTATGAAGATTCTGATAGAAATGTGATAATGGGGAGTTGATGAGAGACAACAATAAATGGTGGTGATAAAAAAGATTGAAAAAATAATAAATAATTAATATATTGATGGTAACTAAGTCAATGATTATGTAATTATATTTGTGTATTTAGACTATCCCATTAAATAAGTTAATGATTTCAATTTGGTGTAACAAGTCAATAGTTAGTGAATCATTTTGGTGTATTTACTATTTAGAGACCCCATTTTGATGCGAAATATGAGGTGTATGCACCGTCCCGTATTATAGATAAATGGTCTATGTGTTGAACTTCTTGCATAATAGCTGGCTTGTTTTGAGAAGTTTATGACTTACCGTATGTTGTAAACTTGTATCTAACTTAATTGTTTTTTGGTGTAAAAGGTGAAATATATTATATACTCCAAACATAGTACAAATAATGAGACTTCTATCACTGTTTGGACAAGTCCCAAACATGAACACATTCACTACTCCATACATAAGGTTATATGATCATGTGTTGGGTCACTGAATTCCCCAATCTTCTTCTAACAGGGATTTGAACGTAAAATCACCTAAGTGTAAACAAGTCACTGAGTGAACAGTAACTCAGTGAGTCATCTTCAGGATGCTTAGACCGAGCCTAAGAAGAAAGGTTCTCCGTTCAGTGAGGCGGAACTCAGTGAGTGTGATCTAAGCCAATAAGAAGGTGATGGATTTAGTGAGGATGACAATAACTCACTGAACCCCATGACTCCTCAACAACTATCATGGTACTGAAGACTGATGACTTGAAGACTGAAGTGTTGGCGGGACTGGGCGGGAAAGTTTGAACTGTTTCACTAAAGTGCTTATCACTTTAAGGTCAAACTTTCCCCAGATGGTTAAAACCAGTCTGTCATTAGAAAGCACCTTTTGGATTTAACCCAAAGAAGTTTCCCTTGCCAGAGAATAAAATCTATCAAGATTTTGTTAAGGAACGTTTAGGTCCATTGTATAATAGAGTTGTTCATATTTGTGTATAAATAGGTAGCATAAGTGAGGAGTAAAAGTTGACAAGTTTGTGCAATTAATGCAAAGCATTCACAAACCACTTTTACTCCTCCAAAGAACAACATAGCCCCTGAGATAGCTCAGTGGGTCCTTAGTTGTCACTCAAACATTGTTTTGAGTTTAGAGAGGATTCAATACCACACTTGTCATTTTCAATCCAAAGTGTTATTCCGCAAACACTTGGGTACGATTCTTTTGATTAACTTCTAATAAAGAATTAAACGTTGAAAAATATTGTCTCTTATCTTTACGTTACTTTATTGTTAATCATTATATACATCTGAGTTAAAAGTCATATAACTTGGTTACACTAGCTTTTTAGTTATTGTTAACCAAGTAAAATGGACCAACAAGTGGTATCAGAGCCTCTGGTTTGTAAAACTTTTCATAATCTGTTTTTAAAACTAAAAGAGTGCTCAAAAAGTTTTTTAAAACCTTGATCCCACCATGGCTGACTCAGATGTTCCCCAACTTGTCGACAAAAAGGGTGGAAGTTATTCAGCAACTGCCCCTCGACTTGAAGTTGGAAAATTCAACAAGTGGAAAAAGCGAATGCTTTGCTACTTAACTGGGATGGAACCTTATTACATCAAATTGATTAATGATGCTCCATTTGTCCCAACAACTGCCCAAGTTTTATTCAAACCTGAAGCCCAATGGACCCCAGATGAAAGGAGGGTGGTCAATCAGGACCAGCGCCTGAAAAACATCATTATATCATGTCTTTCTGACGATATAATGGAATCAGTGATTAACTGTCCCACTGCCAAGCAGACATGGACTGGCCTGGTTCATAGCTATGAAGGGCCTTCTGATACCAAAGAGAATAGAATAATGGACCTGAAGCTTGAATTCAATACCTTCAGGGCCAAGGATTCTGAAAGTCTCTCTGAGATTTATACTCGGTATAAGACCCTCCTGAATGAGCTGACCAATGATGGTGTTATTCTGTCAAAGCATGAAATCAATGTTGGCTTTGTCAACTGTCTCCCTGAGAAGTGGTTAAACTTCTCTCAGGGTTTGAGAAATGCTAACCATATTCAGAACCTTGAACTCCCTGCTATTTATGGGAAGTTTGTCTATGAAGATAATCTTATCACCAGGAGATACTCCGGTAAAGCTCAGGAGACCAAAAAGGCCTTGACAATTTCACCCATATCAACTGCTTTCTATTCCATTGGTGTTGTTCAGGATTTCCAAGATGATTCTAATGATGAGGTTGACCAAAGAACCAGTGAGGAGTACCTAAATGATCTTCAAATTGAATTTCATGAAAGGGCACTCCTTGCAAATTCAAAAAGGTTTTTTAAGAAAAATAAATTTCCTTCTAAAGCAAATGAAAACACTGAGTGTTTTAAATGTGGCAAAAAGGGCCATTTTGCAAAAGATTGTTTTTCCAAAACAACCTCAGAACCATCTTTCAAATTTTCAGGAAATAACTATTTTTCAGGACCTAGCAAGTTTCAACCTAGGTTGCTTCAATCTAGTCAAAGATTTGAAAAAACCCCTCAAATTGACTTTGAAGCCAAGTATAGGAAGGCCAAAGCCAAACTTGCCCTCCTTGAATCATCCTCATCAGTCACTCAGCTACCTCAGGCTCCAAAGCCTCCTCAGGCCAAGAACAATGGACTTGTCGCTAAAACATTTGACTGGGATGAAGTTGAAGTGTCCTCTGATGATAATGAAAAAGTTCATATCAGTGCCCTGATGGCCCTATCAGATGACAACAAACTTGCTGTGGGAAAGAGTCATGCAAGAGATGGAGAATGAGTTAACATCACAATGAGAAAGGTAAACATTTTACTTTCTATGGATGATGATGCTGATTGTAAATCTTACTTAGATTATATTAATGTTGATCTTAAGTATGTTGAAGAGCAAAGACTTAATTTGTTTTCAAAATTTAACAAACTGAGGTTTGAATTAAATCAATGTAGAGATGAACTACTTGCTTTGAAACAAGCTAAGCTTGAAAGTGTTACACTTCAAATTCAAAATTCTGAACTTGTAAAGCAAAATCAAGCTCTTCAGGAAGAACTTAAGAAAGAAAAGGATGTTATTTGGAAATGGACTCGGAAAAACCCCCAACTTTATGAAACACTGAGTCTCACACCCAGAACCAAAAAGGTGGCCATGGGTGAAGATCAACTCACTGAAGAGTCTGGGGAGAGTAGCCATTCAACAACCTTTTTGTCAACCAACATACTCTCTAGCAAAGAACTTGCTCCTAAACCCAGTGATTGGATTGAAAGAAACAATCGTGACAGTAAGCTGCTAAATTTTAACACTGAAAGAATCCTGGAGCCTGAAAGTCAGGCTATCAAGGAGCTGCTAGCAGTCACTGATGAACTTAGTCCTACTGAGCCCATCACTGAGTCTAAGTCTAATTCACCACTCCCTCCACTGAAACATCTTCTGGGAGCTGAACCCAATTCTGACCTTGCACGATCAGTCTATCAACCCCATTCTCCCAAAGAGAAATCAGGGTTAGGAAAGACTATTCTGAAGAGACCTACTCCTGCACCCACTGAACATCACACACCTTCAGTACCTACTGAAGAGAAACATGAAAGCACTGATTCAAAATTTGATCAGCTTGCTGAACTTGTCAGGATGCTGAGTGAGAAAATTGAGTCCACTGAAAAACCTTCTGACTCAAAACTTAAAAACCCTTCAGTATCCTCAAGTTCTTCTAAACCTAAAAGCATACCCAGACCTTCAGGGAGATGTGAGCTGTGCAATTATCCAAATCACAGCACCGATAAATGCTACAGAGTCCTGTTCTGCATGATATGCAAACAAGAGGACCACAGAACTTGTGATCACATCTCTCACACGGCTTCTTTAAAAGCACAAGGTCTATACAAAACCCAAGGCTATCAGTATGCCACACCTTCCAAACAAAGACTGAAGGCTAAGCCTTTCTTACCATGTCCTCACTGTGGTTTCAATGATCATCTTCCTTATGATTGTATGATGAAAAATTGCTGTGACATCTGTGGAGATCCCTCCCATGAAACCAAAGGACATGACAAGATCATTCAGTCTAGAAGGAAAACTCCCACCAACACTTCTCAGTCAACTGAAGCATCAACCTCCACAAAATGTAAAACATGTGGAAGCTCAGTACACACAACTTCAGACCATGATTCATTAGCTATATTCAAAAAGTCCCTGAGGACTAAGCCCACTAGAAAGTGGGTCAACAAGAAAAACTAACCCAGTTTACTTTTTGTGGAGAAACACATCAGGGATCCTACCTGGCACCTCGATAGTGGATGCTCTAGGAGTATGACTGGTGTGAAAAGTTATCTGCACAAATATGTGGAAGAACCAGGACCCAAAGTAGTATTTGGTGATAACTCATCAGCTCCCACTGAAGGTTATGGTTCAGTAAACTGCAATGGTATAGTTCAATTTGATGCCAAATACATAGTTCAATTTGATGACAAGAGAGGGACCATCTTTAATGCCAATAAGGAAGTAGTATTGATTGCCCCCAGGAGGGATGATGTTTATGTCCTAGACATGTCATCCCTGAATCAAAATGGGACTTGTCTATTCTCAAAGGCAAGTGAGACAATCAACTAGCTATGGCATAGGAGACTCTCTCATCTCAATTTCAAAAGCATCAACAACCTGGCCAAACAGAACAAAGTTCTGGGCCTTCCATCCCTGGTGTATACCGAAGACAAGCCTTGTTCTGCTTGTGAAAAAGGAAAACACCACAGAGCATCATTCAAAACCAAACAAACCTTTTCTATCAAAAGCTTCCTACACCTTCTCCATATGGACCTTTTTGGACCTGTCAGTCCAATGTCCATTCACCATGAGAAGTATACTCTGGTCATAGTGGATGAGTAGTCAAGATACACTTGGGTTTACTTCCTGACCAAAAAGAGTCAGGCAGCTGAAACCATCATGTCATTTGTCAGGAACATTGAAAATCAAAATGTTGTCAAAGTTAAACAAATTAGAACTGACAATGGCACTGAATTCAAAAACCAAGACCTTGAGTGTTTTTGTGATGAAAAAGGAATTTCTCAAAATTTCACTTCTCCTTATACCCCTGAGCAAAATGGAGTAGCTGAAAGGAGAAATAGAACACTCATTGAGGCAACGAGGACAATGTTAAATGGCTCAGTCCTCTCAAAACATTTCTGGACTGAGGCAGTCAAAACAGCTTGCTACATTCAAAACAGGTCAATCATTGTGAAAAGGCACAATAAGACCCCTTATGAGATATTCAAAGGAAGGATCCCTGACATTAGCTACTTTCATGTATTTGGGTGTCCTGTGTTTATTCATAACCACAAGGATCACTTAGGTAAGTTTGATGCCAAAGCTGATGATGGATACTTCCTGGGATATTCTCTGGTTTCCAAAGCCTTCAGGGTATTCAACACTAGGAGACAACAAACTGAGGAAACTTATCACATCACTGTTGATGAGAGCACTGAATCCATCAGGTTCTCATATTCCTCAGTTGAAGATATTGGTATTGATGACTCATCAAGGTATCCCCCTGATGAGTATCATCCTGAGAACAACCCCTAAACCCAATACCAAGCTGATGCTGATGTCTCCTACTATATCATTCCTCACAACCTACCCCAACCAACCATCAGTGAGTTCATTGAAACTCAGCAGGTCTCCAATGAGACTGCACCCACTGAACAAATTGTTCAGGAACCCTCAGAACAAGTTGTTCCCACAAATGCCACTGAAGCACATATTGATGAGTCACCTCATGTTCCTGAGCCTGAACCTAATCAGGCTCCTTCAAGCTCAAATTCCTATACCAAACCTCAGGATAGCTGGACAAATCCAAAATTATTGAGCTTGTGAACATCATTGGTGAACCCACTGAAGGCATGCTCACAAGAAGCATGGCTGCAAAACTCAAAGCAGCCTCAGCCAATATATGTCTTTATGATGACTATCTCTCTGAGATTGAGCTTAAAAATGTCAAAGAAGCCCTGACTTATGAAAGTTGGGTTCAGGCCATGAAGGATGAATTAGAACAATTTGACAGAAATGATGTCATGACCCTTGTTGAATGCCCCAGGGTGTTTTAATCATAGGTATGAAATGGGTCTTTAAAAACAAGACTGATGAGAATGGCACATTCATCAAAAACAAAGCAAGACTGGTTGCCAAAGGATATAACTAACAGGAAGGTATAGACTATGAGGAAACCTTTGCACCTGTTGCTAGAATGAAAGCCATCAGGATCTTCCTTGCCTATGCAACCTACATGAACTTTAAAGTTTACCAAATGGATGTTAAAAGTGCATTCCTAAATGGTAACATCAAAGAAGAAGTTTATGTGCAACAGCCTCCTGGCTTTGAAAGTAGTGAATACCCCAACCATGTCTACAAGCTTAACAAGGCCCTTTATGGACTGAAACAAGCTCCCAGGGCATGGTATGAAACTCTTTCAGCCTTCCTGATCCAAAACAAGTTTGTCAGAGGAAAGATTGACAACACACTGTTCATCTACAGAACAAAAAGTGATGTCATCCTGGTTCAAGTGTATGTTGATGACATCATTTTTGGCTCAACAAATTACAAACTTTGCAAACAGTTTGAGAAACTGATGACAACAAAGTTTGAAATGAGCATGATGGGTGAACTCACATACTTTCTTGGACTCCAAATCAAACAAACTGAAAAAGGAATATCCATTTACCAAGAAAAATACCTGAGGAACCTACTGAAGAAGTATGAGCTCACTGACTGCTCTTCAGTAAAGACTCCTATGGTTCCTCCAAACAACCTTGGCCCTGACCTCACTGGCAAATCAGTGAACCAAACCCAATACAGGGGAATGATAGGCTCCCTGATGTACTTACTTGCATCAAGGCCTGATATCCAATTCTCAGTATGTCTATGTGCAAGATATCAGGCTGACCCAAAAGAGTCCCATCTCACTATTGTCGAGAGAATCTTCAGGTACCTGAAGGGTACATCAAACCTTGGTTTGTATTACCCAAAATGTTCAGGATTTGATCTCAAAGTGTACACTGACTCTGACTATGCAGGATGCAATATGGAAAGAAAAAGTACCTCAGGATCCTGTCAATTTCTTGGTGGTGAACTTGTGTGTTAGAGTACAAAGAAACAACAATCAGTGGCCATGTCCTCAGCTGAAGCTGAATATATGGCTACTGCAGGATGTTGTACAAATGTACTATGGATGAAGAGCCAACTAAGTGACTATGGCATTCAGTAAAAGATGGTACCTATCTTTTGTGATAATACAAGTGCCATAGCCATCTCAAATAATCTAGTACTTCATCAAAGAACCAAACACATTGACATCAGATACCACTTCATCAGGGACCACATCATGAATGGAGAAATTGAATTACATTTCATCCCCACTGAGTATCAGCTAGCTGATATCTTCACAAAACCCTTGGATGAACCCACTTTCACAAGATTGAAAGCTGAATTGGGCATGTTGGACATAGAATCAGGCAACTGATCACAAAAAGTGTTCCAACCTGATGTAAATTCTCTAGTTCCCTGATCACACCCTTCCTGAACAAACCCATTCCTGAATGAAAAATCATTCAGGGGGCTCAAGATGTCAAAGGCATTGAATACCCTAACTAAATGCTCTAAGTACTTAGTTAGTAAATGTCCCAGGTAGGTAACTGATTCCTATTAAATATAGGAATATATGTCACTTACACAACTGGCATCCACATCTCTCTCACCAAACACCACTGAGCATTAATTCCTCTCTCACAACAAATAGTTGTGATGATACCACTCTGCAAAAGTGCATTATTTGCAGAGCCACACAACTGTTCACCCCATCATGTGAGAGAAAATAGGGTAATGGGAATCGTGATAATTAATGCGGATATCAAACACATATTATTATACCGTTTTGGTTAATAAAAAAAACCCTTTGATATCCGCAACATCACTACCCTAATACATTCCCTATAAAAACCCCCCACAAAGAAAAAACACACACGCTTTTAAAACCTTATCAAAACTCTTGCAAAATTGTTTTTCAAAATCTGTTTGATTAAACTGCGTATGTTTTCTTCTTTGATACTAATTTTTCTCAAAACCAGACCTTTTTCAAACACAAATGGATTCTTCAAAGGTCATCAAATACGCACCCAATGTGGATTTCCAAATGGAAAGCATAGACCTCACCAAAAACAATGTGGTGGGGAACTTTGCCTACCCTGAAGGGTTCCCTGAATATAGGGATGTGGTGAAGTTCCTACAAAACTGTTTTCTCACCACTACATTCACAAAGACCCCCTCAGTCAGCTATCATGACTACCTGAGGGAATTTTGGTGCACAACGGTGGTTGAAAACCCTGATGCGCCAAAGGAGGCCAAAATCAGGTTCTCAGTGAAGAATGGAACTAAGTTCCTAACTCTTGACTACAAAACCTTTGTCAAAGCCACTAGCCTTGACTACACTGAGACTTTTGTAGCCCAAACCACTGAAGAGGAAGTTAGATAACTCCTCTTGGAACTTGGGCACTATGATAAACATCATCCTGATGTTACTCCAGGGGCCCTACTGTCCAAAGCCCCCATAATCAAAACATGGTTCCCTGCCCCTGGAGGATCCTGATGACATTTGTTATTCAGGTCCTTAGGGGGAATAAATCCTCAACTGAGCAACTAAACACTACTCAATCAATGATAGTGTACTGTCTCATTGAGGGTAAAAAGATTGACCTTGGAGAAATTATCTTCAGGGACCTCATAGCCAAATTGGGTGGGAAGTCTAGGCAAAAACACATGTCTTACCCTAGATTCATTTCCTGTGCCCTGAATGACTTATTAGGGTCTGAGTATATTAAGCCTGACAGTGTCAGCTTTGAACCTGATGTCTTACATAAGGCAAATTACTCTCGTGAGCCTATTGAGGTAATAACTGTCGCCCTGACCACATATATGCTGACTGCTATCCAGGGTGACAACATCATATCACCAGTTCCCTCTCCCACCAAGAAGGTGAAGAGGAAGAAGGGACAGGGGTCCAGGAAGGTGGCTCAACCCAAGTCACTCGCCACTGAGACCTCTGCCCCTAAGCCTGACAAAAGGGGGCAACAAAAACAACAGACCCTGACTGCTGACACCCTCAGGATCATCAGCCAATCTTTGGCCCCAAAACAAAGGCCAACGGAGGGCACTGAGACATCACACTCAGTGTCCTCGGGCGAACCCGTTCCCAAAGGCTCTGCTGACATAAACAAGTCAGTGGAGTTGGAACCAACCAAACCTTCACATCCTGCTAAAGGCTCTGGGAAATCACAACCAGGGTCTTAGGGAGAAAGGGGTCCTATACCCTCGGTGGGGCAGCACTACTCCAAGGAGACCCACAAACAATCACATCCTGCCAAAGGCTCGAGTAAATCACAACCCAAGCAACAGGGAGTTCTCGCCCCTAAACCTTCGACAGGCCAGTACAAGCCTGTTGGAAAGGGGGGCAAAACCAATCAGGTGCCTGATGAGGACATTCGCAAATCAAAGCTTTTGTCTAAGGGTACAAAAACTCATCCCAAAGACTCAGAGGGAAACATACAACCCGATGATAGGGACACAACTTTCACGGCTCCTCATGATGGCACTGAGAAACTCCCATCAGTGTATGAAAGGGTCACGGGGGACAAAGATTCAGAGGGACAAAAGCCACCCGCTGATATGGAACCCATAACCACCCCCGGAGGTGCGCATAACTTGGGAACTGACCTTGAGGACCAGGTAGATAAAACCCAATCTACCAGATTTGAGGGGTCAGGACCTGGCCATAACGAAGGCAAGTCTTCTTATGAAGAGGAGCCGGATAACCTGAACCTGTTGCAGATTAACTCACTGGCTGATGCTCAGGTCGCCCTGTTCTCTGATGATGAATTTCAAAGTGATGAGGAGATTTTTGAAGCTGGAGATGATATGGTGGTTGAGGAGACAATCCCTGAACCAATTCCTCTGTCTCCTCAACCCTCTAACACTGAGGCTGCTGAAACTAACTCCACATCAGAGTCCTCAGAAGATGATCAAGCTCCTCTCACTGAGAAAGTTTTCACCAAATTCATCAAGAAGATTACTAACATTTTGTACAGGGGGTCACTAACGAAGTGTTTAACATGCACACTGAGAAAGCAGTCCATTACCACCTCCTCAAGGATACGGTTGAAGACTTTAATGATGATGTCAGGGAACAGAATTCCACAGTCACCTACTCTCTGACACAAATGGTCTCTCAACTCAACCAGTTTTTGGAATCCCTCAACAAGCTAAATACAGGGGTTCAGTCTGTTCAAGAATCAGTCAAAGATGATCCTGAGCTAACTAGGAAGCTTCTTCAGGCATCTGAGATGTATCAGGTAAACTCAGTGAACTTCACTGAGTTACTTGACTTGCTAAAGGGATCAAATGTTCAGTATCTCAACTCAACTATGGAGTCTCTCAAATCTTCCTTTACAAAATTGGAAGAATAAGTGGCAGCTCAATCCCAAAAGTCCACTTCTCTGGCATGGACAATGGGTTCCAGGATGACAGCCCTTGAACATTCTCAGGCTGCACTTGACTCCAAAGTATCTCTCATTCATCAGGATACTGCGGAAATCAAGTCTATGATGACCAAAATTTTTCAAGCCTTCAAGGGAACATCTACTTCTTCTTCAGTACAGCCATGATGAGGCGAAAAATGAACCACTTTTAGGGGGTCATTTAAGCCCGGAATTGAATTTATTGTATCAAATATTGCCCTAAATCGTTTCTTTTGTGATTTTAGGTACTTTGGGAGTGAAATCTGGAAAAGGAAGCAATTCGGACGTTTTTGGAGCATAAAAGTGAAGAAAACTCCAAAGTCTTAATTTTCCTTGCTGGGAACAGTAGGTGACGGCGTCAAGAAGGAATCCTTGACGGCGTCAAGAGCAAATTTCCATGACGATCCAGTACAGATTTGACGGCGTCACAAAGTAGGGCGTCAAGAGTAAAATGCATGATGGCCTGGAAATGCACAATACATGACGACGTCAAAAGTAGATCAAGGCATTCCGAGAAGAGTTTTGGCGGCGAGGTGACGGTGTCACAAGATTGGTCTTGACGCCGTCAGACCCTATTTCCTATATATATTTTTCTAATTTCCACACATTAAAAAGAGAAGTTTTGGAGAAACCCTAAGTACGAACTTGGTGCGAATTTTACAGGTTTTTCAAGGGTTCTAAGCCCTTGATACCTTTCATGTGTAATTGAGATAAGTATTCTTTTAATTCAATTAATATGTCTATGTGTTGGTTGTCTATATCTTGTTCTTGTCTTAATTCCATCATGCTAGGCTAGATCTATCTTGTGTTTGCTTGGATCTAATGAAACTTAGATGTTAATTATGTGTTGATTACTTGTTTATAATTGTATTGGATGAATGAATTTGATGTTAGGCTTAAGAAAACTGGCAGATCTCCAAATGGTAACATGCTTGAACGTCTTAAGAAACATGAACCGATGTGCACTAGGTCTTTATTGGTTGTATTTAATGCATGAGCCACTGTTTATAATCCCTTTGGTTGTGCTGGGCATGGTATAGGAGGAGATAAGAGCTCATAGAATTAGGGAGTTAAGTGCGCCACCCCATGAATGATATTAAGGAATACAATCCATCATCCATGCAACTATAACAAGTAATTAACGTGTAAAAGATGTCTAGGGAGTAGTGAAATCTAAGTAAACACATTTTCTCCACTTATTGCTCACAACTTTAGTATAATTTAGTTTATTTTCATTTCTAGTATTTTATTTTGATTGCATCTTTAGTATTGGGTTAGTTGATTAGCAACTAATTCCGCCCAAATCCTTCAAACCCGAGATTTTTATTTGCTTTCTAAAAAATATAAAAATACAAAAAATAATCATCCCTCACCTTTAGAGCTAGTATTTAGGTTTTCTAATCCTAGCGACACTATTCCTAGCTGAACGATCAATCCCCCGGTACTTGTCACTATACTATACTACAACGATCAGGTACACTGCCTGGTGGGGGTTGTAAGCTTCTCAAGATCCATTGAGAGGTAAAGCCTGGTGTGATTCCCACGTATCAAGCCAACACTTGCCATCACTGACGCTCAGGCAAATGTTGAGGGGGAGAATGCTACTAAAGCCACTAATACTGAGGAACAAGAAGCTGGACAGCCTTTTCACACTGAGGGGGAGAAAGTCACTGAAGCCACTCCAATCACTGAAGTTCCATCGCAAGAGGAACCAGTCTCCTACACTCTCAGGCAGGACAGAGGAAAAAGTATTGCTACCACCTTTGAACCTGAAATTGTGCTCAAGCCTGCCTCAATCATAGTCAATTATGACCCTGATGAGCCTATCAGAGTCCCGTTTGAAATCAATAGAGTAGTACATCATCTCACCAATGCCGAAATCCAAGCTCACATGGAAAGGATTGAGATACTACAAAAATTGGCTGAAGAAGAGAGGATGAGCAAGCCTGCCCTTATAAAGGTTGTTCAAGAGGAAGCTGAAAAGATTGGACTGGATACTGAGGCACTAGCCACTGAGCAAGCTGGTGCAGCCTTTAAAAAGGCTCAAGAAGAAGAGTTGAGTGCTCTCAAAAGGAAAAGGGAAGAAAAGCTCAGGAAGGACGCTCATATCAGGAAGACCAGGATTGAAAGGTATACTTGGGTGATGAAAGAAAGGCTGAAACCTGAAACCATCACTGACATTAAAATCCATCGCAACACCAATCCTGCAATAATCACTTTCTTCAGGGGGACAAGATAAAAGAGTGATGCAAGTTCACAATCCATTCAGGTTTGCTGACTTTGGCATCACTGAACTTGATGAGCTTCGTCCCATCATTGCCAAGAAGAACAATGTTGTGGTACCCAACCTTCTCAAGTCACTGAAGGAAAGGTATGACAGACTGAAAGCAATGCCTGAAGCACTGAACATTCCCTCCCTTCTTCCTGCTTCAACAACAGAGACTGCTCCATCAAAGGCTTCCAGGAGGAAAAGGAAGCATATTGAGATGGAGCCTGAGATCAAAGTACTAGGGCTGGACTGTGACAGGCCACTTCCTGAAGGGATCACTTTTGTGAACAATGCGGTCCTTGAAGCACCTGAAAGAGGCTTATGTTTTACTGATGAGTATGGAAACCTAGCTTTCCAAAGATGGTCTGATATGGAAAAGGCAGGAATTATTGCAATGCTCATGTACCTCATGTTGGCGTCCCCCATTAAGAGTATTGAGAACAAAAGATTCTGGCAGGACTTAGAAGCAATGATTAATGAACATCCTGAAAGACATCTACTCAGATCAAAGAAAGCAAAGCTTGAAGCCCTTGGATACCACCTGAACATCTAATCTGCAACAACAACTATCTTTTTATTTTTGTAATTTGTAGGATTTGTAATAACTATTAATAAACTTTGATGTTTTGTTTAAATTATGTGTCCTACTTATAATTACATCAACATTCAGTAAGAAATGAAGACCCCTGCAAACTCATACTAAATCATGAAACACTTAGGCTATTTGTATGTTCAAATAGGGGGAGATTGTTGGGTCACTAAATTCCCCAATCTTCTTCTAACAAGGATTTGAACGTAAAATCACCTAAGTGTAAACAAGTCACTGAGTGAACAGTAACTCTGTGAGTCATCTACAGGATGCTTAGACCGAGCCTAAGAAGAAAGGTTCTCCATTCAGTGAGGCGGAACTCAGTGAGTGTGATTTAAGCCAAGAAAAAGGTGATGGATTCAGTGAGGATGACAATAACTCACTGAACCCCAAGACTCCTCAACAACTATCATGGTACTGAAGACTGATGACTTGAAGACTGAAGTTTTAGCGGGACTGGGCGGGAACTGTTTCACTAAAGTGCTTTATCACTTTAAGGTTAAACTTTCCCCAAATGGTTAAAACTAGTCTGTCATCAGAAATCACCTTTTGGACTTAACCCAAAGAAGTTTCCCTTGCCGGAGAATAAAATCTATCAAGATTTTGTTAAGGAACGTTTAGGTCCATTGTATAATAGAGTTGTTCATATTTGTGCATAAATAGGTAGCATAAGTGAGGAGTAAAAGTTGACAAGTTTCTGCAATTAATGCAAAACATTACCAAACCACTTTTACTCCTACAAAGAACAACATAGCCCTTGAGATAGCTCAGTGGGTCCTTAGTTGTCACTCAAACATTGTTTTGAGTTTAAAGAGGAGTCAATACCACACTTGTCATTTTCAATCCCAAGTGTTATTCCGCAAACACTTGGGTACGATTCTTTTGATTAACTTCTAATAAAGAATTAAACGTTAAAAAATATTGTCTCTTATCTTTACGTTACTTTATTGTTAATCATTATATACATCTGAGTTAAAAGCATATAACTTGGTTACATTAGCTTTTTAGTTATTGTTAACCAAGTAAAAGGGACCAACAAGTGGTATCAGAGCCTCTAGTTTGTAAAACTTTTCAAAATCTGTTTTCGAAACTAAAAGAGTGCTCAAAAAGTTTTTTGAAACCTTGATCCCACCATGGCTGACTCAGATGTTCCCCAACTTGTCGACAAAAAGGGTGGAAGTTATTCAGCAACTGCCCCTCGACTTGATGTTGGAAAATTCAACAAGTGGAAAAAAGTGAATGCTTTGCTACTTAACTGGGATGGAACCTTATTACATCAAATTGATTAATGATGGTCCATTTGTCCCAACAACTGCCCAAGGTTTAGTCAAACCTGAAGTCCAATGGACCCCAGATGAAAGGAGGGTGGTCAATCAGGACCAGCGCCTGAAAAGCATCATTATATCATGTCTTCCTGACGATATAATGGAATCAGTGATTAACTGTCCCACTGCCAGGCAGACATGGACTGACCTGGTTCATAGCTATGAAGGGCCTTCTGATACCAAAGAGAATAGAATCATGGACCTGAAGCTTGAATTCAATACCTTCAGGGCCAAGGATTCTGAAAGTCTCTCTGAGACTTATACTCTGTATAAGACCCTCCTGAATGAGATGACCAATGATGGTGTTGTTGTTGTTGTTGTTGTTGTTGTTGTTGTTGTTGTTGTTGTTGTTGTTGTTTGTTTGTTTGTTTGTTTGTTTTTATTATTTGTTTTGTTTTTTTAGGAAATTTAGATTGTATTTTAGTCATGTACAAATTTTTTTCAAAATACAGTTTTGGTTATAATATTTTTATAGAAGCCGGGATCATTTATTTTACGAATAGTTAGCGTTATAGAGTTGCAAGCATAGCACTCTTGAGTGACGAATAGGAAGATAGTTAAAAAAACCCCAAACAATACAATTAAATCAATTAGATGGGAGTTCATAAGGAGGTACTTTCGATTTGCTAATACTTTTTCTTCATATATAAATAGCCAAACCCCAACCCGTTTTAACTTACCAAAATGATCGATGTTGCCCCAGTTAGTCACTGAATCCATCTTTTGGCTAGGGCGTCCAAACATAAGATAAAAAGTTAAAAGTTGAGGGCTCGCAAGGAGTGTCTTAATAATGTTATTACTTTTCCATACAGGGATTCTTGCATTAGTGTCCAAACATAGGATAAAAAGTGACATTAGATTAAAAGTTGAGGTCTCGCAAGCTAGACAAACATGGTTATAAAAAATACATTATATAAAGTTCACTGCTTTAATGGTTTCGTTTATGTTCTTTCATTGTTTTCATCATCAACGTCAACCATTTATCTCAACTCTCAACTAACATGAGTACAAAAAGATACCATTTTTCTGAACATAGTGGCCCTTTAGATAAACAATACACTGGTGATCGAAATGGATCCGAATAATTAGATTCCATTACTTCACCTAACACTAACTCTTGCAAAAAAATTGCAACATCACATACACTAAATTAGACAGTGTGCACCAAGTCAACACAAAGTAAACTCATATAAAATCTTATAACCCCAATAGTCGATATTCCATAAGAATGTACACTGCTATCAGGGAAAGTAATAAACATAAACAGCTTACCAGTCCAGGTTAAACAATGAGCTCCAACTATTTAACAAGGACGCCACTTTTCCCAAGCACATTGGTCTTGTACCTCTAACCCATTCAATTTTTATACAAAAAATCGAAGTTACATTAATTTTTTCAACGCACTTGCTCACTAACTAACCAAACAACCTCTAATGGGTTATCCATTGCCAATACCCAAGGAATGGTCATGATCTTTAACATAGGTGACTTTCGGATATCAACAAAAGAATAAGATTACATACATGTATGCCAGACTCGTAGCTAATTTTGCACCATTAGCTGCATCTATAATGATTAGAAAATTGCGCATTGCAACTAGCAATGGAAAACAGATAATCTTGTTATGATCCATATGTTTAGTGCAGCTAATACCTTTCAAAGGCACATACAAACACCCCATAAGGCAATATTGAAAGCTTTTTAATATAGAAATAAGTACTACTAAACCAAGTAACAACCCGTGTCACTTCTTTTTGGAATAATACTAACAACTCCAATAAACATTACCTTAGTTTTAATTGGTGTCGCTTCTCTTGGCATAGTACAAAAACAAAACCATGTATAGGCACGTGCAATGAGCATCTATATCAACATGCCAATTAACCACCATTCCAACTTTGATCTCCTGATAAGCTTCAGTAAGTCATGCATCTGTATCGACTTTGAGAATACTGATCTTCCACCGACCACCTAAGTAGGTAAACCCTTTTTACACCTAACACCTACTTCCACCATATACGATCCAGTATCAACATAGCCCATTAACCACCATACCAACTTTGATCTCCCAATAAGCTTAAGCAAGTTATGCATCTGCATCTCCGTTGATAATTTTGATCTACCACCAACCAACCAAGCAGGCAAACCCTTTTTACACCCAACACCTGCGTCCACCACATATCATCCATTATCAACATACCCCAACACCAACTATGATCTCCCAATAAACTTCAGCAAAATTTTGCATCTGCACCGACTTTGAGGACATTGATCAACCTCCATCCACCTAAGCGACCAAACCTCTTTACACCCAACATCCACTTCCACGACAAATGATCCAGTAACACCAACATGTCAAATTAATTCGATCTCCCAAGAAACTTCATTAAGTTATAAATCTGTATTGGCTTTTAGAGAATCGATCGGCCACATAGGGTTAAACAACATGTGGGTCCAGTTGAGATAAAAATGATCAAACATTGAAATAAATAAAACCCATTCTGTTATGTTAACTGGATGGGTTCGCCACTTTATTTCCGGCTGCTCCCCAATCGCACCTTCAGGCTTAAACTTGTTTATGCACAAAATTTTAAGATGACACTAAATTTAGTTAGGCGCAAATATGTTTTTTACTATTGTCACAATCTAACTTAATTATATATAGTACTAACCCGCAACCAATTCCATTTATGTTATATCTTATTTATCAACAAAATCACAGTTCCACTGTGCACCTATATAAATATAAAACAAAACATATAAAAGATAGACATCATTCTTGTAGTTTGACGCTTTGCCTTTGAGTATTGTTGTGACTCTAAGTTGTCAGGTAATTTTATCCATATAGTCCAGATACAAAAAGTCCTTCAAAATTAAGCAGATATTACTAAAAGAAAATTGAGAACATTAGTACTAAATGAAATTAAGAACATTATCACCTAAAATAAAATATAAATATAATTTACCTGACCATTTCAGTGGCTTTCCACTCATTCGAACCGTTAATCTATTTTCATTGTGGTTCATGTTTTTCATTTCACCCACTTGACCTATTAGGGGAAAAATAGAGCCTAAATTAATCTATTCATCCATAAAAGGGTTAACCGTCATCTCATATATTTTACCTTCCACGTCGCTCTTTAAAAGAAGATTTTGGTGGTATTTTTGAAAACACAGACATTTGTGAAAAATAGAAGATGAACTAAAATAGTGTTGATGGGTCAACATGATCCAATCCGGCCCATTATAAATTACTCATTTTAACCATTACCCAACCTGACAGACCCATCCAAGTAAGGACTATCCTTAAGTTCTAAAGTCATAACTGGAGAGCTATCCACATTTTCCGAATCAACAAAATAAAGACCATATTGAGACCCACTTTCACCCCTGGAGTGAACCCAAACCTTGAAGCTTGAATGAGATGAACACATGTATGGCTTCTGTATTGCTTATTGTAATCATGCTACATCAATAGAAATTGCAAATCAATCATGTAGATAAGTGAGAACAGAATTATCCAACCTGTGTGGTTCAGAGAGGTCGCGCATTAAATAAGTTCATACAAACTCAGCCATGAACTTAGAACATGAAAAATCACATACATGAGCTTAAAACTTTTTTGTTTATTTGATTAGCCTAAGATGCTATCACTGAAGTCAGCACATCATATATCTTACTCTGAATGTAAGGATGCTTCACGAGATTAGCCATAATCCATTGTAGAGCACTAGTGGTGGTGTCTATACCAGCATTAAGAAACTCACTACACATACCTACCATCTTTTTATAAGTGAGCTTTCCACCATTTCCATTATTAACTTCGTCTTCAGGAAGCTGTTGTGATGCCGTGGCAAGTGAACCTGATTCCCTGTCATCAGGTAACACATATCCTTCCATCTGCAAGAGGTAAATATCGCTCATCCTAATAACTATCATGGATAAAAAAGTGTAACACCCTCTTCACGTTGGTTATTATTCTAAACTATAAAAGCCTTTCATAAAGTAATAGTAGGAGACGACAAATAGTTGATTCTTTTTATTCAAAGTTTTGAGTATATGAATAAGCCAAACGACCCACTTTTAGTGCATCCACCTCTAAAACATAAGAATAAAGACAGTTTACCTGTGAGAGCAGCTGTTGCGTTCATTTAAAGCAGTAGCGCGAGCTGCACGATTTGTGTGACCGATTCTCTTCAGATCAATAACATCTTGAGTACATTTATCAGGTACCAATGTCGCATCAAGAACATTTGAACCAATACATGTGGCCTTTAAGGAAAACTTAATACATTCCTCTAGCGTTTTTATTACCTTTTCAGATAGGCATCTCAAAACCATGGGCTGCAAGCAATTAACCAGGCACAGGATTAGATTAGGTAGCACAATTCACAAGGGTATATTAATATGAAATGTAAGAAGCAAATCAATGAAAAAATTACAAAATTTAAACCTGGTAGAAAAATGAAAGCCACGTCCAACTATCATAAGTACTTATAATCAGTAACATGCATGAAAAATTCTTGATTTAATCACAAGAAAATAATTAAGGTGATGAGCAAACCTTAAAAGAATGTCAAGCTTTACAACCCATCAACTGAAGAGTGTTTTGAACAACATGTCGTGTATACCTATAACTTTTCAACCTTATTTTAAGCATATTCAATTGATTACAACTACGTGAATACAAATTACAATGCTAAAAATTAAAGAACAATACCTGCATAGAACCCTCACCTTCAACAAAGGAAATGCCTGGAACGATATTTCCTGTGACTGCATTTGCATTGTCAGTGATGTTTAAAATCAATAAAGACAGTAAATAATTAACAATTTAGCCATAACTGATAAAAAAAGTTCCAATAAAAGATATAAATGATGATAAGTAAAACTTGAATTCAATCACCAATTTTAAAAACAACAAATATAGAAAATGTACCTTTGAATAAAACCCTAAATCAATAAGTTGATGAAGTAAAACTTGAATTCATTGATAGAAAATATCCAAATCTTGTCAAAATTTGTGATGTCAAAAGTATATACAATAGAATGATATGCATATATGTAATCAATAATCAAAACTAATCCAAACCTGATTTGTTTACGGAACTACAAATATCTAACACGACAATGAGCATGATAAACCTTTTTATGTCCTAAATAAATCGTTTTACATGCGAAAACCTGCAAAGAAACCAACATATGCATGGAGTAACAAAGTTTCATCATTTGAGTTTTGAGGGATAATACCCTAGCACTGCCGTGTAGCCTACAAACAAAATTAAAACCAACTGGCAGTATTGTACCTAAAAACGTAAACCATTGCAAAAAATCTAAATAAAATAACTAACCTTTTGCAGAATCAGAATGCATTCGAATGACATGCTATGTCCCATACATCTGTGAAAACCTGAATGAAAAAAAAAAAAAAAAAAGAAAAAAGAAAAAATCAAACATATAGTTAAAAGTTAAAATGTATGTCATAAAAAAATCAAAAAATTACAAACCTAGTTATATGAGATGATGATAATGATGAAGCTGCAAATACCTAACAACATATATATTCAATTGTATACAAAACACTGCAACATATACAAAACACCAACAAAGAAGACAAATGTTCAACCTGCACATCAAATTAGCAAAGAAAAAAAATCATGTGTGTGATAATGATATGAATGAGTGACAAAGAGACCTACTGTTTACGTTACAGAATAATATTAGGGTTTATAAAATACCGTATATTAATTTAAAATATTCTAAATATATAATTAAGGAACAAATATTGTAATTTAATTACATACCTTTATCAATAATAGGCTGCAAAACAAGTCACAAGTGTTGTGTTGGTATAGTGGTAAAGATGTCTGTCAAATATATGAAACAACCCATGTTCGAATCTTGCTATATGCATTTTGTAAAAAAAACGAATTTATTTAAATAAATGAAAAAAAAAATTGTAGCATGTTAATTGTATCCAAATTTAACAAAAAATAAAAAATAATTAAAAATTTTGTCAAAAACTGCTTACATGGCGATAATGTGATGACATGGTTGATAATGAATTACTAGGCAATGACTGGGCAATGAGGTGATATATTCTTCAAATGCCTCCTGTTATATATAATGTGTATATATATATATATATATATATATATATATATATATATATATATATATATATATATATATATATATATATATGTGTGTGTGTGTGTGTGTGTGTGTATATATATATATATATATATATATATATATATATATATAGAAAAGTGAGAAAAAAAAGTTATATGGGTAAATTATGTAAACACTTGAATGTTCAGGGTTAAAAACAGAAAAAACACAAAAAAATGAAGGACTCGTCTTTTATACAGATACAAACACACCATAAATGGTCCTCATTCAAACACACACTCACGTCACCACCACCACCACCTTCACCGTCATATAACCACCGGTCAAAATACATATTCCGATCATAAAACACACAATTCGATCAAAACACACACACACACACACACACTCCGATCAGAAACATACACTCCGATCAAAAAACACACACACTCCAATCAAAACACACACTCCGATTTTTTTTTCTTTTTTTTATATGTTATTTTAGTCATCATTGTGTAGATTATATAATAATTGTTGTTATTGTTGAATGAAATTACATATTAAAGCATTTGTATGTATTAAATTACAATTTAGTGCATCTGCTTTAATAATATGTTACAACATTAGTTTGTCTCAATAAGTGCATCATGATTCATGTTATTGCATCTCTTACTATGGTAAGAGCATCATCTTATAAGTTAGGGCATCTGTTTGTTTGATTAGTGCATAAAAAAATGTGTAACGGCATCTGTTAGTATGTGTTTGTTTGATTATTGCATCTAAAATAAGTGTTAGCGCATTTGTTAATATAATTAGGTCATCACTCGACTTGTTACAACATTTATTTGTATAATTAGTGCATCAAAAAAATGTATTACGACATCTCTTAGTATGATAAGAGCATCATGTTATAAGAACACTTGTTTGTATAATTAGTGTATCAAAAAAATGTGTTACAACATCTCTTAGTATGATAAGAGCCTAATGTTAAATTAGGGCATTTGTTTGTTTAATTAGTGTTTCAAAAGAAATGTATTAGGACATCTGTTAGTATGATAAGAGCATCATGTTAAAAGTTAGGACATTTGTTTGTATATTTATTGCATCAATTTGTAAGTTTAATGCATCGCTGAAAATAGTTGGGCATCTGTTTGTATGTTTAGTGCATCGATGAACACATTAGAGCATCAATGAGTATGACTAGTGTAGTGCATCGTCAGACATATTAGAGCATCAGTGAGCATGATTAGGGCATCATTGATTATGATTAGTTCACTGTTGGACATATTAAGGCATCAGTTTGTGTGTTTAGTGTATCTGTTTGTATGCTTAGTGCATCGTTGTTGACAGTAGGGCTTCAGTTTGTATGTTTAGTGCATCATTGAACATATTAGAGCCTTAGTGAGTATGATTAGAGCACCGATGATTATGATTAGTGCATCGATGAACATATTAGGGCATTAATGAGTAAGATTAGTGCATCGTTAGACATAGTATTGCATCCGTATGTATGTTTTGTGTATCAGTTTGTATGTTTAGTGCATTATTTTTTATGGGAGGCCATTACGTTATGATCTGCGAATGCAGTATATCTTTATCCATTGACCTTCTATATTTCATTTTGCTACTTTTTTTTGTTGATCTACCGGAATGCATTTTATAGTATAGTTTATTAATTATAAATTCTTGCAACATCTAGTTTAGTATTGCTGATATCTTTTTAAATCATTTATAGCACATTCTGCTTTTATTTGAGACACTCAGGGACCGAATGTTCAAGCCATATTTGTCGACCATCATTGCTGAAACTTCCAAGTACTTCTTTTACCCTTTTCCATTAAAAGTTAACAGGTTCATAGGTCGCTAAGCTCTGTAGCTCTAATGTGTTGCAGGGTTGCCACAATTGTAGCATCAGATCCGGTTTCCGTTGATGCTAAAAGGATGCAAGAGATGCGAGTTAATTCTATTATCATTATGGCTGGAAATATATTCAGGGCATATTAACGTACAATTACTTTTTTATTATGTCTTGGGTTGACTATTTATGCTGCGTATTGCTTGTTCATAATTTATAATAGTGTTTTGTGCTTGTTTACAGTTCAAAGTATATTCTCATGCGAGTCGTTGCACAGAATCTCCCTCCCAAGTTAAGACTTGTTGAAAAGGTTCGACTCTTACAACATTTAGATAGCTAAAGTTGCAATGTCTACGTCATCTGCATTTTTTATGACCTTACATATCTAGTTATCTTTTAAGTAAGCTTATTTTGACAATTAAACTAGTCCAGTTATATATGTGAGCGCCTAGCCCCTTAGGCCATGTAGACTGTAACATGTTCATGTGAGGCGACTTCAATTAGATGTATGCCACTGTTAGTGAGGTACTCCATTTGATGCGGTCGCTTTGTTAAATTCATTGAAACTAGTGATAACTTTTTCAAGAAAATAGGCACTTAAAATATAATATAGTTATGGAAAAGAATGTTTTTTGATCAACCCAACTTGATCCGGCCCGTATCAACACCCCCAAAATACCTTGTTGTGAAGAAAACCTATTTTAACCATTTACTTATGATGAGTGTGTGAATACTCATCATTTTTATCGTATATGAACTGCCAAAACATCCAAAAACACTCAGAAACGCATCAAAATACAGAAATTATTCCAAAAGTGTGTTTTATATGTTTTAGATGCAAAATGTTTAAAAACAAATGAAAAACGAACAAAGTTTGCACAATTGGCAGTTTCAGTCCCTCAAGTTTCAAAAATTGACAAAACTAGTCCCTGAAGTTTTAAAACGAAAGAAAAGTCAACCCAAGGCATTTAAAAGTAAAATATTATCAAAAACGATCCTTGGGTAAAAAGTTTGAGAAAATTACAGGTTTGGTCCCTGAAGTTTCACAATTGGCAAAAACAGTCCCTGAACTTCAGAAATTGACAGAATTGGTCCTTGGTGGGATATTTTAGGATAAAAATCATTTTTGGGTCCTTGGGAAATCAAAAGTTATCAAAATGGGTCCCTGGGTAAAAGTTTTGAAGATTTACAAGATTGGTCCCTGTACTTTGGAAAATTGCATAATTGGCCCCCGGGAAATTTAACATTAGAAAAATCATACTTTGGGTCCCTTTTGATCCTTGTGATAACTTAGGAACGATTGCATTTTCCACCCTCAACTTTTGCAAAATTACAAAATTAGTCCTTGTGCAAATTTCAAAAAAAAAAAAAAAAAAACCAAACGGACCTAATATTAATATTAAATCCACCAATCCAATACCTAGTTATATCCCCAACCCACACATTCCTAAGCCCAACACCTACCAGCCCACACCAAAACAAAACTCACCCCGTTTTAATAATACTACTCCACCCTCAGCCTTTGACCCAGTCAACCCCAACTCCATCTTCCACCTCATCCCACTACCTGCAACACTCCAAACCAACACCATCATCACCCCTAAGTCTGTTTCACCCTGCAATACTTAACCCCTCACCTTATCCCTCCAAACACTACACTCCAAGAACACCTCTGGCATCAATAATTTATAGGAATACGCCAAGATGATTTTGGCGGCAAAAAGTTTGAATGGTCAAGATTGATTGCAATTGATCCTATGGTCAAGAAAGAGTGCTGAAAAAGACAAGGAAGCCTGAGGGAACCCTAATTTGATGAATATAAAAGAAGAAAAAGGGTGAAGCAGAGAGAAGTTAATTTTAAGTAGCAGTAGTGTAGTTTAGAGTAGAATTTTTATTCAGTATCCAATTCCCTTGTAATTTTCTTTACTTATGTTTAGTTTTCACTTGTAATGTTTTTACTTTAAATCAATTCAAGTAATATTCAGTTTTCAAGTGATTTCCAGTTTCACTCAGTTTTCTCAATTTTTATTAAATAATGTTATGTAACTTTTATTTGTTCTCAAATTGATCTCAGAAGCTTTCACAAGCTGTTTATAAGTTTTTATTTTGCCTTGAAGTAAGAAAACTCAGAAAAAAGAAATAAAAAGGAAAAATACAAAGAAAATCAAAAATAAAAAAAATGGGAGTTCAAGAATATTGAAGCAAAACAATGATGCTTGGCATTTGGCTTAGAACTCCATGGGGAGTGTAGGAATATAGATTTGATTCTGGTTTGATCATGGTTCTCAGCTGTGGAAATAACTTGTAAGATTGTAGTTCATATTTTTATATATTCTGTCATATTGAATTCTAATTGTTGTTTGTAATTTATCATTGTTCATTTCTGCTTATTTAATGTTAGTTTAAGTGTATTTAGTGGTATCTCAGCTTATAACCTTGCATTACTCTAATGCTTCTTAAAGTTGTCAAATCTGTTTCTGAAAGGGTGTTTGTAAGGGTTCATCAAGTTCATCTGTTGTGATTCCTTCCTTGGAAAATCAGGGAGAAAAGACTATGATAGAATTACTAGCAGAAGAACAAATGAAATTTATAAAACCCATGTCTGCTAGTCCTTCTCAACTGCCTCAGTCTATTGATATCACACCCGAAGTTCACACTCACTCTCTAAACATGAGGGATGAGCATTTTAGCACTGTTCCTAATAAGGAATCAGACGAATTCATAAATTCTAGTGTTGAGAACCTTGTCCCAATCCCAAGAGAGTCACAGGGAACTTTGGATCATGTGTGTGATTTACCTTCCCCTCTTGAGTGTTCAAACGATCATTTTGAGACTTTCTCAGATTTTAATGATGATTGTACATCTCATGGAGACATTGAGTATATTGAGGCATCACTCCCACAGTTTGATGCTGATCCTCTTCTTGAGGAGTTCGCCGATGAACTTACTCACATCAATCCACTTTCATTGGAAGGTGATGATGGTCTCCTTGACTTCGAAGCCGATCTGGGAGAAATTGAAAGTCTCCTATATCATGATCCACCACTCACTTCTGATCCCAGCAGTCCAATTGAGAATGTTAACCATTTTGTTCCCGAAGCATTCAATACTACTCTCACCAATCCTCTATTTGAATTCGAATCTGAATTCACTTTGATTTCTGATAATCCACTCTTTGATATTCAGAACGAGGATTGTGATGAGTCTATTCCGGAACATGAGTTCACATATTCACATCTTGTGAATAATTCTCTTCATGAGGAGTTCTCCGGTGAACTCACTCATCATATCATGACTCCTCTAGAGTTTGATAGCCCGGGGGGAGATGCTCTCAATTATGAGAATTTGCAAATTCCCACCCACCCTCCCGGGTTGTTTACGAGCTTAACCTTTGAAATCCAAATTCAGGCTAATGAGCCTCCTCTCGAGGAAGAAAATCAAATCATGATTTTCATCATGATTTTCTTCCTTTTCTTCACCTATAAGGTGACTTCTTCTCTTCTTCACTCCTTCGGGAATGAGGATACCATCTTTGATCCCGGCATTTTCATGTATCATTATCTTGAGCCGGATACTTATCTCCTCGGTGTGGAACTTTCACGTGCTTCACGTGCTTCAAATGTTTATCCAAACATCTTGAATGAAAGTCCGATTGAGATTGTTTCTTCCACATCATGCTTCCCCAAGGACAAATGAATTCGGGGTCGAGTCAAGCTAGCGACTCGGTAAACAAAAACAGTAGAATGCTTATAGGGTTTTCACCCTAAGTGTGGGGGAGTTACCCCACTGTGGTTACAAATGAAGTGAAAATACAAAATGGTATTTCCACGCTTAGCTTGTAATGTTGCCCTTTTACGTTCAAAGAGTCGGCATAATAGCCGAGACTTTGAATATTGAGGACAATATTCATGCTAAGTGTGTGTGGGGGGGGGGGGGGGGGTATTTCGCTATTCTAGCGAATTTTATCACATTTTACTATCTTATACCCCCGTTTTTAGCCAAAATTTCAAAAAATTTTCAAAAATTTTTCACTGGTGCTTCAAAATTTTTGTGGTAATCAGTCCGCCTTGTCTAAACGACAAAAAGGGGTTGGCTAATCCAGGAGCAAACGGCTCTTGGTAAAAATATCTCAAATCCGTTTATGGCTTGCAATTTGCCCAAAATTGTATGGTTCCTCAACTCCCCAAAAACAAATGAGTTGGCTAGCCCGCAAGATTATGGCTTGTGGTAAAGGCCGTGAAAAATCCATAATTGGTAATCAGCTCACCAAGATGTTGACTATTCCATCAAGAGCTGGCTAGTCCAGGAGCAAACGGCTCTTGGTAAAGACTAATCAAATCCGTTGACAGCTGGTGGTTTGCTCAAAATCACACGGTTATCAGGTGTACCACAGTTCTCACACCTGGCTACTCCAGAAGTAATGACTTTTGGTAAAGAGTTTCAAATCCATTAATCTTTCTCAAAAGATTTCTAGGGACTAGCAATAGTTTAGTGTGGGGGATTGATGATTGTGTGAATACTCATCATTTTTATCGTATATGAACTGCCAAAACATCCAAAAACACTCAGAAACGCATCAAAATACAGAAATTATTCCAAAAGTGTGTTTTATATGTTTTAGATGCAAAATGTTTAAAAACAAATGAAAAACGAACAAAGTTTGCACAATTGGCAGTTTCAGTCCCTCAAGTTTCAAAAATTGACAAAACTAGTCCCTGAAGTTTTAAAACGAAAGAAAAGTCAACCCAAGGCATTTAAAAGTAAAATATTATCAAAAACGATCCTTGGGTAAAAAGTTTGAGAAAATTACAGGTTTGGTCCCTGAAGTTTCACAATTGGCAAAAACAGTCCCTGACCTTCAGAAATTGACAGAATTGGTCCCTGGTGGGATATTTTTGGATAAAAATCATTTTTGGGTCCTTGGGAAATCAAAAGTTATCAAAATGGGTCCCTGGGTAAAAGTTTTGAAGATTTACAAGATTGGTCCCTGTACTTTGGAAAATTGCATAATTGGCCCCCGGGAAATTTAACATTAGAAAAATCATACATTGGGTCCATGGGATATTTAAGTTGTCAATTTTGATCCTTGTGATAACTTAGGAACGATTGCATTTTCCACCCTCAACTTTTGCAAAACTACAAAATTAGTCCTTGTGCAAATTTCAAAAAAAAAACCAAACGGACCTAATATTAATATTAACTCCACCAATCCAATACCTAGTTATATCCCCAGCCCACACATTCCTAAGCCCAACACCTACCAGCCCACACCAAAACAAAACTCACCCCGTTTTAATAATACTACTCCACCCTCAGCCTTTGACCCAGTCAACCCCAACTCCATCTTCCACCTCATCCCACTACCTGCAACACTCCAAACCAACACCATCATCACCCCTAAGTCTGTTTCACCCTGCAATACTCAACCCCTCACCTTATCCCTCCAAACACTACACTCCAAGAACACCTCTGGCATCAATAATTTATAGGAATACGCCAAGATGATTTTGGCAGCAAAAAGTTTGAATGGTCAAGATTGATTGCAATTGATCCTATGGTCAAGAAAGAGTGCTGAAAAAGACAAGGAAGCCTGAGGGAACCCTAATTTGAAGAATATAAAAGAAGAAAAAGGGTGAAGCAGAGAGAAGTTAATTTTAAGTAGCAGTAGTGTAGTTTAGAGTAGAATTTTTATTCAGTATCCAATTCCCTTGTAATTTTCTTTACTTATGTTTAGTTTTCACTTGTAATGTTTTTACTTTAAATCCATTCAAGTAATATTCAGTTTTCAAGTGATTTCCAGTTTCACTCTGTTTTCTCAATTTTTATTAAATAATGTTATGTAACTTTTATTTGTTCTCAAATTGATCTCAGAAGCTTTCACAAGCTGTTTATAAGTTTTTATTTTGCCTTGAAGTAAGAAAACTCAGAAAAAAGAAATAAAAAGGAAAAATATAAAGAAAATAAAAAATAAAAAAAATGGGAGTTCAAGAATATTGAAGCAGAACAAAGATGCTTGGCATTTGGGTTAGAACTCCATGGGGAGTGTAGGAATATAGATTTGATTCTGGTTTGATCATGGTTCTCAGCTGTGGAAATAACTTGTAAGATTGTAGTTCATATTTTTATATATTCTGTCATATTGAATTCTAATTGTTGTTTGTAATTTATCATTGTTCATTTCTGCTTATTTAATGTTAGTTTAAGTGTATTTAGTGGTATCTCAGCTTATAACCTTGCATTACTCTAATGCTTCTTAAAGTTGTCAAATCTGTTTCTGAAAGGGTGTTTGGTTCAGGTGTATTCACTGTGTTCTAGTGCATTTTAGTAGTAGCTTCTGGTCTAGATATGTTGCATTAGGATAGGTTAAGTTAGAATAAACATAATATGGTAGGTTTGTAAGTGAAAAGTCAAAATTCATTATGTTGCTCTCTCCTGTATTCAAAATTGGATTGTTGAGTCTGTGACTTTGCATTCTGTTAGATTTAGGGTGTAGTTAGGTTAATCTAGGATTAAAATAGCTTAACATCACATATAGGTTAATAATTAATCAGTAGAACTTCAATTTAGTCAAACTAAGCTTCTATCTCAAAAAGTCAAATGTGTAAACCTGTGGAAATGGAACAAACTTTCAGATCTTGCACAACACTTAATATGGATTGAAAATAGAAATTCCTTGTTGTTTTGAGTTCTCTGGTAGTTTGTCCATCTGAATCAACAATAAAATTGGGATTTAGAACTTGTTTGCTCATTAAAAAGTAACCTTGAAGTCACCTGTTTGGCTGTTTGCTTGCCCTGCACCCAAGCCTTTGCCCTTACTGACCCACTTTCTTTGGTTCATAAGTTGCTCACCACTTGAGCACTCTCTTTGATTTTTGATAATTTGGGGAGCTTAGCATGCTAGCTTGTTGAAATCATTTACTTTTTGTCCTGAAGTGCTTATTTAGTTGAGCTACAACTCTCAAATCTACCCTAGTATGCCTATAGCTGCTGTATGAACCTGAGCTTATTGATTACCACTTTTGTTCAACCTAGGTTTGCTCACTGCTTTTGCTTGCTATTTTTATGATGAATATGTTGGTTTGAGATTGTATGTATTTGTGTTTGGCTTAGTTTTAGCTTGTGAGCTTATTTTAGCTAAATCTCTTAGCACTTTTGTTATTTGTCCTGCTGAACCAATTACCCTAGCTTGTGACTCACTGCATACACAAACTCATCCTGAGTTTTTGAGCATTTTGAAAAGCTCATAGTTCCACCTTTCTGTGCATAAGCTTTGTGATCAGATATGAGCTTATTTGTTACTTATATTAAACCTTTAGACCTTCAACTCTTTGATACCTACACTGAGTCATTAGTGTAGGGGTGTCACATTCACAAGCTCATAAAAAGTTCCCTAGTGATCTTTAGCTTTTGTCTTTGGATTCTTTGGAAAGCTCCTCAGGTCCCCTTTCCATATTCCCTTTTGACTTGGCCTTCAAGTTACTCTTGTGGGACCCACAACAGGCTGCAAAAGCATCAATTGGCCTGTGGACTAAGGTCTGTGGGTAAAATGGATTAACTTAATTGAATTAATATGCTGTTCCAGTGAGCTTTTATTGTTGTTTTAGTTTGTCCTGAGTATATTCAGCCTACTTGCTTCTTAATTTGTCCTTGGTCCTCACCCTACAGCTTATTTGATAGCTTATTTAAGCTATTCATAACAAGTGAGCCAAAAGCTCACCTGTTAAGCTCATTAGCTTCTCATCAGCTTATTCTCAAGTTCCACAGCAAGTTCCTTTATTAAAGTTTGTTACTTTAGGTATTTAAATAGTTTGGTAAAAGAAAATTTCAAAAAAGTCAAAAATAAAATAAGTGATAGCTTCTATTTAAGCCTCTTGGCTTATTTTCGGCTTATTCATTAAGCACTTGGTGTTTTTATAATTTTCCTAGGTTCCTGCAGATGTAAAATAATTTTTGTAATTTTTTCATATTTTTCTCTTTTCATTTAGTATTTTTAATAATTAATATTAGTTTTTATTAATTAATAATTAGTTAATAATTAATGATAATTATTTAAAAAGTCTTAAAAATATATTTTCAGTTTTAAAATTAGTTTTATATTATTTTAGGTTTTTCCAAAATTATTTTTCATTTTTCTAGGTTAATTTCCTAATTATTTGTATTTTAGGGTATTTTAAATAATTAAAAGTAAATTAGAAATTAGTATTTAATTAATAAAAATTATATAAATAGTGTAAAAATTAATTTTCTTTTTCTAAAAATTTTCTTTTATCATTAGGATTGTAAAAGTGTAATTTTCATATCCGTAGGTATTTTATTTTACAAAACTCACGTTTTATTTCGTACGCTAACGTAACTTTAATTCAAACGAACGCGTTTTTAGACTTAGCTCACGTTTTTAGGTTATCTGATCATCAGTAAATGTTAATATAGTGTTTCTAAGTTATTTTCGTTCCTCATCTCGTAGCGTAATCATTCACAACCCCTTTCTGTCCAAAGTCACCCGATCACAAACCCGTTTCGATTACCATCACACCTCGTCGGGACATAACGACCCGGGGAAGCCACTATACTTCAACGGAGATTGATTCTAGGCGTTTGACTTGGTTGACCATCACCTGGTGAACTCAGTTGACCGTTCGGACCTCAATCAACTTAACTCTTACTTTAGTGCATCCGTTTGAAGTACTTTAGTGCATCCGTTACACTTATAACTGCTAGACTAGTTTATAGCAGTTATAGTTAAAGTGCGGGAAGATCTCATTACACTTTCTTGTTTGAGCCAACCGATGATCTCAGAACTTCTGAATACTAAAATAGAGGCAAGAATTGAACTCCTTATAGTCGGTATCTTAATCAAAAGTTCTTATCTTGCTGGTTTATCTTTTATCAATAACTAGCTTTATTTTATTTAATACTTACGTATTCAAAGAATTTGTTTGTATATGATTTTCTTCAGGTCGGGTTGGTTGGGTAATGGGTCAAAACGGGTAGGTTTTGGTACCAGATGGTTTGGGGTTGATTTAACCCAAAACTCTTTGTCCAGTTTTTAATTAGCGTGTCAAATATGTACACAAAAACTATGTTCTATCCCTGATATGTATTCCTTCTAATCAACTGGTTGACTTCTTAGTTGGAACAAAAACTTGCAGGCATAAATGCAAGGGACAGGGACACAATTCATGCCTCAATCATGGATGAGTCAAAAATTGTATGTATTTTCAGTCTTATGATGACACGATCCAAAAAGTTACTACATGACTTCTGATTTATAATTTTTGCTTCAAGTCTTTTCTACACTTAGTTTCAGTGGTTCAAGCATTTTCACTCAACCGAGTCGTTCGTTTGACATTGTTATTATAGATGAAGCTGCTCAAGCTGTAAGTTTCACTCGAAAGTTACCTTTCATGCTCTTGTTAGACATTCATGATCAATAATTGTCTTCAAGACAAATTATGTAATTTTCTTTCAATAGGTGGAACCCGCAACGCTAGTCTCTTTGTCCACTGGATGCAAATAAATGTTCTTGGTATTCAAAGTGTGACTTCTTTTCAGGTTATAGCTTCTGTTGTTTTTGCGCTTGGCACTTTACTTAATGTTGAATTTGACGCATCTAGAGATTAGGGCATCAATGAGTAAGATTAGGGCATTGTTAAACATATTAAGGCATCTATATGTATGTTTAGTGCATCCATACAAGTGCATAAGGATTTGTCGATACTTATGTATAGTTCAATGTGTATAATTGTTGTGTGAATTATGTGAATATTCCCTTGCTTCTCGGTTGCTTCATTCTTAGCATGAGTCTAGCTGGTTATTTCGTTAGGAATGGGAAAGTCCGGGTTATTTCTTAACATTTTATTTTTAGTAGGAGTTTTGTTATCGCTTTAGAAAGGTAACCTAAAAGAGAGAATTGACTTCAAGATTTAGTGGTGGCAAAATGGGCGAGCTGGGTTATTGGTCATTGATAGGTCTGGGTTGAAATGGGACAGATCAGATTGACCCTTACACGTTTGTTGCCTTCTTTTTTATAAATACTTGATCGGTCAATTATATTTACAAAGCTATCACAACAATAGGTCTGTTATTTTGATTGAACGATATAAGAGGCTGTAAATATTTAAAATACAAGTTGGGTGACTTTCAAATTGATAAGTAGTAGGGCATCCATTTGTATTTTTTAGTGCATCTGTTAGTATGATTAGGGCATCTGTTAGAAAGAATCAACATGCTGTTTATGGACCCATACATAGTTTATTCAGAACCGCTAACGATAAACAAATATTAGTTGAAAAGGCTAATGAGGTTGAAGGTGAGGTTTGTAGTCATAGGTGGGCTTCTTCTGAAAAAAAATGATTCATCATTAAATGGAAATAGTTGTAAGTCGATGTCAGCATCTGTTTTGCTAAGGAAGTTGAGATGGAGTACTCTCGATCTTCAATTTGACTGGTCAAAGGTCTTTTTTTGTTACCATCTGTGAAATTATGTAATTGGGATATATTGCGCGTTTTTGATAATCAACTGCTAAATGTACCAACATTTACCTTTTTCTAGAGAGGTTATAACATTTCACTCCCTCACAGCAAGATCCTGGATTTGCTTTCTCAACTAGCTAAGAAAATGACAGCTCCTACAATGCCAGTTGGAGAAGACTTTCAACCAGAAGCTACATTCGTTACTTACTTTGGTTCAGGAACTATTTACGCACTAATCCAAGATCTATCTGTCAACTTTCCCACTCTAAAATAGTATATAATTGTGAGTAATATTGAAATACGTTAGTTAGATCTAGGTGGTGTTTGGATTTGCCTTTCAGATTCTCCTACTCAGTGGTTAATGTTAAGAGTCACGTGATATGTTCTTAGGCCAATTAAATGAAAGTGAATGTTTTGTTGATTCTTCACGTTTTCTGTTAATATTTTTTGATTGTTTGATATAGAAGCTAGTTATTCAGTTACTATTCAAGTACTACTTTAGTGCGTCTGTTTGAGGTAATTTAGTGCATCCATTTGCACCACATTAGTAAAACAAGTTCAGTTTTATGACAGTAGCAAAACAAGTGACAGCAATTACTAGTTCACTTTTTTGACAACAACATAACAAGAGGGTGTTAGGGAATGCTTTTCTAAATCTGTTTAAATGTATGTAAATGGATGAGCATAATAGGTAAATGGGTTGAAATGGCCACCTGTAATGTTAAGTTTTTTGCGGCCTCTTCTATAATCTATCAACCATGTGTAGTTGCACTTGCATGTCTGAAATTTCTGGCACATGTCAAGAGCACCTTCTCCAACTTCTATTTGACGAGCTTCAGTTCATCTTTTGTTGTTTCAGTAGTTACTTCTTTCGTCGTTTTCTCAACATACGTTGCAAAAGTTTAGTGTTGCTAGATCAGTGATAAGTAGATCTTTTTCGAGGGCCCTGATCTTTTGGAATCCATGAAAATGTTCATACAGTTGCTCACCATCAAAAGTTGCTACTGAAAGTATGGATGATTTAAATTACTTCTTCTTCACAGGTTATGGGATGCATTTTGTGAACCCACCTACTATCATGAGACTTGTTGAGATCATCCGAGGTGCAGATACATCAGATTAAAAATTTCATGCAACAAAGAACTTGGCCGAAAGTTGTTTACTTTCTTCTGCTAAACATATCTTTAAAGTACTACTTTTACTTTCTCCTAACGTTTAAAAAATTCAGGTTTGGCAAGATTTTCATTTGCTCAAAGGATTATTCTTGGTTCATCCAAATAATCCATATATACAAGGATGTTTGGCACCCAAATCAGGTAACGTTTTAATACAGTTACACTTTTTAAAACTATATTTGTTTTTATTTTACACCTTTGAAATCACAAGGAATATTTCACAGGCAGGCACTCCTCCAAAACCCGATTCATCAGATAAAGAGCAAAAAAGAAAACCTGTAACAGCTTCATTACTAAAGGATGATAACAGTTTAAATTCATATAGATAATAAAGTTGTGGCTATTCAGAAATGGGAAAAGGAGCTTCGTATCTTGATTTTGTTAGACGACATAAAATGTCATGGGTAGCTAGACCTGGGCAGAGGTCGCGGCCTCAAAGATATGAATTCCTCGCCTTAAAGTATGGACTTGCAGCTGGTGTGTTCACAAAGAATGTTGATACAGCTAACACACTTACTTGAGCATTGAGGGATGGAGCAGTTTGATTAGGAGTTCTGTTCGCTTTTATCGCATCATGGTTAGATGCATCATATACTACTAACGAGCTTTCTAAGTACTGCCTTCAGGAACTTGAACTCGCGTGCTCTGAAGATCGTATTTCTGGTTCAGTGGCATGCTCGGGATTTGAGGCTAAAGTAGTTAATAAACTTGCTCTTGGGAGGATGGTGGTCGGGATTGCTTCCAACCCAATTAAAAAGCATAAGAGAGCACGGTTACGAGGTGTATTTTGTGACGTAAAGATCAAATGTATAAAAACGATATACTCGTATATGGTATTTTGAGTCATCAGCATCTTAATAATGTATTATGTGACGTAAAGATATAGATTTAGATATACATGTACTAAAAATATTTATATCATATTTTGTGATGTAATAATGTGTTGCGTGTAAATAATAAGTAGAAAAATAATAGACAATTGAAATTATTAATGAACGTGGACAATATTATGAACAACGGGAAAAAAGATGAAAAGTTACAAAGAGGCCCCTGGACAAAAAGAAGGGAATGGGAAAAACACCCTATAAAATGAAAAAAGTTACAATGAGGCCATAGTTGGGGAAAAATGAGGGGAGATGGGAGGGTGTGATTTGTACACTTTTCCCACTTTTCTACCAAAGTGGGCTTTTTTCATGAACCAACCTATATATATATATATATATATATATATATATATATATATATATATATATATATATATATATATATATATATATATGTTTTTTTAAACATATATGTTGTTTTTAGAACATATGTGCAAAACTACAATTATTGAAGGCGTACATGTATGTTTTTTGTGGTTCTCTCAGTTCTCGCAGATAAAATGATTTTCGCAAGAAAGTCTCACTATATATATATATATATATATATATATATATATATATATATATATATATACTAGTTTCAAAGCCCACCCAATGGGCGGGCATGACTTATAATATCGTTCACATATTTGGTTTATTGACCCATATGTATTATGTGCTAAAAAAATAAATAGCGGAAATTGATCATTTGTTCAAAGATTAAAAAAGAGAAAGAAAAAAAAGTAGACTAAATTTTAAAATACGCATACAACCATGAAGATGAATATCTTTTTATAAACTCCTTACAATCAACACTGGTTCAAAGATAAAATTAAGTACCAAAATAAAGTTTTCTTAACACATAAAAATGTTTTACATGTAAAACTATATTGCATTGGTTGAAGATTAATTTATATGGAATCAAGTGATCCATTAGTCGCCAGCAAAACACCATACATTGCATTAAGATACATTCGTTCAATATATCTCAAATAAATTTGTATATGTATTTCAAGAGTTGGAACTTGATCAACTTTTGTTTTCCTAATTCGTCATCATTTTGCACAAATAATTATTTAGACCAAGCCCATGGTAACTTATAAAAATATAAAAAGAAAACATACATTGCAATCATATTACATCAAAGCTATTTGGCTAATTATATATATATTCTAAAAGGCATGAGGTGTTTGTGAGTGTGGGTGCACTGTTCATGCTACAGTGCAGAACAGTGCCCACCTTTTTTTTCCGTTTGCTACAGTGCAAAACAGTACCCAATTTTTTTTTATTTTTTTTTTAGTTATATTCCACACTTAAAATAAAAATTTCATATTTTTTTAAATAAATAAAATTTAATACGGAAATAAATAAATAAAAACATAAATATTTATTAATTTTCGGATTAAAAATAAATAATATATAAAAAAATGCAAAACTTTTATATTTTTCAAAAATAGTGAGTGACCACTCATTTATTTATTATTCTAAACATAAAATAAATTTTTCATATTATTTTGAAATAATAAAAATATATACGAAATTCAAAAATTAAAAACAAAAGATATAAAGGGTTTTGGGTGATAATTTTACCCAGCAAACAACTAGAAAAATAGTGGGAAAGTGGTGGAAAAATGGTGGAGTCGTAGTGGTGTTATGGTGGTCGACGGTGGTGGTTCAAAAGGGGTGTTCGGGTGAGTTTTGTGACGATCGGTCCGTACTTCCGGAACGTACACGACCCGATCTACAAGATGGTGGAAGAAAATATTTTTGGCCGGAATATTTTCCGGTGGCCGGAGGCCGGCGGTGGAGGTGGTCGGCGGTGTGGGAGAAGAGAGAAAGAGTGAAAAGTGTATGTGTGTGTGGCATTAAAAGGATGGCTACTAGAAGATATATTATTTAACAAGTGCAGAAGTGTACAAACAAAAGGGCCACTTAAAAAAAAAACATACACCCTATAGCCCAATAACAATTGACAAAAAAAAATTTTTGGGCCATCTTACATAAAACCCAATACCAAAAACAAATAACAACTACTTAAAAAAAAATAGATATTCACTTGCTGCACATTAATTTATAAAATTGTATACATAAAAAAAATTATCAAATCAAAACACAAAACATAGAAAAAACGATAAAAAAAATATTTGAATTGGATTGTGGCACTCCACTCGATGCCAATGCGGAAGGATGACGTCGAAAAGAATGGAAAGCTCTTTCTATATGAGAAACCAACGTACTATAAAACATATGATCCATTTTACTTATAAACTAAATAAAACAAACAAACCTATACATCGTCACACCAAAAACACATCAAGACACTCCCGCAGCAACGCGCGGGCTACCCCGCTCGTTTGGACTAAATTATCTTCACCATGTTCCATTAAAATCATTGCATAAAAGATTACTATAAGAGATGACAATTTGCACTTCATCAATATTTTCGTTAAAAATTCTCACTTAATGCATTAATACTTCACGCTAGACCCAAGCCACTGAAGTCGTTACTTTTCATTATTGGTTCAAGTCTTAAATGGGAAAAATATTATCTTGTATTTGAGTAAAAACATTTGTTAACACAATGGTCAGATGAAAAAATCGATATCAATTACTTTCATGGGTGGAAACTTTGAGAACGGTGTGTGACCATGAGCAAGTTGTGATACCAAATGAACAAACACCACCTAAGCACACGTTTATTAACCAAACTAAAAGCTTTCAATCAAAGTATAAAAGGGCAAATACATTTTGTACATGAGCTACAAAAAATACTTTTGGATTAGCTTATTAAGCTTGCTTATGGGCCTATATAGCATAAATAGTATTTGGCTTCCAACTTTGCAATAAAGTTAAATTAGGTTGATGTTCGCTGCTATTAGTGTTATATTAATGAAACAAAGATGGCAGTCATCTAAGGATTGGAATATCGTATTGTCAAATCTACATATCCAACATGCGGGTATATGCCAAACGATAAGACAATTATTTATGTATTGTAACTTGTAAAGGAATTACTTACAAAACTTCCATCTTCATCTTGAAGCGAAACGAAGAAAAATAGCCCGTGAAGAACAGAAGTTGTTACCTGAAAGGTTGCCAAAAAGCTCAGCCCATGGAGTCCCGTAAATATATTTTACTATAGAAAGAGAAGGCGGGTAAAAAATGTTCAAACAATATGGATATCGTTGAAGAAAAATAAGTTTAGGAAAATAAGTTATACACATATATTTATTCAATGCATTAAGTACGAAAATAAATAAATGTTCATTCAATATGAGAAAATAAAAGTTATATCAGCTTGTATTGCCAAAAAGTATGAAATATTAAATAAGAAAGTAGAGTGCTATTATAACCTCACTAAAAGAAAGGGCTAATAATCTCGATATATGAATGGTTGCAATTATATGAGATATATGAATCATCGGAAAAAAATAATCTCGATATATGAGATATTTCAATGTAAAAGCGATCCACTAACAAACACATTTCTTGATAATGAATGGTTGCAATTATATTTTGTTCTAAACACCTATATATCATTAAGTCTTGTGATGTCATACCCATATAGTGCAACAACTTCATTTGATACTGCTAAGTCAGCCAAACCAATCGACTTTATCTCCATATCGAGACCAAACAACCATATCGAGACCAAACAACCTCCCTGAATAAACATACATTATAGAACAATGCTCCATTAAATAAATGTTAACATTTATAGAACAATGCTCCATTAAGATCACACGGAAGTTGAATACGTAGATCGACCTGTCACTGAATAAGCATACATATATAAATTAGAAAATGTAAAATTTAATATGTGATTGTCAATTATCAAGATGAGATGATCAATTCAAATGAGATAATCAATTTCAGTAACATAAAATCCCCAAAAGTTACATTGTAAAAGGAGATAATCATGGCATTAAAATAACTCGCGAGTTTACGTCGGTTAATGCGGTGGGTGTTTTTCGCATTTGTTTTAGCTTAGTGTTTGTGTAATGTTTTGGGTATATGTTTTACAAATAGTCTATAACTCTAAATTGTACGTTATTCGTGTCGCTAACTTTGTGAGTAGCCCTCCATGATGCAGCGACCTCCAAATTAGAATAGGTTGATGATCGTTAAGAATTTATTTAATTAACTGACACTATATGGGCATAAAATATGACTCTTGGTTATGAGATTACCTGATAAAAGAGTGAGACATGTATTTTCATCGCTAAAACCTAAAACGACAACGGTAATCCAAGTCTTAGTTGTAACCTTTTTACTAACAGTGGTCATTCATAAGTAATGAAATTACCTTAAGTGGTGGGAGCGGTTCCTGTTTGCCCAGGCATATCTGAATAAGAGAATGAATAAATAGTCCAATAGAAGTTGAATAATGCTTAACAATATAGATATAATTATATATTCATGATACACATGTTCAACGACGACTGAAAATGCACGATCTTTTACCTGCGGGTAATGATTGTGCACAACCATTATGGACCCTCGAAATTGTAGGTACATTTTGCAACTGTCCGGGTCCTCGCGAGATATCATATACATTTTGCAACGGGCAGTCATACCTAAAAAATGAATAAAAAGGTAAACCTGTTGGCCATACAAATAACAACTTAGACTATACTCGCAATAATCTTTGAACAAATTACGCTGGATAACGTGCCCTCACTAATGAGTAATTACAGCTAATTCTCAGACATACATATACCAACAATAATTATTGAACAATAACTTTAGTATTCGAGATATCATGCATGCCTTAAAGCAGGTCAAGAGAACGCGTATGAATAATGCATTTCAAAGATAGGCAAAGTGTTGTTGTCTCATATATTAAAATTTCTAAAACTAAATAACAATATTTGTTGGATTAGTTGGAGCTGCTGCAACTGTGATTGCATTGGCAGCATACTGAGTCTATGCTTTAAGAAAGAGCCACTCCGGTAGTTAAATTTGGCATTAGCATCCCTTCAACTGATGCACCTTAGGAATAAAAATAATGTATGGTTCTCAATATTTTCCGCCAAATTAAAAACTACCGTTGGAAAAGAATAGTTTCAGATCTGTATCAAGTATAAGTATCCGTGAAAGTTTTTTTACTGAATTTTTTTTTGCTACTTATGTTGTCTCTGGTATCATTATACACCTGCAATATAATGATATCCTAAGGTCCCTATATATCACAAAAAAGAGTTTAATACGCCATTTAATACGCCATTTAACATAGTATAGAATAGCTATAGAAGAAGATATATACATGAATATGATATTAAATCCATAAGTACCTCTGGTGGAAGACCATTCTCAGCCAGCTAATTCCATAACCCGGACCACTTGACATAAGATTTGAAGATACCATAGTGCTCGAACTTCTATGCCTTAATTTCGTAGTTTAGTTATCATAGTCGATGGACTAATTATTAATAAATGAAAAAAATATACAGCTAATGAGCACTTTCGGGTCAACACAACCTATTTTGATCCGTTAGCAAACACGCCCCGACACCAATTTTACCACTTATAAGGTTCAGCAATGTACCTGTATCGTGATGATCGCCATAAGTATCAACCATCTTCTCCCTGTCCTAATCCCTGGTTTTACTTTTTGTATCCAGGATTCCTTGCCTTAACCATCAAAGAGCCAATGATAATTTCCTTTGAGTTGCTTTGAGGCTGCTGCTGCATTGCAATGTTTACATTATTCTGCCTTCATGTAGTCACAATATCTATGTATGCTATGATAGTAAAATCGCAAAGAAAATACCATGACACCTTGGCTTTAGTCTCCATCTTTTCAAGAACGCTACGATTACTCAAAAGAATCGACTTTGTTTTTTCATAATCTAAAACATATTTCTACGGAAAAAAACTTATCCCATCAAATTCAAGGGTATTTTCAGTTCATAATATTCTCTTATCCAAAGAATAATTTTTTTGTTTATATTTAACTCTATCCCATATATTTAAATGATACTGGAACAAAATAATTAGAGTAGTAAAAAACAGTTGCAATGATAAAATGACTGAATGAAATCATGTACCTTCTGCCTGTCAACATAATCAATAAGATCAGGATCCATAGTTTCTTTTGAGGCATTTTGAAGTATTCTCTCCCTTTCAGCTTGTGTTGGTAGCTGATGATGAAATATTATGTCCATCTGACCAGGACGTTGTAAAGCCTTGTCAATTTGTTTGAGATTTCAAGTTGTAGCCATTAAAACAACCTCATCTTGTTTCTTAAAACTGCGTAAATAAATCGATTTCTAGGAGTGAGGCGACTTGGACATATATTATACAGAGTGAATTTGTATTACTTATCTAAAATGTATGTAGCAATGGTAGCTTAGAAAGCAAAATAATTGACATAGATACTAAAAATATGAATAGCATACATGCTGCATCAATGAATTACCAACAGTGGGAAGTGGTTTAGAACGACCAGTATTCAGAGGACAAAGATTCTCTAAATCTCCATCCTGCTGCTTCTAATGCTTAAGCTGAAAAATTTCACCATCTATATCTTTAGTCTCTTCAGATGGCACTAAATTCTTCATATTTATTATCTGTCTACAACGAAATAAAATGGTTCAGTACAAAAAACGCATTAATGACATTCAATTTATCAATGGGTTGGAAGCAGAAACTTTTGTTAGCAGAAAGTAATGCCTCGACAAATTGACAATTCACAGAACTTTATTAATTTCATTAACACACCATTTTCAGAAAAACTTGATTCAAACATCACCTTAGAGGGTGTTTGGGATAGCTTTTAGGTTCTTGTCTACATCATCATTATATAATTTCTCAATTAACATAAACCCACATAATTTTGAGATTCAAGAAAGTGATAAACGATTTGAATACCTCAACATTTTCTAGATACTCTTGTTCCATCTCAAGTGTTTTCAAAACACGGCGAGCCAATAGAAGTCCAATACAATATGTTGCCAGCATCCGTTCAGTTACCAGCAATGAATCGTCTAAGTAGGTTCTCCTTGCTGACAGTTTGGGTAGCACCTGTTGTAATGAAATATTATTTCTAACCGTAGTAATTTTGATTATATGAATCTTAGGTAAGAATGATATATCGTTCCTCATGTTTAGTTTGTAAGTACTTTCTGAATGAACTGAACACAACCAATTAGCGAAAATAGATTCTAAAATGGGCAAAAAAAACATTAGCATGTCACTTAGTCTAACCCAACCCATGGCGGCTCAATTACAGTCACTCAAGTTGCTCACAAATCTGTCTTGACCCGTTATCGTCGCATTACATAATTACTAAACTTTTTACAAATATACAAAAGACATTTTCACACTTCTTATAGTGATACCATATATTTCTTTAAGTTACTCAATCCCACATTGGCCAAGCATTCTTCTGCTGAAAAAGGAGGCAATTCTCTTGTTTTTCTCTTCAAATTCTGGTTATGCCAATCACTCTTAAAGTCTTTTCTATACTGTTTAGCATCCCCAACGACTGCATCACATGTACTACATATTCTGTTAAAGACGCAAGCTTGTCCAACTCATCTAATGGAACCAACCAACACTAATTTGGTCTTGTTCCTAAGCCATGTGACTTGAGACCCATATCTGTTATCATCTACTTGTAACATTTTTTTTAAATTTGAGCAGTCTTATTCTATAAAGCATTATCTCATTATTGTAAAACTTATTACATGTGCGATCATATTTATTACTGTACCTAATTACAAAACACAAAACTTTATGCAAAATGTGTTGTTGAGTTGGCCAAACCGACCCATGTTGTTTGGCTTTAACCCACATTAGCCTAGCAACCCAATTACCAATCGATTTTGACACCTCTAAAACTAAGTATCAGATTGTCATGTTGTGCTGCAGAAAAAAATGACGTTGCAAAAAATGGAGTATGGGTAATCAGGGTAATAAGTACCCTTTCTGCCTACAAATGCTTTGTATGGAGGTGTGTGGTGACAACAATGAAGCAATAGATAGTTCCACCAGTTTCTGGATGCAAACTGAAGTAGCAGATGGTGCTAATAAAGAACTTCTACATCCAACTTCACTAACCTTACTATTAGAGAAATTCCATCAATACTTTGCATTTGTACACTAAAATTAAATTGTGACCATACAATATATAATTAGGAAGATGTGGTGCAGGTAATTGGAAAATGAAGAGCTAAAGTTCATATAAAATATCATGCGATTCGTGGAGTTTAAAAGTTGAAAACCATTGAATTTAAAAAAAAAATACTTCAAAGTGCTTTTCTTCATTCAAAATATGGAATAAGCCCATACACACTGAAATTAAGTAATCGAAACACCCTATAAAAGGCACAAAGGTAGCTTTAAAGTTTAGTGTTGGATTCACAAAAACACAAGGGAGGATGAGCAGCAACCTGAGAGCTAAAATAGATAAAAGAATAAGTAAAGCACAAAAAACACAGACCTCCTGTCTTCCTTGCGTTGTGCAAGTGCAAAATACAGAGGCTTGCTACCAACCATCTTCCCATTCATCTCAAATAGCTATAAGAACAGAAAAGAAGTTCGCGTTTTATACTTCAGATAAAAAAATGAGATGAAACAAAAGAATGATTAAAGAGATGTTTGCTTACATCTCTAGAAGCTTCATCGGATATCAAAAAAGCAACAACACCAGACCCTTTGCTAGCTCCAAGTGGATCTCGCATAACCTGTTAAATAAAACTAGAAATAATCGGAAAATTTCAGCGTAGCCAATTCCAAGGCTAAAGTTTAGGTAGAATAAGATGCTTTCAAACCCCACAAACCTTGCATGAAGTTATAGTATAATAAGAAGAAAACAACTCTTTCAAGCCTTCATCATCAACTGTATCATCCAAATTTTTATGTACAGGTTCAGCCCCTGTGATTTGTCTACTGCCTCTTTCATATTATTTACATCATCAAGTGACAGCCCTGAGTTTGTGGTTGTTGTATTCTTATCATCTACCGGGGATGGCATGGATAATACAGACCATTGTGCTTCTTCATTTGGGAGCAATAATAGGTTTCAGACATTCTTAATATAAGACTCTAGTTGCTCGTCTGTGAAACCTTCTTCTTTCATTGTGACCAGCGACAAATTTTTTCTGGTTTACGAAACTACCCCACCCAGTCGTCAAAAGACGCACCCTAGGTGCCCCTATAAATACACCTAAACTTCCAAATCTCACCATGAACGTTCTTTGTTCCACAGTCTGAACAGGGAGGTCACCTAAAAATAGTACAACACATATGTAACAAATTAAACGTATTAGAACTAACTACTTGCACCACATGCGACTCATTAGATGGTAACAATCTAATGTATATTATACTAATTAATAATTTATCAAAGTGTATCACCTTAACTTGATACATTACGTGTCGAATCAAAGTGTATCACCTTGGTTTCGTCAATTTAAAAAAGAAAACCATCGGAACTTTAACAATTTTAGTTGTAATCAATAAAAATTTTTATTTTATTTTAACGAGAGTGTCACTTGTCAGATTTTAGTTGGATCTTATTTTTACAACTTTAAGATTGATCTTATTTGATATATATATATATATATATATATATATATATATATATATATATATATATATATATATATATATATATATATATATATATATACACTAGTGGTCATGGCCCGCCCAATGGGCGGGAATGCTTTGTGGTTTGCACGAATCATGTTTTTTTTTGTTTTATTATTATTATTATTATTTTTTTTTATTTTTTTTTTTTGGGTACAGTTGTAATGTTTGCAATACGATTAATTATCTAACGTTAAATTTGTTTAAATATGTTAAATATTTGAGTACTATTTACAATCATTAATTTAATCACATATGTATTAATTTATTCTACGCATTTACATTTATTATATATTTATAACTTACATCTTTAATTTATGTCATTCACATGTTTAGTTGAAGTTATAATTATCATGTTTGTTATTAATAACCAATTAATTTATTTTTCGTATTTTTTTTGTATTAAAAATGATATATAGAATATATTTCTTAAAAAAATTAGTTTATAATTCTATGTTAGCATTAAATGTATTTAAAGTAAAATATATTGTATATTAATATGCGTATATTTTCTCTTTAAAAAATGATTTTTAGATTTAGATATGTTTTATATTTTTACTTACATTATAAAAAGAAAACCAAATTGTCTTCTTGAAACCCTAATTTTTTTGCTGCACCTATTCTACAAAAGTATCAAATATGAATGATAAATCTTCATCGGAGGAAACTGCAAACAAAACAAATGAAACTAAACCAACAAATAACCATGGTATATATATATATATATATATATATATATATATATATTAATCTAATATTATTGTTTGTAGTATTTGCTCAACCAATGATTATGTCTTTATGTTTATATTATTTACAGATGCAAATGAAAGTGGATCGCTCATTGATTGAATTAAGAATTATCATGGAAGTCGGCTAATCAGTGTTCGTGACATGAGAAAGCTAATATCAAAATTGACAAAGGCATCAACATTAGTTGAGCAGATGAACGCTTCTGGACACGATATTGACGACGATTACATGATTGATTTAGGCTTTTTTTTTCCAATGATTAATTGTTATTTGAAAATTCATTATTTTTCTTTTTATTAAGTTATTCTAATTGCAACTAATAACATTTATTTTAAAGTTGTTTGTGTAATACATTACTTAACTTTATTTATTTTTTACATATTAAATTATTTTGTTGTTAACTGTTTTTTTTATATTTTTATATTACTCATACACCTAATGTCTATTAAACTAAGTAAAATCCCTTGGATCAATAAAACCCATTCCACCCAATCTCTAAAATGCCGTATCTTCTTCTAAAATAGAACGTGAGTTTTTTGTTTAGTATTGATTTAGGTTTCCTGTTATTATGATAATATAAAATCAGTATATGGTTTTTTGGCTTTTTTAACACGCGTGTGCAACTTTAGATTCTTTTTTCTTTAGTTATTGATTATCTATATTTGGATAGATATGGTATTTTTGATACTGCATGTCCTTATTGTTGCTTAACTGTGAAACCCCCAATCAGTAATTGGCGTTGCATGCTTTTATTGTTGCCAATTTTGAAAGCCCCAAACTGTTTATGTCAATGGTGTTAGTTTATTGCTACTACTTTTTCTTTTTCATAGTAATATTTGTTATAGATTGTGATAACAATTTATCGATTGAAAACTGAAATACCACCCTAAAGTTATGTTAGTTTGGAACAGAATTTATTATATTTAAGTTGCAAAGGTGGCGAATAAGGTGTATTAGTTTAAGATTTGGTACATTGATGGAGATTTTCATATCATATATGGAAAGGAATGAATAGAGTTTGTAGAAGTTAGTGTTCTTGAGCAGGGATGTTTTATTTCAATTTTTTTTTTGTTATTTTTGATAATTTTAATGATAGCTTTCCCAGTAATGTCGAAAACAGATTGTGATAAGCACCCTTCATCTGTAAACTTTAATGCAATTCATATATTTAGGATAATTCACAACATCTATTTTTGTTTTGAAGTGTTATGTTTTTGGTTTACAATAAGATGTTGTTTCTTTCAACAAATTATGCCCTCAAATGGCACTGCTATTGTGTAACTTTAAGTTTGTAAAACCTTACAGATGGCCTTTTTAGTTAAGTTTGAAAATGGTAGCGAAAGTGGTTTGAAAGTTCCATTGAAATTGTTTGAACTTACCGACCGTAAAGACTGTGAATGGCTGTACGCAAAGGTGGTTGATACGGTGTATGAGTTTAAGATTCAGGTCATTGATGGTGAATTGGGTCTTATATATGGAAAGGATTGGAAAACGAGTGTAAAAGATAGTGGGCTTAAGCAGGGTTGTGTAGTTTTATTTGACGTTAGGAATGCTTAATATGTTCTTGTCAGCAATTTTGATAAGCATGGTAATTGTGTTAATGGATCTAAAACGATAGCGAATGGAAATGAACTGACTAAATGTGTTGTACAGACGTCAAAGATGAGTTTTTTAAAACAGGTATAATGTAATCCCAGGTCTTGTAAGTTTGATAGCTACTAAAATAATTTGCTGATTTATATTAACCTACTTGCATCATTCCGTGTTATTTGATTGCAGCCGTTGCCAGAAAGTTTCCTTCAAGGATATGACTTTAAAAAACAGACTTTATATTGTGTTAGAACTTGTGATGGGTGGATGAGAGTTTACGTTGATTTTGATATGAACCAACCATCTGGTTTCTGTGGGTCTGAGTGGAATAAATTTTGTGACAATCACATGATTGACGGAAGTCAAGCCTTTGTTATCTACTTCATTGTTGGACATCATTTTGTCCTAACAATACATGATGCTGATGGTTTTTGTCAAGACCCTAAATTTTGACGTAAGTTAGTATGTTTTTGGTAAATTTTTTATTATTATCTGAGTATGTAGCTGTTTCTATTTTTGCTGACATATAAATGTCTATTAGAATTTGCATTTTGGCAAAAAGCTCGACCTTTCTCTGATCTCATCAGATTTTTGTTTGAAATGTCCTCCGTTTGCACTGGTTAGTAAAATTAACTTTTTTTGGTATCTATTAAGTTTTTGTAAATATGAAGTTTTTGTTATGAGTTTCGATAAGCAATAAACATTTATGAGACTGTGTCATAGGGGCCGGTTGCAGAAAAGGTTGTAAAGGTTGAAGAAGATGATGTTTTTCCATCCGATATGAATGTTGAACCTGATAATCATGCTTTATGTGCCAAGAAAAGAAAGGACCCTCCTGTTGGTAAAAAGCTAACTAAGGTAGTAAAATTCACTGCAATTATTTTATACTGAAACTATTCAGTAATCTTGGTTATGTTTTTTATATGGTATTGTTTTTTAGAAATGCGCTGCTTCAAGAAACAAAAAGATTGCCCTGTCAAACAACTTGATTGGTGATGCTTATAGTTTTGTTAAGAAGCTTGGAAGCACTACCAAAAAGGGTTACCTTGTAAGTGTGTACTATATTGATACAACATCATTTGTGTATTTTGTGTTGGTTTAAATTTTAAATTTTTCTTTCATACATTTGGGCAGACAATACCATTTGGTTTTGTCAGAACACATAAGCTGTATAACTACATTGATTCTGATGAGCCAACTAAGGTCATGCTGTGTCATTTGCATTCGTCTTTTGAGAAGGAACTGGTATTAAGAAAATACAGCGATAAATCAAGAGTCAAAGAGTTTGATGATCATGTTGTTATGCTTGAAAAATGGAAACAAATCATGAATGAGGTTGGATTTGCTGAAAACCAAGTGGTTAGATTCACAATTGATGCTGAAGTGTTGTCAAGAAATGGTTATGTGATGCTTACAATGGAATGAAGATTTGGTAGTTTTATGTGTATTTAACTATGGACAATGATGTGCAGTTTGTTTAGCAGTAATGTCTAACTGTGTATTTTGGATTTGTTAGCTTGATGTAGTAAATAGCAAGTATGGCATCTATTTAGAATGTATGTTGCATGGTAGCTTTTGAATGGTGACTATGAAGAAAAACCATGTGTTGTGTATAATGGCATCACATTTTGGTATGTTAATGTGATGCATCAAATTTGTTTGTTTTTATTTATTTATTTTTTTTTTCTATTTTTTTTTTTGTCGTTAGATTTTTGTCACTAAATTGTTATTATCTTGCGGTGAACGTTACTTTTTTCCTATCCCTTTCCCGTTTATTCACTAACAGTTTATTAATATTCATACCGGTTATGTTTTTCAAAATCATTTAATATTATAATCTATAAAACTAAATCATGTAACCCATTTAACACATACATTGGATGCAAACAATAAACCGATAACAGCTTCAAACTTATTAGAAAATGTATAGATGTAACCAAGAACCCACCATCATTGTTTGGAAAAAAAAAATACGTTAAGAAATTATACTGCATACGAAAGAAACTTTAAACAATCCTGACCATCAATTTTTTTAATATTGTCTATACTACTTTGATACTCTAATACTTTTCTCCTTTGTTAATCAATCTCCTTTTTACATTCCAATATTTGTTGTTTGTCGCTTACAATTCATTTTTCAATCACTTTTATTATTTGCCTAAGTTGCTCAATATATAGTCTTGGTCTAAAACACCCTTTTTCCTTATTCTGAGTGTAATTAGTTATGAAATACATATTGAATATTTAAGGTTTCATGGATTAAGCAACAAAAAATGTTTGAAATTGTTCAACATCAAATTAATTAATTAACTATTGAAAGTCAAAGTAAATAAACTTGTAAACAAAATGAATACTTCAATCTTCATCACAAAAAAAGTTTATTAAATATTGTTAAAACGTATTTGACATATATTCTCTTCTATAACTTATTCTAAAAATCTACATAACATTTATTTATGTTTAAACCTATTTAACATATATTATCTTTTCGCTTACGATTCCCTTTTCAATCACTTTTATTAGTTGCTTAAACTGATCAATATATAATATATAAGATCAAAAAGATTTAAACACTATGGAACTCAATCCGCTATTGATAATACGTTACTCACAATAAGAAAAAATCCAACTTAGATAACTAACTGGGTTTTTTATACATTAAATCATTAAAAAAATAAAAGATGTGCTAAATTTTTACGCAAATAATACTTTGCGTTATTTTGTTTAATTAGGGAATTCACTTGGACTACAACATTTTTAAATCGTAAATGTTATTCGGGTACTTGATTGATTTGACTATTCTCTAAATGTTTCAAGCCATTGTTTTCTTTGCAATTATCAACTTTATTAATTGCAAGTGTTTCTAAGAAGCATAATGTAAGTAGACACAAATACATTAATAAATGCTTAAAGAAATAAAGATAGATTGGTTTGTTTAAATAGATCCAAGTTAAGAACATAACATATTGTTAAATACGATAATACATATAAAGAACATTAAGAAGTGTATAAACTTTTCTCAATGCTTTCATAAACTTCAACAATATTTTTTTTGATTTATTCAATTTTTTTGGTTCGGTCTTCAATCCTTTGGTGATATTCCAGTATGGCTTGTTGGCCTTCCTTGTTCATCTCTTCCAACAATTTCCTTAGCTTGTTGTAAGACTCCACCAAGAATTTCTCAGTTCCATATTTTCCATCATGATATTTTTCCCAAAAATCCCGTGTTATATCAAAAAGTTTATATTTTTCAGGCATAGGAGGGGAAGAAGTATCCCTTGATCGTTTCGGTGCTTTTGAAGCAAATCATAAAGATGATGATGCCATTGGATTTTGAGAATAATCTTAAATGAGTAATGAGAATGTGATGGAATTCGTTTACAAATGATTTGTATTTATAGGGTTTTATGTTTGCAATCTATTAAAAGTTGCAACGTTTCAAAATAATAATTAACGGGCATAAACTCTTTCATATATATCCTTAACGTCTTTAATGTATAATGCAAAATACTAAAAGTTGCAACGTTTTCAAAAATGTAGTTGACAATCCATGCTTTGAATTGGAAAGCTGATTTGCTTACAAATAAATATATTATGTAAATATTTTCTAAGTACATTTAATTAAATAGATAAAATATTTTATATATTAGGCAATTAAAAAAATAAAACCATACAAACATTTAATCAACTTTCAAAGTAATAAATAAAAAATAGTTTCAAACACAATAGATAATTTCACGAATTTAATCAGATAACTATCAACATTAAAAGTTTCACAAAAAAAAAAGGCAAAAAATTAAGAAATCAATCATGACCATCAATTTGCTTCTTAACATCGCTTATCCTCTCTTGATACTCTAATACTTTTCTCCTCCGCTGATCAATTGCCACTTTACATTCCAATATTTGTCGTTCGTTGCTTACGATTTCTTTTTCCATCACTTTTGTCATTCAGCTAAGTTCATCAATATATATTACAGGTAGAAAAAACCTTTTTTTTGGTTCCGATGAGGGTTTTTTGGGTGGAGAAACACTACGTAAGCGTTTGTTTGACAATTTTGATGGTGAAAAAAACTCCCGACCCATTGGGAAATTTTTTTATTAGACGAAATTTTAAAAGAGTAGTACGTGTCTAATTGTCTTTGAGATCGATTAACATTTATAGACGGTGAAAGAATATATAATTTATAATGAATATTTTGTAAATTGTAACAAATTTCGGTATACCATATATATCCTCTACTATATAATATCATATATAACCAAATTTATATATCTTCAAATCTTTTAAAAATTTAAACCGATTATGAGTCAACCGAATTGTTTATTGAAATTGTTAAACATCGAATTAGTTTAAGGAATTTTTTGTATTGACTTTTACTTGAATTTATAAACTATTAAGCTTTTTTATTTATTCCTTTCTCATCATTTCTTTTATATTATCAATACATGTATTTAGTTTCTTTTTTCATAATGATTTCATTTATATTATCAATACAAAGTTTATAGGTCCAGTAATTCGAAGGCCATTTAATTGTGGAATTTGTAAGGTTAAAATTTGAACTTTGACCATTAAGCATGTACACATTTATCCTTCTAACATAAATGAAGTTGTTGTAATTTACTTTAAAGTATGTTATCATTACCTAAAAATGGTTTAAGTTAGTTGCAAAATGCAATTAGATAGGTTTGTTATATTTTTTTCCAGGTATATTATAAAGATTTGATGTTTTAATACATATTGTAATTATAATTTGTTTGTAACAATCAAGTTTATAAGGCTTGTATACCAATATAAAATGTTCAAAACTGCATCAAGAAATATTAATGCATGCAAATAAAATTACAAACATTTATAATTATCAATTTGTTTCTGAATATCAATGATCCTCTCTTGATACTCTAATATTTTGTTCTTTCGTTGGTCAATTGCCTCTACACATCCCAGTATTGTTTGTTTGTCGCATACGTTTTATGCTTCATTGACTTTAATTAGCCCCCGAAGCTCATCGATCGATCTTATTGGTAGGAAATACTTCACAACCCCGTGATTTCTTTTTGAATTTGATGACAGTTCTATCTGCAGGGAAACATCATTTGATGTGCCAAGAAATGCACAACCCATTGGATGAGGCGAAGCATCTTTTGATTGTGTGAGTCCACTATATTTAAAATCTTCAGATGGAAAACCTCGATGCTCTTCTATACGAATATCAAAACTATATTCATGATTGCATTCTTCTCCATCTACATAATACATTGCTAACCAATTAAAAAATAAATAAATAAAATTTTAAAAAAATAAAAAATAATAATGATTATTTTGTACTCTATGAAAACCAAGGTGTCTAATGAATAAAACATTGTTATACAAACGTTGTCTACAATATTTGTTGATCGTTGTAAATTTCGTTTTACAAATACAAAAACATATTATCAAATTGTAATTTTTACAGTTTAATTAAATCAAAATGTATTTCATAACGTTAATATAAAACTTGTTGTAAAACTTTCATACAATGATTTATGAATTTGTGGTTTGTGTTAGGAAGTGGATTAATGGTTCATGTCAATTAAATAATATATCATTCTTAAACTATTATATTAACAATTTTTTAAACATTAAATTTTTTAAAAACTAATATCAATAACAACCCTTGATGGGCTTATCAAATTTTAATATTGTTTAATAACAGAATACCTTGTGAAGTGGTTTCAGAGTCGCTGTAGCTGTCAAGATGACCCTCAGGATTAAGCCAATCCATATCATTAGACATTGCACGTTCAATGTTTTCTAAATGATATTCTAATTCGAGCGCGCTTTTAGATCTTTCTTTTAGTAGGTTGAAAGCATCATTATCGATCCGTCTTAGTTCAACAACTATAACCAATTACAAAACAATTATGTGATAAAACATTAGATGAATTTTACAACCACATTTATGACCTAATAATACTAATTTTCTATGCTCTAAATGAAATTATGAATTTTATGTTTTCTGATTTTTTATTATTTTTATAGATTTTAAATCAAGAAATGGATGTGAATCAATAGATGATGACCCATGATCAAAAGTTATTTAAAATTTCTGCTAACTATTTTTCTAACTTTAAGACATTTGGATACCCTAACTTTTTAAACCAAGTAAGATTTTCCGTTTTTAAACAATAATACTATATAATAAATTTTTTCTAAAAAACCCCCAACATGGATTTATGGGTATTTACATGTACAGTTTGTGAACCTTTACCTGTCCCAGAATCACAAACCTTCGTGGTTAAATTATGAAGATTTATGGACAATGCATGTAAACCTATCTAACCAAATGATCTCTTGTCAAGAAGTTTGAAAGTTTTTATTCCGCATGCTATTACTTTTTTATGGAACAACAATTGTAATAAACTACATAACGATTATGCTATAACACATGATATAAATTATAAAACCACATTAATAAGGATATAACAACCGAATGAATGAATTTTTTGTAAAAAATTATACCTTCAAGTGGTGTTTGAGAGCGTTCATGCTCGGATACTGTTGAAAGTCTTGCAGAATGTTTTTGAGCTTGCATAATGTAATATATTTTACTTAATGTAGCTTTGCAATATTTAATGTGAAAAGTTTGGTTATATTCTACATATACTATAAAATTAAATTAAGGATGCATAAACTTTGTGATGATCTTCAAATAAACAATTATCTTTAACTTGGGAACAAAAAGATTTATACAGTTTACATTCGAAGTTAATCTTCAAAATTAAAATTCTATAAACTAAACTTATATTTTAACAAACACTGCATATAAATTCTCGTGAAAATTATATTCACAATTTTGAAAAATATAACAAAAAATAGTTAATTTTTGTAATATAATTAATTTTTAATGGTGTCTTTGTATTATAATTAAATGTATTAAAAGACAAATATATTTATTTTTAATTGTTATATGTTTAGCTTATTTGGTGCTAAAATTAAGGACCATTCCTTTTTTTCAAATACATTATAAAAGAAGATACAATTGTCTTTTGGGAAATATACATTTGCTTTATTTTACCAATCATTTACTATGAAGAAATATTAAACATGGATGCAAATTCATCATTGAACAAAAGTGTTAACAAATAAAAAATAAAGCGACATCCAATGGAGGTAGTTTGGTTTTTTAATTTTTAAAAATCTTTTAGTATGAACTTTTGTTTTAATTTTGATTTACTATATTATTGGATATTATTAGCATTTGTTTTAAATTTTTATCTTCATATTATAAGTTGTATTTTTCTACATGATTATTTAGAGTTAAAATTGTATAAAAAAATTATATATGTACTAACCTTTTTTACATAAATTGTTTTTGTATGTGTAGATATATGAATGATTTTTAAAACATATATTATGATGACGTATAAATATAAATATGCTATATAGAATGTCGTTGTAAATCAACATTGATACAATCAAGTCTAACAAATGTTAATTTAATTAAAGTGGGTTATTTGCATGTAACAATACAGAACATTAAATAAATAAAACATTGAACCATTAAATGCTTATGAAATAAAGTTCAAATCAATTAATTCTACTCATTACAATAAACATACTATAAAAGAAAATTGTCTTCTATCTAATTTGAAGGAATTCTTTGTTCCTGAAGAGATTATTAGCATACGTGGAATACAACAAATCATACCAACATTTTCACCAGATATGATATTCACTTCGATAACATTGACAACCAACCTTAGCACTTGTAGCCTTGTACCGTGCAATAAACCCACTATTCGATTAATGTTTTGGGTTAACATTACATGACTACCAATCTTTAACTTTATTGTATGTTGCGGAAGACTGTAGATCCGTACACTATTTAGCAAATTTGTATAATGAATTGAATCATGTAAGTTTGTGTTTGAGCCGTCCCGGGAAACAGAATATGATGATTCATATATAGTCTCTTCTCCCTGAATTAAACGCATCATGCTTTCATCATCCGTGGCAACCATTTCCTCACATAGTGGTTTTAATTCATGATTCCACAGGTTCTCAAGCAGACGTGTGTAAGATAAGTCTCTTTTTGATTCTACATAATCATAAGTATATGGACTGTACATCCCTTCTGTAAATGCAATAATCGAAAATAATACATTAAACAGTTACTTTCATTGAATAATTAATATAATGGATATTTACAAACATATATGTACATTGTTTGTAACATTGTGTAGTCATTTAATAAATACAAAAACAACGTATCGTGTATGTATAAAAACATATTGCATGACTTTCAAAAATACATTTATTGATATTTGTAGATAAAGTTTATGGGTATTCATGTGACACACAATCATAAATTTGTAGGGTTAAACTATCAAGATTACTATATGCTGATTATGTAAGAACATAAGAAACATGGTATTTCAAGTTCCTAGATAGCGCAAAACTTTCAAACATAAAGCACATTATGTTTTAAAATACAATAGCCGAATACAGATCATTCCGAACATATATAATTTTTAAAACAAAAATAATGTACTATTAATAACCACAATACCTTGAGTTTGAGTTTGAAAGTCCGAAGAATTAACATTAGTGTTTTCATGCTTATGTTGTGCTTCATTAGATGGTGGATGCTTTCCAACTATAGATGACCCTCGAAACTCTATTAAAAAACCATGATAATAGCAACGGATAATATATAGATAAAACGTGCATCAACAGAAGCACAACAAAAACACATAAAATTACCTTGTGCCTGTCTGGTTGGTGTGTCAGCTTCAAACATAGGCGGACTGGATGGCGTGCTGCTATTGTCTTTACGATATTTTTTTATTAATACAACGTAAAAGAAAAATTAATATCAATACATAGAGTGTTGTAAATACAATAAACATGAGATCATTAGGGTTTTGAGAAAAGGATTTGTACTTTTATTTTTTGTCCAGCCAAACCAAAGCAAAAACCTCCACCATAGTTCTTCAAATACAATAACTAACCATCTTACCTTCAGACAGCCTGTATTTAAACTAAAGTGTTTATTGGTTATTAAAATTAAAACATAATACATCTACTATTAAAAGAAAACATTAATACCTTGGGGACACATTGATGGCATATCACCTTCGATAATGACTGACTCAAATTTGTGTGCTTTGCTTTTTGGAACCTTTTAAAACTGTAAAAACTAACACATATATATGCCAAATATATAATATATCAAACTACATATATCAAACTATATCTCTAAATTAATTATTAATTCATATACCAGAAGTTGTATTTTTTAAAATCTTCATCTCTTGTGAAGCAGATTCTTCTGGTGGCTTAAACACTGCGAATTTATAAAATGATACGAATTATAACATCAATATAACAAATAGTATTACACCAGTTTTCGATGTAGAAGAATACCTTGCATCGAATTATCAGGTTTTTGGTTTTTTTCAGCATTAGAAATCCGCAACAAATGCCTTTGTCGTGGCATTTTTTATTGTGTTTGTGTATATCATTCGCATGCTTATGGAGGAATGAGAAATTCTGTATGTATACTGCAAAATTAGGGTACGAATATTTAGGATCATGCTTATCAAAAAGAGTTTGAAAGGTTTTTAAATATATCACAAAATCGTTTCTAAACTTATCTCCTAATAAATCAGTGAATATCCATTATAAATTAAGAAACATAGCACATAATTAAATGATTTGGATACACGGTTATTATTAAATGATACGTACACAATTAAATAATACATACATAATTAAATGATTTGGTGATATATTAGGTTAAAATTCTGTAAACCGTAATTAGTTCATTATTAAATGATACGTACAATATTCAGTTTTTTTTTTGTAATCATGAATAAAATTCTAAAATACGATTAGATGCCTTTAAGAAACGATTGGATGCCTTTATAGATAATAAGTTGCAAAATAAATTCCAAACATTCTGTTGGTGCAATGGTTAAAAGATATGGAGCACTTATTCACAACCCAGGTTCGAATACAATATTATGCATTTTTTGGACAAATTAAACACGCAAAATTTATGGCTAAATTAAATCCGGCATAATACATAATTTAAATAAATGATAAAATGTATTTGCAAAATCCTGGGCAATTAAAAATTCTGAAAAATACAAAATTTAAATAAATGGTAATTAATTACTCAAAATTTCTGGCTAAATTAAATCCGGAGTAAAAATAAAATAAATTTAGATAAATGATAAAGTGTTGCGTACGTGGCATGCTTACGTGGCATGTTGCTTAGGTAGTGTCCAGTGGCGTAGAGGTGGCGTCATGGTTGCATATGTGGCATTGATGACGTCATGTACATCCGGTTATATATATATATATATATATATATATATATATATATATATATATATATATATATATATATATATATATATATATTGATGCGTGGGAATTGCACCAGGCTTTACCTCTCGAGGGATCTCGAGAAGCTTACAACCCCCACCAGGCAGTGTACCTGATCGTTGTAGTATAGTATAGTGACAAGTACCGGAGGATTGATCGTTCAACTCAGGAATAGTGTCGCTAGGATTAGAAAGCCTAAAAACTAGGTCTAGAGGTGAGGGATGATTCTTTTTGTATTTTCATATTTTATAAAAAGCAATTAAAAATATCAGGTTTTAGAGGAGTGGGCGGAATTAGTTGCTAATCAACTAACCCAATAACTGAGATGCAATCAAAATAAAATAACAAAAATGAAAATAAAATTAATTTAACTAGTGGTGTGAACAATAAATGGGAGAATTGTGTTTACTTAGATTTCATTACTCCCTAGATATCTTTTACAGGTTGATAGTTTGTTACAGTTGTGTGGATGACGGGTTATATTCCTTAATACCAGTCGTGGGGTGGCGTACGTACTTCCCCTCTCTATAAGCTCCTACTTCACTCTTATGTCGAGCCTGCAAGAAGCTCCTAACATGGGATCACTAGAATTCACTCATGCATTAAATACAACCATAAAAACCTAGTACGCATTGGTTCATGTTTCTTAAGACGTTCAAGCAAGTTACACTATGGAAGTCTGCCAGTTTTCTTAAGCCTAACATCAAAATCATTCATCCATTACAACTATAAACAAGCAATCAACCCATAATCAACATCTAGGTTTCATTACAACTAAGCAAACACACAATAGATCTAGCCTAGCATGTTAAAATCAAGACAAGCGTAAGATATATTTAAACAACACATAGACATATTGAATGAATTGAAAGGATACTTATCTTAATTGAACATGAAAGGTTTCAAGGGGTGAAAACCCTTGAAAATACTGTTAAAGTCAAGCTAGGGTTTATCCAAGTCGTCCCTAATATTGTCCTCTTCTTTGAATGAAAATTACAAAGACTGTATATAGATTTTCTAAGGTGACGGCGTCAAGAAGAAAATTCTAACGCCGTCAACCCACCGCCCATAATAAAATCGGATTGCCTAGATCCAGATCTGACGCCGTCATGTGTAATTTTGTTCTGGGCCGTCACCACTTTTACTCTTGACGGCCATGCTTTGACGCCGTCACATTTCTACTGGACCGTCACCACTTTTGCTCTTGACGCGGTCATCAAAATGCTCTTGACGCCGTCAGGTACTGTTCCCAACAAGGAAAATTAAGACTTTGCCGTTTTCTTCACTTTTATGCTCAAAAAACGTCCAAAATGCTTCCGTTTCCAGAATTCACTAAAAAAGTACCTAAAATCACAAAATGAACGATTTATGGCAATATTTGATCAAATAAATACAAATTCCGGCATAAATAACCCCCTAAAAACGGATCATTTTTCGCCTCATCATATACCCTTACACTTGAGATTTGCTTGTCCTCAAGCAAATGCTCTTTTATTATAATCAAAATACAAGTTAGGGGTCATTTAACACTAATATAAAAGTAATTAAAACAAATAATCGTTCCACTAAAGACCAAAGACAAGAACGGAGGTCATACACAAGCACCTCACAAATAGTGTTTAGATACTCACATCTCTCGGGTGTAATAAAGTAAATATCACAATATGGAAATGGAAAATATCTCTCACTACCTGTCATAGCAAAATAGATTACCATAGGCTTGGGAAAGGATCAAACCTCCACCACATGGCGTAAGCACCAAGGATAAACTATTAAAGAGGTCTTTTTAAAGGGTTATAACGTTAGGTGTAGGGATATGGAATACACGGTTTTGTTGGATATAGGCAATCTTTACAGGTGACGAGTTAATCATCTTGGTTAATTACATGTACAATATGGCGTTGCTAAGCCAAGACTAGACTCGACTTAAGCTAATAAATCAAAAATAACAAAAACATAAAATAAACATATAATGAAACGGGATGGTAGTCCGTATGTTTTTCCTTTTTTTTATTTTTCTATTTTTTTTCTTTTTCTTAATTTTTTCGATTTTTTTTTGTGTGTGTGTGTGTGTGTGTGTGTGCGCGCATACACTCTTACCCTACCATCCAAAATAATACATCATAGGGAATGAACATTCCCTTTACACTTGAATTTTTACATACTTTACAATAAACTAATCTAATGACTCAAATTAAGATAATCAAAACACTTGGAGTACTTTTAAGATTAACGCACATATGGGGGTAATAATATGATGTTCTTCCCCATTACTCCATAACAATAGTACTTTACCCATGAGTCCCAATTGTCCCAAAGCAATATGTACAAGGATATGACTCGACTTAGCAACCATGTAATCAATTAGATAATTAACTAAGGGTTTAACAAATAACAATAATGCACTAAAGATGAGTGCATACATGGAAGGCTAAGGCGATTTGGGTGTACATTTAAGTGGGGTGTAACAAATTCTTCCTTTAAGTAAGATGCTTAAAGTTAGAAACGAAAAGATAGGCTCGGAGGGGTGTACTAGGGGTATCGTGTACTAAAAATGAGTACAACGCTAAGGGTGTGGGAAAAATTAGTTGACTTAACTAGCCAAGTAATATGACTTAATTGGTCAAGTAATTATGATACGGGTTTAACACAAGGGTGATCCTAATGCCTCTTATCATGTAGTAAATCCTACTACACGAATGTAGTCTCACTAGCGTCGGGATGCATCACTAACGCAAGTTCTAGAATCTAAATGCTACCGGTACACTCATAAGCACTAATAATGAATGTTTTTCCTATCAAATCTAAAGGCGAACCTCACATATTTGGGTGGAAAATTTTTCTGAATGGTACGGTTTTGTGCTAGTCATACGACTCCTATCAATGAGACGCTTGCTAAGGCTAAAGTTTCACTCCTAAATGTTGTAAAAAATTTTAAATTTGGCGCTAAAATTACACTAACAAGTATTTCACATAGTTTTATTACACATCTACCATCAAACAAACAAACTCAAGTGAAAGTGTATCCTATAAGGTATCATCATTTTACCCTCCCCTTACACTTAGGATGAACATTGTCCCCAATATTCAATTAAAGAATGTAAAAGTGAAATAGGTAAAAGAATGAAAGCAAATGCTCCCCTGATTCGCTCGGTGTGGATAGTGTGGTAACAAGGTTAGATCTTCCTCCAAGAAAATGAACAATCAAAGCTTCCCTTCCAGAATATAAATCATGTTCTTGTCATACATAACCTGTTAAACCTGAGAAAACAAACAAGGCAACGTCGCGTAAAATTGGCGGCAATCTATATATAGTAACAATTCCTAGAAAAATAACATATATATCTTAAATTGCTTTCTAGGAATTGAAGGGATATAATGCTTGTGGAATGATGTTTGCAGATTTCCTGGAGTTTATAAAATTAAAGAATTAACAAAAACTTTAAAACTCCGTTAGAAAAACAAAACTAGCAAAATTTCCAGAATTTTACACATGACGCCGTCAGGAATTTCTTCCTGACGCCGTCAGAAGTGATCTGCAGAAATCCTTACGTTAAGTTTCCGAAAAATTTCCGGAAAACTTATGTCTTACTTCCTGGAAAATCCTTCAAAACATCATTATTACTCGATACAAGCATTTGACTCTAACAAATACGAATATACATGTTCATTTAATATTGTGGAGAATCATGATCAATTTTGTTTCTTAAAAACATATTTGGGGTTTCCTCTTACACTTATCTTTTGCGAAATACCTTTGGATGAAGTTAAGTGATGAGTGCTCAAACACTCATCATTTTTTGTCTAATCTGAACTGCAAAACATACAAAAACACTCAGTAATGCATCAAAATACTGAAAATATTTCAAAATCGTGTTTTATATGTTTTAGATGCAAAATGAGCAAAAACAAACGAAAAACGTATAAAGTTTGCAAAATTGGCAGTTTCAGTCCCCCAACTTTCATAAAATTACAAAACTAGTCCCTGGATATTCAAAATACGGAAAATTATCACCAAAGGTCATTTTGAAATCATAAGTTGTCATATTTAGTCCTTTGGTGAAAAATTGGAAAAGTTTTGAGAATTTACAGATTTGGTCCCTGGAGTTTCAAACTTTGGCAGATTTGGTCCCCGGTGGGATATTTTTGGATGAAAAATCATTTTTAGTCCTTGGAAATTCAAAATGTTCAATATTGGTCCTTGGATAAAAGATTTTCACAAAATGGCAAGTTTAACCCCAATACTTTTGGAAAATGTCAATTTTAGTCCTCGGGGTTCAAATTTTGGAAAATTATAAATTTGGTCCTTATGATTTTCAAACTTGTCACTATTGGTCCTTATAATAAATGTGGGAAAGTTTCATTTGCAGCCCCTTATCTTTTCATAAATTACAAATAGGGTCCTTGTGTTTTTCATATCTACAACCAACCGGACCCTTAAAGTTATTATTACCCAATAAAACACCCCTTATTACTCCAACAAGCCCACTGATCCAATAACCAACCCCCAGCCGACCTAGCAACACCGGCCCACTTCCAATTCTAATAACTCACCCCGTCTTTGACCCCCAGTCAACGCCCAGGTCAAACAGACCTTCTTCCCTCCCAACACAATCCCACAAAACCAGGGCAGCCTTTACCTCCCCCCTCCTCTCCTTTTCCACCAAACCCTCACCAACACTTCCCCCTGTCCCCTACATCTCACCCCCACCATTAATACTTCACCTGCCAAAACCTACCCCCACCCAACTGCAAAATATAATTTTCCCGCCAAATAAGAAATCAAAGGGTGGGATTAAATTAAAGCATCCTACGGCTCACAAGCATGGTGGGAAAGTCAGAGGAGTACCCCAGGACCTATAAAAGAAAAGAAAAAGAGAAGATGAAGTGGTATTAGTTTAGCAGTAGTGTAGTGTAGGTAATCATTTAATGTAATTTTCCTTTTTAATGTAATTTTTAGTTTAAAAACGTTGTATTAAGTATTTTCAGTGCATTCTCAGTAAACCTTAATATCAATTTCAAGCAATTTCAGTTCAAATTCCTCTTTGGCAAATTTTTACTTGAAATCTCATTTAGCTTAAAGATTGTTAAAAATCATTGTTAAATGTTCTTATGCACTCACTTTAGCCTAATAACAAGTTCCTAATAACTCAGTAAGCATAAAACCTTGCTTTACTTTGAAAACACAAAAATAAAAAAAAATAGAATAAAATAGTCTATAAATAAAAAAATCAGTTTGTAAAGGAGAAGGAACAAGGTTCATTGGAGATTTTGAATGATCATGGGTTAGTGACCTCAGGGGAGGTGTAAGGGTGTTCATTTTTGATTTTGAGCACAAGGATTGTTGTAAGTTCCATTTCAGTGTTTATTATTATTTTTCATATTTTCTCATAATTACTAGTTGTAGTTGTTTATCATTTATAATTTATGCTTAATTATGTGTAATGTGTGTTAGTAGATGCTAAATGGTGCATAGTATGGTTTAGATTTTCATTATGCTTCACAAAAGAACCCATTTTCAGTTCAAAGGGAGTGTTTGGCACAGGGAATAACCCTGTGCATTTGTGATTTTCTGTGATGAAAACTTATTTAGACATGTCATATTAGGTTGTTATAGATCATGTAAGCCATAAAATCCAAGTTTTAAAACAGAAAAAGTCAAATTTACAAAAACTCCACCACCACAGTTAACTGTGGTGGTTTTTGAGTCCCACAAGCCATCATTTCATAACATAAGTGGTTCTCTCAACTTAATTTGGTTTTACTATTGCTTATAAACATGTTTTCAGTGAGAATGGATCATCAAAAACTCACAAAAGTCAAACAAGAGTAAAAATTCAAAAAGTCAAAATGGCATAGACAATTAAATTGGTCAGACTTGTGTGAAGTTATTTGAGCTTGTTAGTGAGAATAAACCTAAGCCCTTTTGTAATCTTGTAGTGTCCCAGCTTGTGGTTCTTGTAGTATTTTTACCTTATTTTTGTGATTTTCTCTGTGGGCCCCACTTGCCCTCAAACTGACCTGCAGGGAGGAACCCTCCCCTGCTGCACATACTTCAGGCCACCACCACCACTTTGGTGGTGGTTTCTGATCACCTCAGTGGTCCACAACCCTTCATTTTTGGTTCATTCAACTCCCCCCATGGTAGTCTCTTGGTTTTGACCATGGCTTTGACCTGAGAACCACTGGGTCCCATCTGTTTACCCTCCTCTTTTCTGTCCCCATTTTCAGTTTCAAATAAGTTTCAAAGTGCTTAATTATGCTTATTCAGCTTATTCTGTGGACCCCAATTGTTGATTCTAGCTTAAACAAGTCCTATAAGCTTATTTACACAAGACTTACCCTTTGTGGGTCCCACTGTAGCCCAACTCAGCTTATTTTGCCCCTTGGTCAACAGAAGTCAACTGTTGACCAAATAAGCACCTCAAGTGCTTATTTTTGATTTTCATAAAAGGTGTTCTTGTAAAAGTTTACTGTTTTTAGATGTAAAATAAGTTTCCAAAAGAAAATCCAAGAAAATCCAATTTAATTTCTAAGTGATAGTTTCTATTTAATTTAATTTAAATTTTATTTTTCATTTTTAGATTTTAATTAAGTACTTGTCATTTTTATATTTTTGTTAATTTCCTCTTATATTAAATTATTTATAGTAATTTTCTCAGATTTTTATTTTATCATTTAGTATTTATTAGAATTAATCTTAGTTTTATTAATTATTAAGTAATAATTAGTTTTAAATAGCATAATTAGTTTTTATTAAGTGAAACCTAGTTTTTATATTTTTTATAGCTTTTATATGTTATAAAATAATTTTAGAAATTTTATTAGAATTTTTACTGTTCATTTGCTATTTTTCTTAATTTAAAATAGTAAATTAGTTAATTAGTAATTAATTAATATAAAATTCACAAAAAGACAAAAATACTTATTTTTAATTTTAAAAGTTGTTTTTAGTTATTTTATAACTTTAGGAATTTTATTTTTACCTTTTTAGTATTTAAATAATATTGTAGTGTATTATAGTTATTTAAGTATTAATAATAAGTATTAAATAGTTTTTAATTAATATTAAATAATTAAATAGTGTAAAAAGTAATTTTAATTTTCTAAAAAGTTTCTTTTATTTATTAGGATTGTAAAAATGTGATTTTCACTTTTGTAAGTATTTTATTTTACGAAAACTCGCGTTTTATTTCGTACGTTTACGTTTTATTTAAACGTGAACGTACACGTTTTAAGTTTTAAACGTTTCTGGGTTTCCAAACTTTCCCATCTTGTTTATATAGCTTATTTAAGCTATTCTCTTGTAGATTCCATAGTTCAAACAATCTCAAACCTTTTTCCCGTCCAAATTCACCCGATCACAGAACCGTTTGTTAGCCATTCACACCTCGTCGGGACATAACGACCCGGGGAAACCACTATATTCCGCGGAGCATTGATCTAGGCTATTTGACTTTGTTGACCATTCCTTGGTCAATATAAGTTAGGTGGTTTAGCCTCAATCAACTTTTGGCGCCGCTGCCGGGGAGGTGTGCGCGCTATTCTAAACGGTTTTCTGATTAGTGATTTTGGAACTCATTCCATTGTACATTTATCCATCTTTGTTCATATCTTTTCATAAAAACCCAAAAATATTTTTCCTTACCCTCTAACCGTTTGATTCTACCTTCTTATACCCCTCTCATGTATAATTCTAAATGACATCTCTCGATGACGATTTCTTCGAACAATGGGCCTTTGAGAGTAAAATTGAAAAACTTATGGCCTTGTCAAAAATATCGAGATGTCGTAGTGATTATGATGGACCTTCGATTCCTATTCCCTCTCCGGTGAGGGAAATGAATCAAGAAACCGAGGTGACAAAGGATCCTGTACTTCCCTCTGACGATGGAAGTGCTAAATACGTCCAACCTACGGTTGTTCAAGAATCTAAGCTCACAATTGCTCCTAAACCTTCAAGAATTGATCCTAACCTTTCACGGTTTACGGTCAAAAGTTTGTCAAGCATACGTGCTGAGCTTAGGGCAGAGACTGAAAAGAACGACTTACCTAACCTTCACGTCTATCAAGAACCAAAACCCGAGACCATAACGGAAGTGGTGGAAATTGCTAGCTCTAAGAGCACACCACTTGTCCCACCTCCAGATTTTGTTCCTTGTGTCGGTTGTGGTGAGCCACTTTTCGGTTTTCCATGTCATTGGTGTACATGTGTGCAATGTGGTAATGATATTCAAAACGGGAGTTGTTTGTTTTGTGGGTCGAGTAATTCATTTGCTTATGATCCTAATCAAAACTCATTCAACGACTCTTCAAATTTTTTCGATTACCCATCACATTCATACGAGCAAGAATCATATTACCCAAATTTCAATGATGCTTCGTATCAAAATACACCAAGCCAAACTCAACAGTTTTACTGTTGTGAGTACTGTGGAGGTCCTCACTTTAGCTCGGATTATCAAACAAGGAATCCAATTCCTTGTAACAATTACGACTATTCGTTTTCAGACCCACCTCCACAGCACCAAATGATTCACACAACTCCTTCTGCTACTGAAATTATAATAGAGGTTCTTGAGATATTGAAAGAACTTAAGGAGTTGGGTACCACAACATTTCATAATGCACCCAGTGTTTCTTGTGTAAATTGTGGGGGTCCTCATGATGATTATCAATGTCAACCTTCCGGTTTTGACAAATCCCCACCCCCGCAATTTTCATTTTCTCTAAATTCACATGAGAAATGCATGGCTAAAATATTGACGGAAGAGCAGGTTGCTAAAATTGATTCCATAGATGATTTTGAAAAAGCTGTTAGGGAAGCTTATGCAAAAGAAAAAGCAGCCAAATCTAGCTCTTTGTTCTGTTATATTCATGATGACGATGATGATGAGGATTCTATTCAAATGAAGGAATACTACAAAGATTCATGCAGTTCATCAGTTGAGATTCCTTCCGTGGAAGCACAGGGAGATAAGAGTATGCAAGAATTGCTAGCAGAAGAACACATGAAAAATATAAAATCTATGTGTGCTAGTCTTTCTTATCTCCCTCAGTCTGCTCTTATCGCACCCGAAGTTCGCACTCACTTTCTGATCATGGGGGATGAGCATCTTAGCACTGTTCCTAATAAGGAATCGGACGAATTAATAAAGTCTAGTGTTGAGATCCTTATCCCAATCCCGAGAGAGTCACAGGGGACTTTTGACCATATGTGTGATATTCCTCCTCCTCTATTCTTCCCATCTAATCATGATGAGATGTTCTCCGATTCTACTGATGACAATTCGTTATCTTGTGGAGACATCGTTTATATGGAAGAATTACCTTCTGAGCTAGTCAGCTTAGAAGAAGAGAATGACGAGATTGACACTGAAATCAAGGATGAAGCACTTCGTGCAACATTATTGAATGTTGATCTCCTCATTTTTAAAATCGAGGCTTTCAAAATAAAACCTATTTCATCTCCTATCCCCATAAAGGATAGTGACATTGTCTCCGATGATCCTATTCCGGAGTTTGAAGCCTTTACCTTTGATCATATGGGAGAGAAGATTAGTGGCATTACCACTTCTCATTCTCATAATTCTCTCCCCGAATATGATTTATTCACCTTTGAGGAGTTCTCCGGTGAACTCACTCGTATCATACCTCCACCAGAGTATGATAATTTTTACTTTGATCTAGACAAAGTTGATCTTTGTTTTCCGGAGGGAAATATTCTCAACCTTGAGAATTTGATTGACATCAAAATCCTAACCCTCCCACCCATAATCTGTCTTGATCATATGAGCTTTACTGATGAGATTCATGATACACCAATCATGAATTCTCTTTCCGATGATGATGAATCAATCTTGATTGTCATCAAGATCTTTCTACCTTTCTTCACCTACATGGTGACTTCTCCTGTTCTTCATTCCTTCGGGAATGAAGACACTATATTTGATCCCGGCATTTTCATGTATCATTATCTTGAGCCGGATACTTATCTCATCGGTGTGGAACTTTCACGTGCTTCATATGTTTGTCCAAACATTTTGAATGAAAGTCCGATTGAGATTGTCTTTTCCACATCATGCTTCCCCAATGACAAATGAATTAGGGGTCGAGTCAAGCTAGCGACTCGGTAAACAAAAACAGTAGCACACTTATAGGGTTTTCACCCTAAGTGTGGGGGAGTCCCCCATGCTATGGTTACTAATAGAAGTGAAAATACAAAATGGTGTTTTCCACGCTTAGCTTGTAATGTTGCCCTTTTACGTTCAAAATGTCGGTATAATAGCCGGGATTTTGAATATTGAGGACAATATTCATGCTAAGTGTGGGGGGGTATTCGCTATTCTAGCGAATTTTATCACATTTTACTATATAATACCCCCGTTTTTGCCAAAATTTCAAAAATTTTAAAAATTTTTCACTGGTGCTTCAAAATTTTTGTGGTAATCAGTCCGCCTTGTCTAAGCAACAAAAGGGATTGGCTAGTACAGGAGCAAACGGCTCTTGGTAAAGACAACTCAAATCCGTTTACGGCTTGCAATTTGCCCAAAATTATATGGTTCCTCAACTCCCCGAAATTGGCTGCCCGCAAGATTATGGCTTGTGGTAAAGGCCGTGGAAAATCCATAATTGGTAATCAGCTCACCAAGATGTTGACTATTCCATCAAGAGCTGGCTAGTCCAGAAGCAAACGGCTTTTGGTAAAGACTACTCAAATCCGTTGACAGCTGGTGGTTTGCTCAAAATCACACGATTATCAAGTGTGCCACAGTTCTTACACCTGGCTACTCCAGAAGTGATGGCTTTTGGTACAGAGTTTTTCAAATCCATCAAGTTTTCAAAACAGTTATTGCTAGGGACTAGCAATAGTTTAGTGTGGGGGATTGATGAGTGCTTAAACACTCATCATTTTTGGTCTAATCTGAACTGCAAAACATACAAAAACACTCAGTAATGCATCAAAATACTGAAAATATTTCAAAATCGTGTTTTATATGTTTTAGATGCAAAATGAGCAAAAACAAACAAAAAACGTATAAAGTTTGCAAAATTGGCAGTTTCAGTCCCCCAACTTTCATAAAATTACAAAACTAGTCCCTGGATATTCAAAATACGGAAAATTATCACCAAAGGTCATTTTGAAATCATAAGTTGTCATATTTAGTCCTTTGGTGAAAAATTGGAAAAGTTTTGAGAATTTACAGATTTGGTCCCTGGAGTTTCAAACTTTGGCAGATTTGGTCCCCGGTGGGATATTTTTGGATGGAAAATCATTTTTAGTCCTTGAAAATTCAAAATGTTCAATATTGGTCCTTGGATAAAAGATTTTCACAAAATGGCAAGTTTAACCCCTATACTTTTGGAAAATGTCAATTTTAGTCCTCGGGGTTCAAATTTTGGAAAATTATAAATTTGGTCCTTATGATTTTCAAACTTGTCACTATTTGTCCTTATAATAAATGTGGGAAAGTTTCATTTGCAGCCCCTTATCTTTTCATAAATTACAAATAGGGTCCTTGTGTTTTTCATATCTACAACCAACTGGACCCTTAAAGTTATTATTACCCAACAAAACACCCCTTATTACTCCAACAAGCCCACTGATCCAATAACCAACCCCCAGCCCACCTAGCAACACCGGCCCACTTCCAATTCTAATAACTCACCCCGTCTTTGACCCCCAGTCAACGCCCAGGTCAAACAGACCTTCTTCCCTCCCAACACAATCCCACAAAACCAGGGCAGCCTTTACCTCGCCCTCCTCTCCTTTTCCACCAAACCCTCACCAACACTTCCCCCTGTCCCCTACATCTCACCCCCACCATTAATACTTCACCTGCCAAAACCTACCCCCACCCAATTGCAAAATATAATTTTCCCGCCAAATAAGAAATCAAAGGGTGGGATTAAATTAAAGCATCCTACGGCTCACAAGCATGGTGGGAAAGTCAGAGGAGTACCCCAGGACCTATAAAAGAAAAGAAAAAGAGAAGATGAAGTGGTATTAGTTTAGCAGTAGTGTAGTGTAGGTAATCATTTAATGTAATTTTCCTTTTTAATGTAATTTTTAGTTTAAAAACGTTGTATTAAGTATTTTCAGTGCATTCTCAGTAAACCTTAATATCAATTTCAAGCAATTTCAGTTCAAATTCCTCTTTGGCAAATTTTTACTTGAAATCTCATTTAGCTTAAAGATTGTTAAAAATCATTGTTAAATGTTCTTATGCACTCACTTTAGCCTAATAACAAGTTCCTAATAACTCAGTAAGCATAAAACCTTGCTTTACTTTGAAAACACAAAAATAAAAAAAATTAGAATAAAATAGTCTATAAATAAAAAAATCAGTTTGTAAAGGAGAAGGAACAAGGTTCATTGGAGATTTTGAATGATCATGGGTTAGTGACCTCAGGGGAGGTGTAGGGGTGTTCATTTTTGATTTTGAGCACAAGGATTGTTGTAAGTTCCATTTCAGTGTTTATTATTATTTTTCATATTTTCTCATAATTACTAGTTGTAGTTGTTTATTATTTATAATTTATGCTTAATTATGTGTAATGTGTGTTAGTAGATGCTAAATGGTGCATAGTATGGTTTAGATTTTCATTATGCTTCACAAAAGAACCCATTTTCAGTTCAAAGGGAGTGTTTGGCACAGGGAATAACCCTGTGCATTTGTGATTTTCTGTGATGAAAACTTATTTAGACATGTCATATTAGGTTGTTGTAGATCATGTAAGCCATAAAATCCAAGTTTTAAAACAGAAAAAGTCAAATTTACAAAAACTCCACCACCACAGTTAACTGTGGTGGTTTTTGAGTCCCACAAGCCATCATTTCATAACATAAGTGGTTCTCTCAACTTAATTTGGTTTTACTATTGCTTATAAACATGTTTTCAGTGAGAATGGATCATCAAAAACTCACAAAAGTCAAACAAGAGTAAAAGTTCAAAAAGTCAAAATGGCATAGACAGTTAAATTGGTCAGACTTGTGTGAAGTTATTTGAGCTTGTTAGTGAGAATAAACCTAAGCCCTTTTGTAATCTTGTAGTGTCCCAGCTTGTGGTTCTTGTAGTATTTTTACCTTATTTTTGTGATTTTCTCTGTGGGCCCCACTTGCCCTCAAACTGACCTGCAGGGAGGAACCCTTCCCTGCTGCACATACTTCAGGCTACCACCACCACTTTGGTGGTGGTTTCTGATCACCTCAGTGGTCCACAACCCTTTATTTTTGGTTCATTCAACTCCCCCCATGGTAGTCTCTTGGTTTTGACCATGGCTTTGACCTGAGAACCACTGGGTCCCATCTGTTTACCCTCCTCTTTTCTGTCCCCATTTTCAGTTTCAAATAAGTTTCAAAGTGCTTAATTGTGCTTATTCAGCTTATTCTGTGGACCCCAATTGTTGATTCTAGCTTAAACAAGTCCTATAAGCTTATTTACACAAGACTTACCCTATGTGGGTCCCACTGTAGCCCAACTCAGCTTATTTTGCCCCTTGGTCAACAGAAGTCAACTGTTGACCAAATAAGCACCTCAAGTGCTTATTTTTGATTTTCATAAAAGGTGTTCTTGTAAAAGTTTACTGTTTTTAGATGTAAAATAAGTTTCCAAAAGAAAATCCAATTTAATTTCTAAGTGATAGTTTCTATTTAATTTAATTTAAATTTTATTTTTCATTTTTAGATTTTAATTAAGTACTTGTCATTTTTATATATATATTTTTTTAATTTCCTCTTATATTAAAGTATTTATAGTAATTTTCTCAGATTTTTATTTTATCATTTAGTATTTATTAGAATTAATCTTAGTTTTATTAATTATTAAGTAATAATTAGTTTTAAATAGCATAATTAGTTTTTATTAAGTGAAACCTAGTTTTTATATTTTTTATAGCTTATATATTTTATAAAATAATTTTAGAAATTTTATTAGAATTTTTACTGTTCATTTGCTATTTTTCTTAATTTAAAATAGTAAATTAGTTAATTAGTAATTAATTAATATAAAATTCACAAAAAGACAAAAATACTTATTTTTAATTTTAAAAGTTGTTTTTAGTTATTTTATAACTTTAGGAATTTTATTTTTAACTTTTTAGTATTTAAATAATATTGTAGTGTATTATAGTTATTTAAGTATTAATAATAAGTATTAAATAGTTTTTAATTAATATTAAATAATTAAATTGTGTAAAAAGTAATTTTAATTTTCTAAAAAGTTTCTTTTATTTATTAGGATTGTAAAAATGTGATTTTCACTTTTGTAAGTATTTTATTTTACCAAAACTCGCGTTTTATTTCGTACGTTTACGTTTTATTTAAACGTGAACGTACACGTTTTAAGTTTTAAACGTTTCTGGGTTTTCAAACTTTCCCATCTTGTTTATATAGCTTATTTAAGCTATTCTCTTGTAGATTCCATAGTTCAAACAATCTCAAACCTTTTTCCCGTCCAAATTCACCCGATCACAGAACCGTTTGTTAGCCATTCACACCTCGTCGGGACATAACGACCCGGGGAAACCACTATATTCCGCGGAGCATTGATCTAGGCTATTTGACTTTGTTGACCATTCCTTGGTCAATATAAGTTAGGTGGTTTAGCCTCAATCAATGTTAATAGGCATTACGCCTAAGAACTCAATCATTTTTCTAAAGACTAGGGGGCCCTCAAAAGGGTCTAGCTCCTCATCTCTAGCTATGAGTTGTTCCACTGAATGTGTTTTATCGATAAAATCTTTTTCTAGATAGAATGGGCGTTGAGGTCCTATAAAGTTTCTTTCTATCCAAGGTCCATATCTAGATGGTCTCCTATTCATATCTACCCAATGTGATATCGGTTCATCCTCACAATCGTAGCTATGTTTCTTAACATCATATACCGACCAAGTATCGCCTTCACCTACCGCTATCTTAGACTCCTTACAATCTATCATGGCGCTAGCGGTTGCTAAAAATCCTCTTCCTACTAATAATGGGCATGTAGTATCACTAACCATATCTAGGACGTGAAAGTCCGCTAAAATAGTTAACTTCCCTACGTGAACAACTACATCCTTGATCATCCCAACCGGGTGGGCAATACTCCCATCCGCTAGACCAATTAATACCTCCGTCTCCTCTAACTTTCCTAGCTTGAGAGTGGTGAAAAGGGATAAGGGAATTAATTTGAGGCTTGACCCTAAATCGGCTAGTGTGTCGAAAGCTTCGGATTTTCCTATCTTACAAGGCAAAACAAATATACCCGGATCATCAAGCTTTTTAGGCAACTTGTTTTGAACGAAGGTGGTCCCATTTTTACCTAGTTTAAATTTCTCATATTTTTCTAGGAGGGCACTATAGTAGGGAGCATGGGCTAAGACATTAATGACGGGGCGTTCAAGGTGAAGCTCCTTGAATTCATCGTCAAGGTCTTGTGTAGGAGGTGTTTCAACTATGCTTTTGACCGGTTTAATATCGGGTGTTTCATTCATTTGGTCCTTTTGAAGAATTTGGTTTTGCTTGAAACACGTGCTCATTGATTTAACCGAGTAGTACTGCGGACAAGAAGTGGGTGACGAAACTGATGATATGGAATTAACGTTTAGTTTCGGGTTCTTGACCGTGTCGCTTGGGAGTGCTCCCATTTCTCGGTCATTAAGAACTTTCAACAATGTGTCAATTTTGGTGGTCACTTGAAATCGGCTTCAAACTTAGATATGCGAGCTTCTTGAGATGCCATAAACTTGGACATCAATCCTTCAAGATTTTTGGTACTACCATAGTTATTAGAAGGATTGTTGTTGAAAGTACGGTTGGAGGGTGGACCGTTTGGTTGGTAACGATTAGGCGGATTGGAAGAATTGTTTTGGTTTTGTTTCCACCTAAGGTTCGGGTGATTTTTCCAAGAAGGGTTGTAGGAATCACCATAAGGGTTTGGCTCGGGTTTGAAAGTGTACCACTTATCTCCCGCTTCGTCGGTACGCGAAGATGTGTAGTCCGCAAAAGCTGTTCCGGGGAGTTCCACGCAATCACGAGTGTCATTGGGACCACAACATAATTCGCATGAAGAAGTGATTTTGTTCACTTGGCTTGAAGGCTTAGGAGCTTCGTAAGATTTCATGAAAAACTTGACTTGGTCCTCAAGTTCCATGATCCTACGGTCGGGAGTGCTAGAATTGTTCAAAGGCAAGGATATTGCCTTGACCGTTTTGTTCAAATCATGGGGATCATTCCAACTTTCGTTGTCATAAAGAGTAAGATCTTCTATGAGTTCCCATGATTCTTCCGCACTTAGATCAAGTAGCTTGCCACCGGCCGATTGGTCAATGGTTTGCCTTGTGGAGAGATCGATATGGTCATAGAAGATTTGGACTTGGAGCCAAAGATCTATGCCATGATGAGGGACTTTTTGGAGTAAGTCCTTGAAACGAGTCCATGCTTCATATAGAGTTTCACCTTGACGTTGTTGGAACATCAAGATATCATTTCTAAGCATGGTAGTTCTCCCCGGTGGGAAAAATTGAGCAAGGAAACGAGTGGTGAGATCATCCCATGAGGTGATGGATCCCGCGGGTAAACGTTCAAGCCATTGACTAGCTTGATCACGTAGAGAGAATTGGAATAGGCGTAATCTGGTCGACTCTCTAGTTGTAACATCAAGGTCTATAGAATCTACGATTTTAAGGAAGTCCTTGAGATGTTGATTAGGATCTTCGGAACGAAGTTCATGGAATGCACATCCGCTTTGCATCAACCGAATGGTGTCGGATCGCAAGGGAGACACATTGACTCCTTGGGTGAGCTCAATAGTGTTTCGATAGCCTTGGTGGCTAGGTCGGGAATACTCTCCTAGGGTTCGGGGCCTAAGAGGTTGGTTTGCTAGTGGTGAGTTGACGGGTTCAAAGATGTTACCACCTTCCATGATGTCCGATGGTAAAAGTTACGAACAAAGACTCGAAGAAATAAGATAGACTAAAGAAAACCTAAAAATAAAAATAAAATCTTACTAGAAAGGAATCTAGCAAGTAGACCTAATAAAAAGAAATTCTAAGCTAGACAATAACTATTCTCCGGGCTGCGGCGCCAAAAACTTGATGCGTGGGAATTGCACCAGGCTTTACCTCTCGAGGGATCTCGAGAAACTTACAACCCCCACCAGGCAGTGTACCTGATCGTTGTAGTATAGTATAGTGACAAGTACCGGGGGATTGATCGTTCAACTCAGGAATAGTGTCGCTAGGATTAGAAAGCCTAAAAACTAGGTCTAGAGGTGAGGGATGATTCTTTTTGTATTTTTATATTTTATGAAACGCAATTAAAAATCTCGGGTTTTAGAGGAGTGGGCATAATTAGTTGCTAATCAACTAACCCAATAACTAAGATGCAATCAAAATAAAATAACAAAAATGAATATAAAGCTAATTTAACTAGTGGTGTGAACAATAAATGGGAGAATTGTGTTTACTTTGATTTCATTACTCCCTAGATATCTTTTACAGGTTGATAGTTTGTTACAGTTGCGTGGATAACGGGTTATATTCCTTAATACCAGTCGTGGGGTGGCGTACGTACTTCCCCATCTCTATAAGCTCCTACTTCACTCCTATGTCGAGCCTGCAAGAAGCTCCTAACATGGGATCGCTAGAATTCGCTCATGCATTAAATACAACCATAAAAACCTAGTACGCATTGGTTCATGTTTCTTAAGACGTTCAAACAAGTTACACTATGGAAGTCTGCCAGTTTTCTTAAGCCTAACATCCAAATCATTCATCCATTACAACTATAAACAAGCAATCAACCCATAATCAACATCTAGATTTCATTACATCTAAGCAAACAAACAATAGATCTAGCCTAGCATGTTAAAATCAAGACAAGCGTAAGATATATTCAAACAACACATAGACATATTGAATGAATTGAAAGGATACTTATCTTAATTGAACATGAAAGGTTTCAAAGGGTGAAAACCCTTGAAAATACTGTTAAAGTCGAGCTAGGGTTTATCCAAGTCGTCCCTAATATTGTCCTCTTCTTTGAATGAAAATTACAAAGACTATATAGATTTTCTAAGGTGACGGCGTCAAGAAGAAAATTCTGACGCCGTCAACCCGCCGCCCATAATAAAATCGGATTGCCTAGATCCAGATCTGACGCCGTCATGTGTAATGTTGTTCTGTACCGTCACCACTTTTACTCTTGACGGCCATGCTTTGGTGCCGTCACATTTCTACTGGACCGTCACCACTTTTGCTCTTGACGTCGTCATCAAAATGCTCTAGACGCTGTCAGGTACTGTTCCCAGCAAGGAAAATTAAGACTTTGCCGTTTTCTTCACTTTTATGCTCCAAAAACGTCCAAAATGCTTCCTTTTCCAGAATTCACTCTAAAAGTACCTAAAATCACAAAAGGAACGATTTAGGGCAATATTTGATCAAATAAATTCAAATTCCGGCTTAAATGACCCCCTAAAAATGGATCATTTTTCGCCTCATCATATATATATATATATATATATATATATATATATATATATATATATATATATATATATATATATATATATATATATATATATATAATGTAAGGTTTTTTTCAGAACCAAATAAATTGCGAGAACCAATACTAGCCTTTGATCAAAATAATCAATGGATGAAAATGAAATGGCATTTTTGTAAATAAGAAGAATTTTATTCAACATTTTTAATTAAGTTAAAGGGCAATTATGGAATTCCAATATACATCTGCAACAAAAAAGTAGGAGTAGTTACAAATCTCTTATACTCGTATCAATATTTTTTTAGATCCATCTCACTTTCCCACTCAAACATCTCTTCAAACCCTAATCCTAAGCCGCCATTACCATAAAGAAAAAAAAATCAATCGTTTTTATCATGCTTCGTGCGTCATTTACAAGATCTATCATGAGTGTGTGATTAAGATATTCAAGTAAGGAAACCAACTGCTACTTGCGCTCTAGATCTATAAAGCCGATGAAGTTGAGGAAAAGCAAGAGAATGGAGATTGGGTTTGTGATTCGAAGCTTGGGTCCAAAATTCGCTTTATAATTGTTTTGAAAAGTAACAAAAAAAAAATGGTTAATGAGAAAAATCTCCGTGGGTTTGATTTATTCCACGAGACCCCAAGGTAAATATTTATCAAACCATTTAAATCATGTGTTGTTTTCATAGTGGGATGGAATTAAATGTTCATTATTTGATAGTGGGATGAAATTTCATAATTACTTGTGCCATTTTCCTTTCCTCGTAATGAATTTGGTGGAGTTTTTATGTAATTTTCTTAACCCATTTGATTTTGGTTTGTGTATATCCACCACAGATCTCAATAAATACTTGTTTATTATTCTTCCTTTTTCACTTTGTTTCTTGTTTGCATTATTCATGTTGTCTTTGTTTCTTGTCGATTAAGTCTTATATTACGTAATTCTTAGTCGGCAAACTGGAAATGGAGGATAAAGATTAATATACTGATTTCTCTAGATCATTTGAGATTTGTATTGTGGTTATTTGGCTATTTGAAAATAATCTTATAAAAAATTATTTAAAAAGAGTGTACATATGTGTTTTTACAGTTTTTGAAGAATTTGATACTTTTTGTGCATATGTGTTTTTTTTAGTTTCAGAGTTTAAATGTATTGAAAGTGCATATATGTTTTTAATTATGATATAAGGATATTTTGTGTGTAGTTTTGATTTATGGGTGTACTTGTCAAAAATATATTGTGCATATGTGTTTTGTTAGTTGTTATGATTAGTACGATTTTCTTTTTTGTTCGTACATAGTTGATGTCAGTCTGGTGTTTTAATTTGTATGTCTTATGAGATTTCTATTTATTTTGCATGAAGTCGTTTTATCGGATTTTTTGATTTTGTTATTGTCTTTCGATTCAGTATGATTTTGATTTGATATTGATAATTATATAATGTTTTATTATGTTTGAATCCGGTTTGTTGACGATCATATCATTATGTTAGATAGCATCGATGATAATGATATCAATGCACATTGATGAGTGTGTAAATACTCATCATTTTTGGTCAAATTTGAACTGCAAAACATTTAAAAACACTAAAAAATGCATCAAAATACAGAAAATATCCCAAAATTGTGTTTTATATGTTTCAGATGCAAAATGAGTAAAAAACAGATGAAAAATGAACAAAGTTTGCATAATTGGCAGTTTCAGTCCCCCAACTTTCAAAACTTGTCAAAATTAGTCCCTGAGCATTTATTTTAAAAGATAAGTCAACCCAAGTCCTTTAAAAGTAAAATATTATCAAAAATGATTCTTAGGTAAAAAGTTTTGAGAATTTACAAGTTTAGTCCCTGGAGTTTAAATTTTGGCATAAATGGTCCATGGATAATTCATTTTGGAAAAATAACCATTAAGGACCTTTGGGAATTTAATATGTGGCATGTTTAGTCCTTGGAATATTTATGGAAAACTTGGCGAGATCAGTCCCTGGATTTGCAACTTTTACACTTGTGGTCCTTGTGATAAATTTTCTACAAACCAAACAAAACCCTTTTACCCTTTCTAATAAAATCAACCCATCCAATACTACCCAATCCAAGTCCCAAGCCCAATACACCCTTGGCCCAAATTCGAAACAAACACAACCTGGTATAATAACCCTGGTCAAACCTTGGGTCAAACTAACCCTCCCCTTCCCTCCATCACGTGAACCTGCACACTCCTGCCAAGCCCCAACACCATCATCACACTCCAACACTCCACCCCTACCCCTATCACTAGCTTTCCCCCACAAGAATCCAAAACCAACCCCCTGCTACAAGCAACTCTGCCAACTGCCAAAAAGTTTTCCCGCCAAAAAGTGTTCAACGGCCAAGATCATATTTAGCTAATCCAAAGGTCACAAACAGAAGTGGGAAATGCTCAATGGGGCTAAGAAACCCTAAAAGGTCAATATAAAAGAAAAAGAAAGAAGCAGAGATAGAGTTAGTAGTTAATTTTAGTAGTTCTTAATGTAATTTTAGGTTCGAATTTAATTAATGTAATGTTTTAAATTGAGTTTTGTAATTTCTACTCTCAGTAGTGTAATCAATTTCAAGAAGCAATTCAAGCCAATTTTACTTTTAAATCTCTTTGCAATTCATTTTCATGTTTGGAGCCTTAAAGTTCATTTAAGTTAGAACAGCTTTAATAAGCTTGATTGTGGTTTACTGAGGCTCATTATAGCTTTACATAGCTATTGGTGAGCTTATTACTTCATATGCACTGTTTCATCTTCAACTACTCAAAAGCTACAACTAAGTCAACAAAAGTCAAACAGGTGAAATAAGCAGTTGGAATGAGCTCATTGAGCTTATTTAAGTTTTCTAAGTTTTTGACAAAGGATCATTGGAACCTTCAATCCTGTTGAGGTACTAATTCCTGTTCATTTTCATTCCTTACCTAGTTTAGCTCATTTTGTATACTGCTTATTTGAATGTGCCTAGGGTATGCTTAAACCAGTGCTTATTCTGTGTTTTTTTATGCTTATCCACTGTAGTTGATATCATTTGTTGTTTGATTGCTTACTTGCATTTACTTGTTCTAATAATTGCTAGTTATTCATAATTTAGTCATAATATAGCATAATTGTTTTTAGCTTATTGCAGTGCTAGTTTTTCAGCCATTCTAGCTTAAATCTAGTTTAATTAGCTTATATAATCAGTTTCACTTCAAATATCATCTTAGAACAGTCACAACCTATGAAAAATCAAAAACAATTTTACTTTAAGGGTTGTTTGGATCTAGGCTTGATTCTGTGTTTTATTTGATTTCAGGTATTACATTGAGTTTCAACAACTCACATTAGATGCATTTAGGTTTAGTAAACATAAAAAATTCAATATTCACTTTAGAAAAAGTCAAAATCATCTTTTAGCCTCAATAATGTTTCACTGTCAAGATTTTGTGCTTCCAAATCCTCAAAACAATTATGAAATCAGTTAGGCTTGGTAAATTTAGTTTCATTTTGGGTTATAACATCAGAGTTTTTAATTTAGGACCATTAGAAATCCAATAAAGTCAACTTTAGTTCATATATTACAAACATCAAATTTCAAGTTTATGCAGAAAACCTAATATTGCATGATTTTTAATGATTTTTGTGCTTGGATTCATGGCTTGTGCTTTAAAAAAATTAATGTTCCCCACCTAATCTATTGAATCTTTGCATTGGCTTATTTTTGTGAATTTTTCTGATAGCTTATTTCACTGCTTAAAGTGGCTTGCAGGCCACTGCCTTGCCTTGCACCATGACCCAGTCCAAATCACCCATTTTCAATTGCCCCCATCTTGTTCATTAGTGGGCCCCACATCTTGGTTCTTAGCTTATTGGAAAGCCAATAAGCCAAGCTTTGAGGGTCTTAGCTTATTTTGAGGTTTAGAGCTTAATAGGTAGGGCTGCTTGTCCATTATACTTTGTCCATTTCACCCTTAAGCTGAAGTACTCAGCTTTTGTGCCCAAGTTCATGCCCTCCCCTAGTGTTCATTAGTGGGACCCAAGGGCTGGACCTTGGATTTTTAGAAAGCCCTTATTGGTGGCTTTTAGGTACAAGTTTTATTTTTGGCTTCCAATCCCTCTTGTGGGCCCCACAAGCCTGCAAAGTTACCCCTTTTGGCCTGTGTAATCCTCAGATTTGGCCAATAGCTTATTTGATTTTTGCAACTTATATCTTGTGCTTATTTGGTCATTTATTGCTCATTCCTAGTTGTTACAACCTGTAGTAGCTTATTGTACCCTTGTGGATTCATAAGATATCTTTTTGGTCAGCTTTTGCACACATCACAAGTCCTAATAAGCTTATATGCTTATCTGCCATTTTCATTAAGCATCCACATTACTTATTTTTAAGTTCTGACCAAAGTCCCTTTGTTAAAGTTGTTCATTTTGAGTACTTATTTAGTTTTGAAAAAAGAAAATCCAGAAAAGACAAAATTACAAATAGTGATAGCTTCTATTTAATCTTTTTAGCTTATTTTCAGCTTTTTCAAAAAGCAAATCTCATTTTTATAATTTTCCTAGGTTCTGGTAGTTATAAAATAATTTTAGAAAAAGTTTGGTAATTTTCACTGTTCATTTGCTATTTTTCTTAAATTTAATTAGTTTAAAATAATTAATAATTAGTTTTTAATAAGTAATAATTATTTAAAAAGTAAAAAAAAAATATATTTTCTATTTGAAAATTAGTTTTATATTATTTTAGATTTTTTAAAATTTAAAATTTATTTTTCCAAGTTAAAATCCTAAATATTTGTATTTTAGTGTAAATTAAATAATTAAAAGTAAATAGGAAATTAGTAATTAATTAATAATAAATAGTTAAATAGTATAAAAATTAATTTTCTTTTTCTAAAAATTTTCTTTTATTTTTAGGATTGTAAAAATGTAATTTTCATATCCGTAGGTATTTTATTTCTCTAAAACTCGCGTTTTATTTCGTACGTTTACGTAAATTTAAATCAGACGTATGCGTTTTTAGGTTTTAAACGTTTATGGGATTTCTAATTTTACAGTCTTGTTAATATAGCTTATTTAAGCTATTTCCTTTTATATTTCAGTAGTGTAATCAATCACAACCCTTTCCTGTCTAAATTCACCCGACCACAAACCTGTTTTTTATACCATCACACCTCGTCGGTACATAATGACCCGGGGAAACACCGTATTCCCCGGAGCATTGACTCTAGGCAGTCTGACCTTATTGACCATTCACTTGGTTGATTTGAGTTTACCGTTTGGAGCCAATCAAAATTTTGGCGCCGTTGCCAGGGAGGTTGTGCGCGTATTCTAAACGGTTTTGCAGATTAGTGCATCTGGATATACGCTCATTGTATATTTACCATCCTTGTTCGTATTTTCAAATTTTTATCAAAAACAAAACGAATCGTGAATTTTACCATATGAGATTACTCAAGGATTACTTTGTGTGATCTACGAGGAAACGATTTGGTATATCAAAACGATTTCCAAAAACATTTTATATATATAGTGAAGCGTTCAAATGAGAAGCCTAAATTTTATGTGAACGCGAGAAGCAATCTTAGCCACTCATTCATTCTTTCTTTAACTTTGATCTAATTGCTAATATTAGTTAACAAACCTTCTGAAAACTACTAAAAAAAATTTCGAATTTTTTTTTCGAAAAAAAATTTTCGAATTCTTTTTCCAAAAAAAAAAATTTTTCGCAAATTTTTTTTGAAACTTTTTTTTCTGAAAAAATTTTTTTTTTGAAATTTTTTTTTCCGAAAAAAATTTTTACGAATTTTTTTTTTCCGAATATTTTTTTGCGAATTTTTTTTTATGAAATTTTTATTCGTCATACGTGAAAAAAATTTGGAAATTTTCATGAAATTTTCTTTTGTCACATGTGAAAAAAAATTTCGTCGCATGTGAAAATTTTTTTTAGTCACATGTGAAAAAAAAATTCCGTCAAATGTGAAAAAAAAAATTCGTCACATGTGAAAAAAAATTTGAAAATTTTTTTTCGAAAATTTTCTGAAAATTTTTCAAAAAGATTTTCGAATTTTCAAAAAAAATTTCGAAAAGATTTTTGATTTTTTTTTTTAAATTTTTCAAAAAAATTTTTGAAATTTTTTCAAAAAAAAATCGAAATTTTTTTAAAAATTTTCAAAAAAAGTTTGAAATTTTTTTGAAATTATTTTGAAAATATTTCAAAAAAAATTTCGAAAATTTTTCAAAATTTTTTCGAAAATTTTTTTAAAAAATTTTTGAATTTTTTTTTAAAAGTTTTCGAAATTCTTTCGAAATTTTTTTGAAAAATTTCAATAAGTTAATTGAATAATATTAGCCATTAGATCAAAGTTAAAGAATGATAAAATGAGTTGTTAGGATTAGTTTTCGCGTTCTCACAAAAATTGGATTTCTCACATGAATGATCATATATATATACTAGCAAGGTACCCGCGCAATGCGGCGGCGGGTACCCGGTAGCTATAATTTGTGGTGAGTAAATGTTGTTCATTTATAAGTTTTTTCTAACAATAACTTTACGAAATAATGGTAAATTTTTATTAAAATAACTATAAACCATAATAATGCAAATTATTTTACATCCAAATAAACATAAGGTTCAAATTAAAGAGGGTAGCAGAAGTAGCATCTTTAATACATAAATTAAAGATAAACGTCAATACAAAATATGTAATTTACATAAACACAAAAATGCCAACTATTAATATGCATCATTAGCTGAAACATCTTTATCCGCAAAATCTTTAGACATTGAAATAAAAGTGAAGGGATCATTGGTATCACCAAGAGTAGCTTAAGCATCTTTGTGTGGTGCAACTATCGCCTCATCATCGTTGGAGTATCAAGAAACCTTTTATGAGATCTCCTGTTACTTTTTCTTAAATCCATTTACGTTTAGTACAAAACAACACTTTTCTTAAATCCATTTATGTTTAGTACAAAACAACCCAACAACATCTAATTATAACAAAAATTTCGGCTAAAAGCCCAATGATAGCCCAAGTCCACACAACAATGCCCAATATTCATAGATTCTTTACCCTAAAAATTCTCATACCCCTAATCTTACTCCTTTACTAAACACACACGCCACCCTCCTTCCTCCCAAAACAAAACACAAACATGAATGATATCTTCCTTCCTTATAACTTCAAAAACAAGAACATAATCCATCCTTATTACCCCTTAGAATAAAAAAAAAAAAAAAAAAGAAAAAAAAAAAAAAACGCAGCAATGTGGTGGCACCGATCGACCTTCATCGACCTACAGTGGTGGCGACTCGGCCGGTCAACCGACCAATGTGGGTAGCCAGAGAAAGAGAGACCGAGAGGGGTAAGGGAGATAAAAAGAAGTTAGTATTTTCTTTCTTTGTGTTTGGTTTGTGTTTAGGCTTTATATATGAAATTATAACGTAAACATTAAAAAGTAGTTAAGGTCCAGACATTTTTTTTAAATGTATTTTGACCAATACTAAGAGACTTTATGACTTTAAAAGCAATTACTTATTTTTGTATTAGCCATAAAGTTATTCATAAAGTCTCTTAAATGGCTTGTTATTAGTCATAAATGTATTAACAATGTAACTAAATGGCTTGTTATTTCTTATTTGAGAAATGTTTTTTGTCTTAAAAATGTTAAGACTTCCTCTTTTAAAAGTCCTAGATACATTAGTATGTAGTATATATATATATATATATATATATATATATATATATATATATATATATATATATATATATATATATATATGAAATTATAACGTAAACATTAAAAAGTAGTTAAGGTCCAGACATTTTTTTAAATGTATTTTGACCAGTACTAGGAGACTTTATGACTTTAAAAGCAATTACTTATTTTTGTATTAGCCATAAAGTTATTCATAAAGTCTCTTAAATGGCTTGTTATTAGTCATAAATGTATTAACAATGTAACTAAATGGCTTGTTATTTCTTATTTGAGAAATGTTTTTTGTCTTAAAAATTTTAAGACTTCCTCTTTTAAAAGTCCTAGATACATTAGTGTGTATATATATATATATATATATATATATATATATATATATATATATATATATATATATATATATATATATATATATATATATATATATATATATATGTATATATATCAGTTGAAACCCATACCTATGGCTCGTTATAGTGTCTCTGAATAGTTAGTGATTTATTTGTACCTATTTTGTTAGTCTTTTCATAGCATAATGAAATAACTTCATTTTTTTCTTTTACAGTGCTATCCTTCTTTACCAATCTTCGTTGTTTGTGTGTTGATGGTGTAGGCTGCAAAAAACGTAAGACTTTTTAATTAACTACGATAAAAATATGATTAAAATGAATTAAACTTAACAGATGGTAAAAACTACTAAAAGATTTCCTAAAATTATGAATTTTTTAAAAATACCTTTATGGAATTATAACGCAAAACAAAAAAATTATACACACTAACATGAAAAATTAAAATAGTTTAATAAGCTAACATGGAAAGGAATGATTAAGTAAAAGATTTGAAATTGCAAAGCCAAACAAAAAAATACAGTTTAAAGATCGTAATTAAATAAGCTAAGTGGATCTGAATGCAATCTAACAACTAAACTAATTTAAGATAATCAAATTTACTAAGTAGATGAAACATTGACATAGGCATACTTGTTGAACTTTTATCAATTTTCAAGCCTCAACGACTTATAATAAGCTTGTATCAAGGGCAGAAAAAAGCTGCTGAAACATGTTATCAAGGATACCTCTTCATTACTTGATATATGAACAATTCGTATGATATTTTTCAATGGAGCATCATGTATAGGTTAAAAACATGCTAAACATAATCAGATTTGTGTTTCATATATAATTTAGATAAAAAGCTGAGTTAACTTTTGTACCTCATCATCATCTGATATAATAATGATTGGTGTATCCTTATTTAACCAAACATTTTTTGGAGATGCAAGATCATGTTCTCTTTTCTGCCTCCCTTGCTAAAATTTTACTAGGAAAAGTCATTATAAATAATATGACAATCAATAAAACATATTCAATTTTAAAGTATGTACCCCATGTGATCTTCTACCCGCCATTGTTTGTTTTTTTTGTTATCAACTATTGAAATTACATGTTCAATAAGTTGGCATATGGCTTTATTTATAGAGTTCGAAGATGAAGATATAGTGGAAATCGTTTGTTTTATTTTTATAATTTTGTTATGATTAAAGATTGTGTTTATATTTTAAACGTATGTGTTGAATATTCTGATTTGAATATAAATTTGAAACCTCTCCTTTTTATTTTTTTTATTCCTTTCCCTTATTAGTTTGTTTATAGAGTTTGAAGATCAGCATATAATAGAAACCAATTAGTTTATTTTTATAGTTTTATTATAGTTAAAGATAGCATATATCATTTGAACATATTTTTATAGTTTACATGTTGAATACTACGCTTTAAATAAAAATTTGAATATATACATTTTTTTAAATTTAATTTTGACTTTATTTCTAGATTTTAGAGATGTGTATATAATGGAAACCGATCATTTTATTTTTATAGTTTTGTTATAGTTAGAAATTTCATATCTTTTTTAAACATATTTTTGGAGATAACGATTGTATCTATTTTTTTAATTATGCTTTAAATATAAATCTGAAGTTTTGTTTTTTCTTAGTATATATCTTTAATAAACATGTTTTTTTGGTAATTATATTTTTTGATGTATATATATAATCTCGTATACATTGGAACATAAAATATTAAATTCATTGAAAAGTTTATATATTAAACAAAATATACATCCAGTTAAATATCTTCTGATGAGAATGCCAAACGTATATCATCATAAGAATAAATCTCTTGATCTTCGTTTTCATCTTCATCTTGTGACTCAGGCAAAACAACATCATTGGTGTTTTTTCTCTTCTTTGATTTCCTAAAAGCTTTAACTTCTCTTAGGAGTTGTCTGTCCCTTTTCCTTTGCTCTCTCCTTCTTGTTTCTCCTCCCAATGTCTGTTTTTGATGGCTGCTCTCTGGGAAACCATCCACTCATATACAGGCTCAACAGTTTCTTCGGCAGCTTCATTAGGGTAATTTTGTTCCTCAACTTCAAACATGTTCAAAATCATTAGTTTAACATCGATTCGACACATAAATATCTAGACTGTCATTTTTTAGGTTGTAATTGTACACAAATATAAATTCTGCATACATATGACCTATTATTTTAAAACATGTACATAATTTTTCAAGGTTAATCTGTAAGAAAACAACCATCTGTTTGCATACCTGTGTTTTGATTGGGTTGGTTAACTTGGTTGTTGGCAGCCATTGTTAGGTTTTTGAAAGTTGGAAAAATTGCGTGCTAAGAAACACAGAACCTTTTGATAACCTGTGTGGGAAGTTGGAATGGAATAAGGTTAACACGTATTTAACCAGAAAAAATGGAAACTGAAAGGTATAAAATCAATTTGAATTTTATTTTAGGATATATACATCTTTTTTAAAAAATATCATGATATAATGTTTGAAATTATCATCGCAAATCGTTGATAAGACTTAATTATGTCAGTAAATCTTGATAAATATATGTTCAAGTTATACGAAAACATATAGTTATTCAGAAGGCTATTTTACGGTGAATTTTTAAACATTGAAATCCGTCTCTTTTTTTTAAAAAGATTATTAGGATTAGTAATAAAATTAAATGTATAATTGTTAAATTTACCAAATGATCTATATCATAAAATGTAGTAACTAATTAACATCTAAGTATATAAAAAAACATTTTTAGAAATAAATAAATTAAAGCTGCATGAAATAAATAAATAAAATAGCTTTTGTTTACTAAGCAATAATATATTTCTATATGTATGTATGATTCTTAAAACACGTTTTAGCATGATGCATAATATCATTCATGTATAAAATAATAATATAAAATATCATTATTCAAACATAAAAATGAAATTGTAAGTCAAAAGTTGCAAACACAGATATTGTTGAATGCGAATAAGTAGTTCAATGGAAATTAATTTTTAAAAGTATGAAAAATATAAGGTGCTGCTTTATATCATTCATCTTCCTACATTTTGATAGTAATCGCTCTCTTTGTAGGGTTTTTACCTCCATCTTCGTCTTCCGATTCACAATCTGACAGGTCTACGACTTCACATGGTCTTTTTTTACTAACTTCATCATGATTGCATTCATCCTCATCAATTGATTCCTGTTATGTTCATTAAATAATAGTTACATTAATGTAGATTTACTATTAAACATGTGTGCTTGTCAAACGCAATGATTAATACCTTGGTGTTCATTAATTCAATGTTAGTGTCGTGAGTCTCGCCATCCTGTAGTTGTAAATCAAAATAAGATTTAGAGTTTATTTGTTAGAATTGGAAATCTCTTAAATGCTTAGGAAAATGCTACTTAAGTATGATACCTCATGATCAATATTGGATGCCATTTTATTGTTATTGGTCACATCTTCTAGCTCATCATCAAATTCTTGCAGCGTAGAGTTGCCACCATGCTGACCATCTACAGGAAAATGTTGATCAATAGGTATTTCTTGTCTATCATCGTCGGACTCATGTGCACCATCTTCCACATCTTTATGTCCATCCTCGTAACCATGTTTGTCATATTCCAAATTAGGTAGCTCATATTCTGGTGGTGCTCTCCCTGATGTAAAAGTATGTTCGCCTTCTTCTACTTCATATTCTTGCTCATCATTGGAACTATCTTCATCGTCTCAGGCATGTTCATCTCCACCGTCCAATGTATGTACGTCGTTTGCCGCATGATCGTGCTCATCCTCAAAGTCTTGTAGTTCACGTCTTTCTCCTTCAATCTCATATTCGAAATCCTGGTTTTATTATATTATAAACAATCGTATCATGTTTAACTTTTAAATCATCCATTACTCTAAAACTTATTTCAAAAAACATATAAACTGACCCCTTCTTCCAGAAAACCACTTTTAAAGTAGTTAATTGTGTCCACATCTTCAGTGACCCTTTCAGTTCGATATATATGACTGTTGTTGCTATGATTAAACTCAGTTTACTTCACTTTAAACAAATACTTTTTACCGATAATCATATTAAGATCATCTGGAAAGTATTTATCAGTATCCATGCCTTGCTCCTCAATGATCTCCCATGCTGTCAAGTTTGTCATCTTATGTACATTGTTATCAAAAATAATAACCTTTGCAGAACCACTTTCATTGAATATTCGAATAATCAGCTTGAACCTTCAAATGTAAATAAACGTAGGTTAGAATTATTTATTAATATTTCGTTAAGCAAATTTATTTCAATATTTTAGCAGAGTATATAGTTGGAGTGTGCTCGTGTCATAATAAATAATTATATGGCTAGACATATGTGAGCCTATGGGGTCACACACTTATACACAGAGACACCATTTTATAGATTGTATTTATCGTATTTACAATATATAAACGACTACGTAACTCGGAATCAATAACGGGCCATTAAATACTATGTTAGACTTAGTGTTTTTGGATTGGACCAACAATGGGCAAGCCCATTGAAGGCCCAAGTCATGGCCGGCCTACCCAAGGGGTAAAAGGAAGTGATGGAGCTTTTGGAGGGGCTATGTGTAATATGTTAATGATAAGACCAAATAAGATTTAGTCTTTGATTGATGAGATATACATGGTAACTAACAAAAAAACTTTTTTCCTCTCTCCCTCTCTTGGTTTTGATGGCAAACAAACACACCCTTCTAGGGTTTGTGTTTTTGATCTCTTGTTGGCTTCATCCATTGTAGATGAATCAAGAATCATGGTTACGTGCTCAAGACTAGCATCGGGTGGTGTTACATGACATGTAGTGTGGACATATCATAGAGGTGATCTATTTTGATCACTTGGGTTTCATTGGTGATTCGTGTAGTTGGTGAAGGTCTCCATTCGATTCAACCGATCACGCTACAAAGGTATAATTGTTATTATTGTTATTGATTGATCATATGGCTATATGGATCCGTTGTTGGTGATGTTTTTCCGCTGCGTTTATATGTTTCTTTTATGATTATATATTCAACATCACCATTAGTGGTATCAAGAGCCATCATATGTGCCATATGATTATCGGGTATGCATAAAAATGGCAAAAACGGGTGTTTTTTGATGATTTTTGAAGTCATGGTTAAAACTATGGGTGGCAATTTCTGACCTGACACGAAACCCGACCTGAAATCGATACGAAAATTAACAGGTTCGGATTAAGCTAAATAGATTTCGGGTCAGGTTTGGGTCGACATATGTAACCCGTTTATTAAACAGGTCAGGTTCGGGTTGAGAATAAAATAAATGGGTTGACCCACCAACCCGTTTAAGATTTTTTTTATTAAATTAAAAATTATTTATATTTAATTATACATGTTAAATAACGGGTTAACCCGCTAACCCGTTTAACTCGTGTAATGTGCTAACTGCTAACTTTTGTATATAAAACGGTTAAATGGGTCAACCCGAAACCCGTTTAACATATTCAACCCGTGCAACCTATTTAACCTGTCAATCCAAGTATATATACGGGTTACATGGGTCAGGTTCGGGTTACATGTAAACATGTTAGGGTTGACGTAGCTGACCCGATGATTTAAATGTGTCAGGTTCGGGTTAGGGTTTCCTGACCCGCCAACCTGACGACCCGAACCCGCCAACCCGAACTCGACCCGAATTGCCACCCCTAGTTAAAACAGCCCTAGGGCTCCAATTTTTTTCTCATAGAATGACCCTTTAGGGGTCTTATGATCTGCACTTTTTGGTCCCATGGCCATTTGTTATGCATACGCTAATTGGTTACTTGTCGGGTACGTGAAAAATGGCCTAAAACGCTTGTTTTTGATTGGTTTTCGAAACGGTTTTATTTCAGCCCCTAAGGCCATATTTTCTGTGGTTAAATGGTATTTGGAAGGTCCTAATATCAGTGGGTTTTGACTCTTAAGTCATAGGAAACACGTACCTAATGGGGTTTTAATTCTTGTCAATTATTTCTTCGTTTTGTTGGCTAATTTTTTTTTTTAATTCTTGCAATTTTAATTTATATCCATGGGAAATACATGCATGTTTGTCCATGGAATTAGCCAACACCATGTCTTATTCATAATATTATTTTATTATTATGTATATATGCAAAGTCGATGAAAACTTAGACAACTTGTGCATTGAATGGTTGTGTATGTTGTTTAATTTCGTGTTTTGGGGTTTTGCCACTTGTTTCGGCATTTATGTAACGACATTCTTTTGGTTGTAGCCATTGTTTGGGCACTTTTATAGTAGATTAAAAGTAGATTATTTGTATTTTACTTTCAATATAATGTAATCGTGGCTTGGTTCGGAAAGGCGAAAGAGTTAAAGACATTTTTGCCGAAAAATGACTGCTGGAACACCAGTTGGTAAAACGGAGTTTCCCGGCGATTGGTAAGGTATTTTTGGCTGAAATTTTTTTTACGGGTACCCAAGACATGGGCCTACAAGTTTCTAGTTTTGAGCTAATCCCGGGGAAGCCTCCTTCATGGAAATTTGGGCCCCCCAACACAAAAATTATGGATGGACAGCAACTACTTTTCATGTGCATTATGGGCTTCCAACTTGCTCTTGATTGTCTTAGAGCAAGTGGGAGTCCTCCGTGTGGTTGTGTCGTTTGTCCCTAGTTGACTCTTGGTTCTCGTGATGGCTCACGAGACCAAGCATAGGTTTTTTCATCGGTTGAGGCTTTGCATATTGTGGTTGTGTGTTTGTTTTTGCTTTTTATATATCTTGTTATCATATGTAAAATTGCAAATAGTTTTCTTTAAACTTAAAACGAAACACAAACCATTTTCAAAACTAAGTCTTTTGATTTAGTTTTACTAAGTTTTTGAAACTTAAAATCATTGTTTTTAAATAACACCTATACTTGTTATTTATGTTATTCTATTTATGTATTGTCCAAACTTTATTATCCACGTAGGACTAATATTAGTCATGAAAATGGACAACTTGACACACATAAATTAAAACAATGATTAGACTTAAGTTAAGAAATGTTTTTAACTTGTGCTACGAAGGATGAATGCATGCTCTTTTCGTACACCTTTTGATTCACATCAAAACTTTTACCCGTCAAAATTTAAGTCATGGCGTCCAACATTGAGAACACTTGCAATTACCTTTTGCCTATGCGTGGGACCTAGGTTGAATTGTAACCCAAGGTGACTATTCTCTATGCGTGAGACCTAGATATATTCTCGCACGTTCTCAAATTGGATGACTTAATCGAGTTAAGCGGTGAGACCTTGACCCGAGGCAAAGATGGGACTAAACATGCCTACATGACACTAGTTGTTTGACACTAGATGCCATGAGTCCCATAAGGATCTAAGAGTTGCACTTTTAATGCAATTGGTGATCGTCGCCTACCAATTGAATCTACTATTGCTAGCAGATCAACTGATGTGATAGTAGAAGCACAATGTGGATCTTAGCCTTTTACGTAAATTAATAGTTTAAATTGTAAACATGGGGTAATTAATTTATAAAAGGATAATTATCAAAAATACTAAATATGAACTTTGAGAATTCAATTAATGAATTAATGCAATACAAAATGTAAACAAAAGTTTGTTCTTTTCTTGTTAAAAGGATCAAACTAAGTCTTCCTTTCCTTGTAAGAAAGAGACTTGTTCCTATCCTTTTCCTTTATGAGGAAAAGCCATAATAGGAATATTTGAATTGTCCTAATTCTAATAAAACTCAAAGCACACATACTCTAGAACTCGTGATGTCTTGTAAAAGTCAAAACGGTTAAGTATGTTTGCACATCTCATTCTTTCAAGTGCGTTTTATAACCCTAGTTCTGGTTTTGAAACCTTGAAGAAATATAAGATATTTGGATAACTAGAGAACACGTTTTCTATAGCTACCAAACTAAAATGAGTTTAAATAATTAGAAAACGGAAATATCAATAAACCGCAATGTGGTAAAGGCAATTACTAGCATGATTACCTAGCAATGTGTCTTAACCCAATAAACATGGAGGAACTGCATGCCTATTTTCAAGTTTAATATGATGGCTAACCCATCATCTATATGTTAGAACTTGATGTACTTCCTTGAATACCTAAGTACATGTTTACTAGTCATAGTGACTCACATTAGCAATAATGTGTAGATATTCAAAGAAAACAGGAAAGTATCCAATCATCACTCACTCTCCACTGGTGATGTAACACTTTTAATGTTGTCTAATCCAGTGGGAGCTACGTGATTGTATTACTGGTTATGAAACACATGTAATGTTCTCTAATCCAGTAGGAGTTGTAAGCTCTATTAACTTACAAGTTGCCCATCTTATTTCTAGATTGTCTTTAAATAATACATTACTTTCCACATATGAAGCATCATAGTTTTTATGAGAACCATTGCATGAATTTTATTAAATAACTTGTCGCGTTCCTGATGTTGCTTCCTGAAATGTTATCAATAAAATTGTTATGCATGATTCATTATAAAAGCGATAAAGTTCTACACATCTATATTTTGATTTTGAATAAAATCATATGTTATCTGTGACATTGTCATATTTGCTTGGATGATGTTGTGCCTTGCACAAGTGGGAGAAATCTTAATTGTGTGCAAGGTACAACATATAACAATACGACTAATGTTTTTTCTTGACTGCAAGGTAAGAAAAATAAGGTTCTACTAGGACTTATTTTTTTTGGAAGGTGTTCTACTAGGACTTATACACATAAAATGTATGTTGCCCTAATTAGAACAAATGTCAAGATAACATGAAAAGCTACTTCAACATATTTGCTGAATTGTTTAGTAAATATGATTATGTCTTCGTGTAAATTTATAATCATGAAGTATGTAATTAACTTGAAATTACTATTGAGGCCAATTGTCGACACTCATAATTACTTTAGTTGAATATGTTTAGGTCTCTTGTATAGACATAAACATCAATTCCGTTAATTGTTAAAAGACTTATAACGTAAAGAAAAGACGTTAATTTGTTATGTCTTCTTGTTAAAGACATGTACACTTACGACGTAAAATAAAATATTTAATGTTTATGTTTTCTAGTTAAAACATACACATGAAGTCATTGACTTGGTCAAATATTTTAAATATAAAGTATGCAGTAGGCTAAAAATACTATTGATGCCATCTGGTATGACTTGGTTGGCAGATACGTAAGCCAAAGAGTATAAGTTCTTCTAATGAGCTGTGTGATAGTCTCACAACATCTATCCACGTGGAATACCACAACTTTATGGTATGTCCATCATAGATATCATTTGATCTTTGATGACTTAAACTCTTCTACCTCCAAAGCTATCAAGGTTAGAAAATTGAATGTGCCTTGCGTACACTCAATATGGTTCCAACCAAGAAGGAATTTAAGACTCCATTGTATTATGACATGGGATGAATCCCATTATGTCTTGATTGAAGTTCTGAATTTGTTAAATACCTAAGAGTAAGTAATTGACAAACTAGAGTCAAGAATTAACGATGTATTTTGGATGTCCCACTTGAAAACAATTTATTGTTATCAAGATGCTGAGTACTTGGAGATTAGTCTCCACTTACAAAAGCAAGTGGGAGCACCTTTAGATCTTGAATTCATTCAAGAGTTAAATACACAACCTTCTGAGTACACTTGCTAATGTCATACTAAGGTTGAACATGCATATGTTAAACCATAGATTGATATCTCTCATTCATAAATCCGCAAGGATTCCCCTAACACCTGAATGATATAGTTTTTATATCAATGTTAAGGGACATAAGTTGGAGGATCATAGTGAACCTGCTAACTAAAGAGATGCATTATCAGATCTTGAATCTGATGAACTTAAAATTATGAATGCTAAGATGCAGTCCTTAAAGACAATCACTCATGGTGTTTGATTGTTCTCTTACCAATCAGTTAGACTGTGAGGTTTAAAATGAGTTTCTTGATGAGAATACTCAAAAGGACAAACTTGGACACACATTTAATGCATGCATAGTAGAAGGAGTTTACTCGTACTCAAGAAATTGATTATGATTAAATCTTCATACCTACAAACATTAAATATATAAAGATGATTAATTGTCATACTTGTTTTCATGTAAATGAAATATGACAATAGGATTTCAAAACTCTTTTGATTACTTTTGCGAGGACGATGAGTAATCAAAAGGTTTTATGAATCTATATAATCTTTATTATGTATACAAGACATAAGAATCCAAGTGTGGATTAGATCATGAATCTAGGAGCAGAGATCTTAATTTAATCATTAATTTGATTTTGATTAAATAAGATTACTCCTGAGAACTCAGAGTGCAAGTAGGATAAATGAATTTATTTTCTTAAATTTCATGTGTTGTTAACATATAAGAAACAATATTCCATCTAAGCTAGACTTTAATCCTTAGCCTGGAATGAAGTTTCACTTAAGGAATTTAGGAAATAAAACATAAAACTTGTTGCATGTGTTTATTAGAATAAACATAAGCGGTTAATAATCTAAACACAATATGACATGTCATTGAGGGGAGTCTCAATGATCAAGCTTATATGATGAGATTGAATGCATGAATGGAAACCTTAAGTTTACTAAAGGATTCATTATGTAAGTCATATTATGTATTGGATTATTTATATCATTTGCATGAATGCAAGATGAGTTGATAACAACAAATATCTAAGTGAAAGTCATTAGATAATTGTGAAACGAACAACCTAATGGACCTGCCAAGAACCAAAGATTTGTTCAAATGTTTACGGATATCTGAGGAGCTCTGTTGTGTTTTCATTCATTGATGCTTATATAACTAAGATGATGCTTAACCCTAGTCGTAGTAGGATGATATCATGAATGATGACACCTCTAACTAGATGTGCTCGATTGAGAGCATTAATGCATTATACATTAAAAGAAAAGAATAATTTACAGTTTGAGAAACTGTTATTATGACTGTCTAAAGTAGGTGTTTTGCTAGCTTCAAACACACTATGAAATGTATTGTTGCAATACTAGCATTGTACTTGATTGCACACATACAAAAGGACAATCATCATTCAAAACATTTTTGAATTTTGAAACAAGTATTCTCAAAGTTTACTCAGATGACTACTTATTGCCTTGTACAACAACATTGATCATGGTGGAAACATCGGATTCTGATCTATATGTAGTCTTGTGCATATCTGTTTTTTAGTATTTGGATAATGGAACTGTAAGCAGTCGTATTATATAATGAATTGATATACCGAGTATTATCGTCTTCATTTATACTACTGTGTTCTATATTTGCATGTTTAGTCCATGAATAATTTATTTATTCTAAAATTGTCCATTGCCAGTTGACGATACGGGAGTATCATCGAATTAAGGCAAATGTGAGCGTGTTGGTGATTTATTTGCCAAATTCATATGTTGTTCATAGTGATGAACATTGGCTGACCCAACCTTCGAGAATTCACTGCATGGATCGGCGTCAATAGTGAATCTCGCAAATGTTTATGTCTCTTATCCTCATACTTGAGATGCAAGTAGGTCTTGCATGTGTGGAATTTCATTCTTTGATATAGTTAAATGCTGTCCTGAAGAAGGTAGTTATAAAAACCATTTTCAGGAGTGATTTGAAATACATGAATGATACGTGCAGTCAAAATAGGATTTGTTCCTCCACATGTCGTGGAGTTAGATACTATTGGGCCCCTCGATGAATTGAACGGATGTTTGTATAGACGTACCCAAATGAGATTAAGATGAATCTTAATTCACTTGGTAATCTTGTTCAATATCTAGATCGAGAAACAGAATAGTTGAACAATTGGAATGACTTTGATCCATGTCTAGTGTTCAACATAGTATCTGAAACAAAAGGAAGGATGGCCGGCCTACCCAAGGGGTAAAAGGAAGTGATGGAGCTTTTGGAGGGGCTATGTGTAATATGTTAATGATAAGACCAAATATGATTTAGTCTTTGATTGATGAGATATACATGGTAACTAACAAAAAAACTTTTTTCCTCTCTCCCTCTCTTGGTTTTGATGGCAAACAAACACACCCTTCTAGGGTTTGTGTTTTTGATCTCTTGTTGGCTTCATCCATTGTAGATGAATCAAGAATCATGGTTACGTGCTCAAGACTAGCATCGGGTGGTGTTACATGACGTGTAGTGTGGACATATCATAGAGGTGATCTATTTTGATCACTTGGGTTTCATTGGTGATTCGTGTAGTTGGTGAAGGTCTCCATTCGATTCAACCGATCACGCTACAAAGGTATAATTGTTATTATTGTTATTGATTGATCATATGGCTATATGGATCCGTTGTTGGTGATGTTTTTCCGCTGCGTTTATATGTTTCTTTTATGATTATATATTCAACATCACCATTAATTGTGTACTTGGATGCAACTACATATGTTTCTCCATGATTCTTGCAATGCCACAATTGTTTCTTGTTCCTTGAATTTCGGGGTCCTTTCGACGGAATTGGGGTGACTTTAGTACTGCATGATTTGCATCCTGTATACGCCCAACCACTATCATATTGTATGCTATGAACCGTTGCTTACACAACACAACATGAACCCTGCATTTTCCATTAAATATAATTTACAAATGTTGTTCTTGATAATTTTTAATATAACATTAAATAATATTCAAGCTTACTTACTGGTTCAATGTTACGGACCATGCCTACCAATCTTTTAACACTATTATGCATGAATTCAGCAGGTGAAACAACATGAGTTCCCTGATTGTATTGTGCAATTCTGAACTGAGAAGGATCATATGCATCCTGATCTTCATAACTGTAGCATTTTCAAAATCAAATTTTTTTGGCAAAAAACAAATAAGAAGTGTTTTTGTTAGTTATATCACTAATATTACCTTTTCCGGAAAGACAACAACTGTGGTATATCCCTATTTATAAAAATCCTAGATCCAAATAAAGCATTATGGATTGCTGGCTTGTCTGTAATATGTATAAACTTGATTAACTTAAATTCACTAACTTGCAACATAAATAAATATGGCTAATCTTTCAGAAAACTTACTATCCCAATATTTAACTTTTCCAAGCATCAAGATAAAGTCAATATGACCATATCATTCAAACCTATCTCCATAATCGTTCCACAATAACGCCCAATTATCCATGATACGCGGGATTGCGCCCTCGCAATAGGTTTTACCTCTCAAGGGATCTTGAGAAGCTTGCAATTCCCGCCAGGCAGTGTACCTGATCGTTGTAGTATAGTATAGTGACAAGTACCAGGGGATTGATCGTTCAACTCAGGAATAGTGTTTGCTAGGATTAGAAAGCCTACTAAACTAGGTCTAGAGGTGAGGGATGATTCTTTTTGTATTTTTGTAGAGTAAATTACATGGATGATTGATGAGTGTGTGAATACTCATCATTTTTAGCGTATCTGAACTGCCAAAACATCCAAAAACACTCAGAAATGCATCAAAATACAGAAATTATCCCAAAACTGTGTTTTATATGTTTCAGATGCAAAATGTTTAAAAACAAATGAAAAACGAACAAAGTTTGCATAATTGGCAGTTTCAGTCCCTCAAGTTTCACAAATTGACAAAACTATCCCTAAAGGTTTAAAATAAAAGAAAAGTCAACATTAGTCCTTGGGAATTCAAACTAGTTCACTTTTAGTCCCTGGATGAAAGTTTTCAAAAAATGGCAATTGCCTCGAGTTTCAAAAATGGTAAATTTAGTCCCTGGGTATTTTTAAAATTGGAATTTATCAAATAATTACCCTTGTACTATTCATAATTGGAAAAATAGATCATTTTGATAACTTTTGGGAAATTTACAATTTCACCCCCTCAACTTTGGAAAATGACATAAAAGGTCTCCAGGTGTTTTGAATTGTAATAAATGCAATAAGGGTGCTATGGTTTATCTAACTTGACAGGAATGGTCCCTTGAATTGAGTTTGGAAATCTGGCAAACAATACCCCTCAAGTTTCAGCAGTTTACAAGTTTGGTCCTTGGGTTTTATAAACTACAAACCAAACGGATACCCTTAATATTAAATCCAAACCCCTAAATCCCAATCCAATAGCAACATCCCAGCCCACCAACATCCTGGCCCAACTCCAAGCCCAACCTACAAACCAAACTCACCCCGTTTTAATATTAACCCCCAGTCAACCCTCCATCTTTGACCCGTCCCCTCCACCTCACACTCCACTCACTGCAAACCTCCAAGACCACCATCATCACACCTAGCCGGCCTTCACCCCTGCAGCACTCCAACCCCCCCCCCCCCCCCTTGCCTAACCAAACAAGCACTCCAGTCCAAGACTACTCCCCTGGCTTCAATTATCAAAAGAAAACGATAAAATCAATTGGGTGCCAAAAATTTGAACGGCCAAGATTGAGTTGTGTGATCCTGTGGTCAAGAAATCACTCAAACTCGATATTGTAATCTGTTTCCCTTTGAATAATATAAGTTCTTAGTTTAATAATTCCAATTTCAATTTCAAGTTTTAGTTTCCTAAAAAATACAAAAGAAAATAATAAGAAATAAATAGAAATAAATTAAAAATACAAGAAGCAGAGAAGAAAAAGATGGATGCAATGGTTTAGAATTCCATGGGGAATGATAGGAATGGTTCTATAGTCCTTGATTCATTGTTCTGTGCATTGGAAACCTTGTAAGCTATTTTCTCAAAATTTGATGTTTCTACTGTTTAAGTGTTTACCATTGCTCATTCTGTTTATTTATGCTTATTAGGTGCTTATCAGTTAGATTATTGCTTAATACTAGTCATTTGCTCATTAAAAACCTGAGTCACTCATTATTAAGTCTTAACTGTCACACTTAGCTTGTCTAGTTATAGCATAGTTTAGAGTTTATTTCTGTTAAAATTTAGCTTCAACAGATGTCAAATAGTTTGTTAGATTATCTAGAATAAGTAGCATAGCTTGGATCAGTGTTATACCCTCAAATCATTGAAATCAGTTATATAGAGGGGTGTTTGGTTCAGTATCATACACTATGATCCAATGAGTGTGGTTACTTCTAGTTCATACATGTCATTTTAGGTAACATTAGGTCAAGTAATGCATAAAATCAGTAGGTTGTAAGTTAGAAAGTCAAAATAGCTTGAAATCTCATCATCATGATTCACTATTAAAATTTAGGGTGTCATTATCTTCATTTTAGTTTCTAATTTGATAACATAGCTTTAGGTAGTTGCATTATATCTTATCTCACCATAATTCAAGATCTAGGAGTAATCAAATTTCAGTTTAGTCAAACTTTTGCAAAAATCTAAAAAGTCAAATATGCTTGAATGTGCAGAAACTCACTTTTTGTGAGATTTTTCTAGATTTTTGTGGGTGGATTCAGGTTTTGAAAATTCTTGTGATTAAAGTCTACAACCTAAGCTACAATAACCTGTAATAAGTTCATTTTTGTGATTTTTTCATTGGTTTGTGCATGAGCTCAAAGTGAGCCCCTTAGGCCTATGTTGCCCTGCACCAGGGAAACAGTCCATAGCCTCCTTTTTAAGTGATCATAGTTTGTTCCATTGTGGGACCCATAGTTTGGTGTTTAGTTTTTTAGAAAGCCAATAAGCCCTTTTTGAAGGGTCTGAGCTTATTTCCTGCTTTTCAGTTCATTTGGTAGGGCTGCACTTAGCCTTTAGTTTGCCCAAATCCACCATTCACACTGAGTATTCAGTGTGAACCACCCAACTCCTAGCCTTCCCTTAGGGCTTATTTATGGGTCCCAATCCTTAAGCCCTGGCTTATTGGATAGCTCTACACCCCACCTTTTCAGATTAAGTCTTATTTTGGGGTTCCAAAACCTCTTGTGGACCCCACAGTGGGCTGCAAACACCCAATTTGGCCAGCTTAAACCTGGGGGTATTCTAGGATTGCTTATTAGCTTATGTTGGTTTGTTCTGTTAGATTGTCTTGTTGTTTAAAGTCTATTTAAGTTCCTCTAAGCTGTTTCCAGCTTATTTTCTAGCTTGAGTTCCCTGGACAACTTATTTGAGCTTATATGCCCATTAAGCTTAAAAGCTCACTGTTGAGCTTATTTGAGTGCACTGAGCTTATTTATGAGTTTCAAAGTAGTTGCTTTTACAAAAGTTGCCTAATTTCAGTAGCTTAATAGTTGTGTAAAAAAAAATCAAGAGAAAACCAAAAATAAGTTAAGTGATAGCTTCTATTTAAGCCCTTTTGGCTTATTTTCTGCTTATTTATAAGCATTTCTTAATTTTAAATTTTTCTTAGGCTTCTTATAACTTAAAATAATTTTAGCAATTTTTTCAGATTTTTCTTTTGTCATTCAGTACTTTTTATAATTTAATTTAGTTTAAATTAATTAAATAATTAGTTTTAATTAGTATAAATTAATTAAAAAGTAGGAAAAATACATATTCTGTTTTAAAATTAGTTTTATAATAATTTAGATTTTTCTACATTTAATTTTCATTTTTCTAGTTAATTTTCATAATTAATTATAATTTAGTATAATTTAGTTAATTAAAAAGTGATTAACAATTAGTAATTAATTAAATAGTTGTAAAAATAATTTTAATTTTCCAAAAATTTTCTTATAACATTAGGATTGTAAAAATATAATTTTCACATTCGTAGGACTTTATTTGCTCACGTTTCACTTTATATTTTGCGCGTTCGCGTTTAATTTAAATTCAAACGCGCGTTTTTAGGTTTCACTTACGTTTCTAGGTTATCTGGTCATCAGTAATTGTTAGAATAGTGTTTCTAAGTTGTTTTCAATCATAATCTCATAGTGTAATCATACAAATCAAATTCCTGTTCCTCCTGTTAAATCACTGTTAGATCACCATTTTGTAAACACAAGTATGATTTAGAAAGAAATAAGATGAGAAATGAGATGGTTGATTATGAGACAATATGAAAGGTGAAAGTGCAAGAGTTTCCTTAAGATAATCAAATAACCAACAAGATAAATGTTTACATGAGCTTACTATTTATAAGGGAGGAGTTAGGGCAACACTCCCTTCCTCCCTTATCCTTTCATTACGTGGGCTTTAAGGCCCATAGGGCTTTAACACTTAAGCCTTGTAACATAAACTAAATGAAATAAATACAAAAGCAACCTATTACAAAATGTAATGACCGAGACTTGACAAAATACAAAAGTATGGTTCCAACAATCTCCCCCTAAGGGTCGGTCATCACGGTTGCTTGACGTCTTCATCTTTGTCGTTGACTTGTGACAAGTAAAACTCTAGACGTCTTCAAAAATTGTTGAATGATAACGAATATACTTTGCTCTTTGTCTTTGTTCTTTGGTGATGATGTAGTGATTGTGTTATGAAGTTGTCTGCCTTTCGTCACTCCTGCGTCTGCGGTGGTTGTGCGCCATTCCAACATACTCATACATCTTTGGACTTTAGACTTTTCACGTGCAAGAAGTTCCTTTTGATACATTGAGATCTTTGTCTTTATACTTGGTAGATTCTTCTTATTGTCGTAGAATCTTTCTTGGAACTTTGTGTTGTTAAGATCTTTGGGGGAGCTATCTTTTGCTTCAAGATGTATGTATGAGCATGTTGGAATCTACCATCATGGAAGTGAGGTACCTGCGAGTAAACAGTTAGCAATAAAACAACCGGTACTTACAGATAAGGAATTAGAGCTCATCAACAGCATATTGTGAAGACTCCTTCTAATCCTTATCCAGGCCGTTCCCATATCAGATACTCCCGAAGGAGCTTACGAGACCTACTAAGTAGCTCAATGACTGGGTGAGTCGCTGGGGATCACTCCACGACTGTAGACCGTAATGAAACCACCGCAAACACTAAGCGTAACCCTTGTGGGGTTACCGAAGTGACCTGCTGTCAGGGCTGTTAGATGTTGACCCTGGCAGGATTTCCGTTCAATCATTGAGAAATACTTAGGTAATCCTCTCATAAACGTTCTCGGCAGATTGCTAAGATCTGCGAAGGACTCGATAATTTACAGCTGGTGTCCATTGATGTAGAACACCAGTTGTAGAAATACTAAGTGTTCCTAAGAGATCTTTGATGTATCTCGAGGCTCTAGACTCTATAAGTGCACACCTAGGTTTCCTATGCGGAGACTGGGGAGGTGTCTCCTGCTTCAATATCAACCGTCTCTAAGAGATAGGTCGATAGGTTACGCGGGTTCCCCGTGAGAATGAAACAAGTCCTTTTAAGAGAACTTGAGTGGTTAAGAAGGTTTAGTGCATCGCGTCACTGGGTCCATGACGACTTAATCTTCAATACCGGTGTTGTCTTTTGCAACAGCCAGTAGCATACGTATTGAACCCGGTGTCTGCCCTAAGGTTGATTCATATGGAGGGCTATTTCTTTTCACCCTTTACTTTACATTTCTTTTTAATTCTTCAACTCCTTCTTTCCCTTTCATTCTTTTCTCCTTTTTTTCGTATCAAACCTAAGGACTTCTAATTCTAACTATGGGAGATGTCCTTGGGTAGATCCCTCCGGCTCTGGCGGATCATAGGACGGATATTCCTATCTTAATCACCTTATAACTCCGACAGTAGCCAAGAAACCTTTGATTGAAAATCTCTCAAAGTGTTTGTGATAATCAAATATTTTGGTTAACACTTTGAGAGTTTTGTGTACACTTTTGAAGGGCTCCCCCTGCACATGTGCTCATAAGTGTTTAATAAATTTGCACATGCGGGAGGAGCAAGTACTTTTGAATTGATCCACTTTCAGTGAACAAGACCGATTCGAGACACGCTTACATCACTAGTTAAACTAGCTTGAAGTTATTACCCGGCCTGGTCAAGTCCACAGAAAGTTTCTCGAGACGGTACACTTCTACTAAGACTAATCCTTTTCGAGACACGCTTACGTGGTTAATTAAAGAGATACATTGTCAGCTTTTAGGTGACAACTAGCTCTAGTAACTAACTTGATGTTATTACCCGTCGAGGATAAGTCCTTTCGAATTTTACTAACTTTAATCATCTCGTCAATTCCTGGGTGAATCTGAGTCTAGCTCGCACAAGATACAACTTTCAGCTTCAACTTCATATATTTTAATCACTTTTTCATTTTCTCCCCCTCAAAAATAGCATATGAGATGTTGTTTTTGTTAAACTTTTGATTAAAATATGCTTTTTGAGTCTTATGGGGAGATTCACCAAGAACTTTTGATTTTGAACAAAGTATTTTGTTTTGACAAGTGCTCCCCCTCAACAAGTGATTAGGTCTTATTGAGGTGAAATACTTGTCCTTTTGAGCAGAATTGTGAAAAATCATAAAAGTTTGATTAATTCTACTCAAAAGTAAGAAGCCTTCGCTCCTTATATTTAGGATTGAGGCACTGATGCGTACCTCAGGGTCCTTTCTTTACAAGTTCGGGTTGTGCACTGTAATGCGTACACAAACCATTATGAAGTAAATTATTGACAAATCAAATCAAACTCTTACAATTTTACTACCAATCAGGTCTCTGAAATGTCAACACCGGAAACTTCTGTCTGCCTCCAACATAACTTTCCAATCTCCTGAACTGATCCATGCGCTTCAATCTGTTCTCAATCCTTAAGATGAATCTGCGAGCATCCCTGGCTTCATTGGTGTTCCACCGTTTGGATTTTCCCAGTTCTATGTCATTGATTCTGCCTTTGATCCCATCTCTGACGAACTTCAGGGTTTCATCACAGAACTTATGAATTTCTTCATAAGCCATGAAGCAGTTGCGACCGTTAATGCTGCGGTAAGTGAACCCAAATGGTTGTCTGATCAAGGTGTACTGAGATAGATGTGGAAGGTCGGGGATGTCGAACAGGTTTGGTTTGGTGAGATTGAGCTTCTTCTGATAACTTTCTACTCCCAACTGAAGATCTTCAACTCTTTCTCTTATGACAATCTGCCTGATGAAGATTAGAAGAGCTTGGATAAAGGCAAGCTGCTTCTCTTTAGGCAAGCCACAGAGTTTTCCTTGAACTTTAAGTAGATACATGTCTTCGATGTCGTTGAGACGTAGTCGTGGAAATTCAGACTCGGAAATATCGTACTCCTTTTCATCAAGTCTTTTCAGTGTGATTTTGCTGAGGAAGGGGTACCCAAAGAAAGTGACAGTCGAGATGAATTGAATGGAGACTATCTTCAGATCACTTTCTACTTCACCCATCGTCTGATTAAGTCTGCTGCTACGATAGTATTGTGCCCGGTTGCTTGGCCAATGATGTATGCCGTAAAGAGCATTTCGGTCATATTCAACAACTTTGTCAACGAATAGTGCTGAAGCTTCTTCTTCGATGGCATTGTTGAGATCTCGAGCTGCAGGGAGAAAGGCGAGTGAGGTAACGTACTTCTTCTCAATCTTGCTGCCAAGTTTCAGAAATTCCAAGTCTGTGTTGTAGAAGAACTTGTAAGGGATCTTTGGTTCCTTAGGCTTCCCAATCATCGGTAGTGGTTTGGACCAGTCAGTAATGTAAGGTGCGGTTTTCTTGGTAACCGGATCGACATATGATTCAGGATTGATCCAGTCAATATTGCTTGACATAGCTCGAGCAATATTTTCCAGATGGTATTCAAGCTCGATTGAGTTGGCAGACCTATCTTTCAGAAGATTGAAAGCATCATTCTTGATTCTTCGCAGCTCTTTCTTATTCATCTTTTTCATTTTAAACTTTTGTTGAATCATTTGAGCATATTCCACTGTTCGACCATCTTGAGGTTCATGATTGTCTTCCAGTGGTGGTTGCGAATTGATCATCTTTTCAAACCAGGAGTATTCGGCGCTGTTGTCTTGATCTAGCCAGCTAAGGACTGTTTTGGGTTTCTTTGGTTTGGTGCCTTTAGATGAGGTGTCTGGTGTGGGTTGATGATGCTTTCCTTTCTTATCTTTCTTCTTCTTCTTAGGAGACGGTTCTGGAACTTCATCGGGTTGAGGTATGTCGACACCACCGGTGTATTCGAAATGGTCGTGTGCCTTGGGAGCAGAACCTGATGCCTTCGGTTGTTGTGAGGAAGTTGTTGTTGTTGGAGGGATTACCGGTGTTTTGAATTGAGATGAGGGTCCTTCGGTTTGTTTTTGTTTCTTTGCCTGAGAATTCGGATCCCTGTCTTCATCATCTCTTTGACGTTTCAGCTTATCGGCCTCTGTGCTGCATGTATCTTTGTTCATCTTGTCTTTTAATGCTTCCAAGACTTTGGCTTCTTCATGAGTCAAGGTGAACTTGTTTGCCAGCTTTTCTAAGAGTTGAGCTTCCAATTCATCCAGAGATAGCCCTGGTAGTGGAACAGTGGACTTGTCAGCTCGAAGAGTGAATGTGGTTGATCGGATCACTTTCTTGACTGCTTGCTCTGCGAACTTGGTGAGTTCGTCCCTCATGGGTGCCAGCAGATCTTTCAACTCAGCAACCAGGTGTTGTGCCATGTATTCTTGTGCTTGAGCTGCTAGTGCGGCTTCCAAGTTCTCCTGTACGTCTTTAGCTAAGAAAGTATCAACTTTGTCTTGCAGCTCTTGGACGTTCGAGTTCAGTTTAGTCAATTCAGCAACTTGGGTTACAAGTGTTGCAACCTGATCTTCCAATCTGCTTCTCTTCTTTTCATGTACTCTTTTGAAAGCTGACTTGAGTAACTTTGATGCAGCAGAGGCTTTGGTGCTCGGTTTCTTGATTGATTTGTCATGTGTTGATTCAGATGCAGGAGGAGATGACTGTGATGATTCAATGATGGTGGTAGAGTCTTTGTCATCTCTTTTCTTTGGTTCGGGTTGTTCAACTATCTTTACCTTGGCTGCTTCTTCTATCAACCTTTGTTCTTCAGCCTGTTTCTCAGCTTCGGCCTTAAGCCTTAGTTCTTCTGCAAGCCTGGCTTCTTCTTCCTTCTTTAACTTTTCTTCAGCCAGCTTGGCTGCCTCTTCTGCTTTCCTACTCTCTTCCATTCTGATTGTTTCTTCCAGTTTAGCTTGAGCAATCTCTTCAAGTCTGGCCTCTTCAGCTTCTTGTTTTCTTTTCAGTTCCTCTTCCTGAGCCCGTTCTCTACGCTCCATTTCTTCCATGGATATAAGTCTAGGAGCATCAGTGTCCATGGGATCATCATCTCCTTCCTCTCCCATTGCTGTAGTCATTTCAACGTCAGTGGGAGATACTGAGGGATTATCATAAACAACTAAGTCTGAGGAGATTCCTGTGGTAGGCTCAGGAATGCTGCTTGACCCGCCAGCTTCGGTGGACTGAGAGAACACTGGAGGTGGAGGTTGATCAGCATTGAATGTATCAATTCGGCTGTGGAGGAGACCGAGGTTGAGAGCCTGTTCATTTTCTTCTTCGACTGAAAGGCCTTCAGTCTCAGGTTCAGCAGATACTGGTTGTTTCATCTTTTCTCTTCTAATCCTTTCTTCTTCCAAAATCGTCTGAGCTTTGGTGAGTGGTCGTTGATAGAGGTGTGCGGGGGATTCAGCATGATCAGCAGATTCGTCAATAATCTTATCCCAATCTTCAAACGTCAAATCCTTATCGTCAATTTCATCAAGATTGACTTTCTTGGTGATATTGGCATAGGCTTCACTGTAAATAGGACCTTCGTCGGATTCGGTTTGTTCAGAGTCAGCAGGTTTTGGAGAAGGTTGTGGTGATGGAAACCACCCAGGTTCAACAGTTGGTTTCTTTGCAGGAATTCTGATCTTAAGTGATCCCCTTTTCTTAGGTTTGGTCTTGGTGGAACTTTCTGAGCTGCCAGATTTGCTACCTTTCTTTTCTTTCTTCTGCATGTAAGATGGTAGAACAGCTTCGTCCAAGAACCCAACTTTATCTGCTTCAAGAGCTTGAAGGTAGTACTTGTAGTTGTTGCTTTCTTGAACCTTCTTAGTCAGGAGGCAATCAGGAAGTTTCTTTCCTTGTTTTCTTGTACTAGTATCCATTCTCTTGATGACCTTAAGTGTGTCCTCATTCTTGTATGTGTGCTGAAACTCATCATTCAGTCTTTGAGGTATGTCATCATATTCATGGATGAAGCTTGCAATGAGAAGCTTGGTGAAACGGACGAATGGAATATTGGTCGTCTTGTGTTGTATGTGCCACACAATGTCTTCCCAGATAATGCTGGCATAATCAACATTCTTGACATTAGCAATAGCCCAAAACAGCTTGAGATGTTGGAGCTTAGGGTGTTCATGGCCTGTGTCTCTGCCAGATAGTGACTTGGCAATGACGATGTAGAGAGTTCTCCAAGGCTGTGGAAGAAATCTGATATTGACCTTAGAGTGCCTAGTCATAACCTCTTCAGACTCATCATACCCAATATCTCTCAGCCATTCAATCAATTCTTCTTCACTGGGAACTTGGTCATATTCTTTATTAGGTTCAAGTTCGGGAAGTCCAAGAACACTACGGAGAAGATCCTTGTCGACCGTGACTTGTCTCATGTGCAGCATACAAGTAAAGGATTCTTCAAGGAGGTCCAAGTGGAGTGTGTGCCAAAACTGATGTATGTAGAAGCATGCCACTGCAGCAGATTTGGTGAGTAGAACTTTGCACGGGTGATAGATAAGAGCATCTACCGCAACAAGGCAAGAAGACTCATTGCATGTAAGGTTGTTGAAGTTGACTCTCAGATTGTTCTTTCCTATCTTTCTGGAGTAGTTCTCAGGAAAGGTGTCTTCCCATGCACGTATGGGTTCAGGTTCTGGTCTGTAAGGAATGTCATTGTGTTCTGCCATCTGGTTTGATCATAAACAATCACAAACATAGCAATGATATACTTTGTTAGCACAGACATTCGATTACTAGATTATGAACACATTATTGATTGATCAGTGGGTGTTTGTGTGTGAAAAACTTTTGTTATATGACAAACTTATGTTTTAATCACATGATAGAAACTTATAACACTTAAGTTACAACATGAGTTCATCACTACAAGAGATTACACATTGGAAATATTACAACACTTAGAAAAATTCATGAATTTGACAAGTTTACGCGTAAGTAGAAAAATCTACGCATAACTTATATTACGCGTAGGAAATGAAATTAAGCGTAGGTTTAATTTCTATGCATAACTTTATATGTTACGCGTAAGTTCAACTTCTGCGTAGGCTTAATTTTACGCGTAGGATTAAATCTTAGGCGTAAGATTAGAGCTTAGGCAAAGACTTGAACTTTGAGCGTAAGATATAACTTGCGCGTAGGTTTAAACTTATGCGTAAGATCATGACTAACGCGTAAGAAACAACTTAAGCGTAAGTTATTCTTTTATGCGTAAACAATGTCTTATCCAAGACACTGTTTGTCTACGTGTCGAATCTTACGCGTAAGATTCAATCTTACGCGTAGGATGAACATTTAACGCGTAAAGACGCCATTTTCCAGAAATTCACCTTTGAAATTCGAGTTGTATGTTTCCTGAAAGTGTACAAACATTACCACTGATCAATAATTAGCCCAATACACTAAATTTACACATTTAAAGCGTAGGCATGCCAAAATCCAACTTTAACGCGTAAACACGCATGAACCCCTAATTACAAGTTTAATCAAACATGTTTCTGGGTAAGATTTAGCATGGGGCAAGTGTTTCTAATAACCTAAGGATCATATGGTCCAATTTTTAACACAAATCATCCACAGAATCTCAAGATTAATTCTGCAAGTGTCGTTCGAACCCTAAACCTTTGATTCAAGAACTACACATGATTAAGAAGCAATTAAACCATGACAACAAGATCATAGGCCTACAAGAACATAATCCCCATCACCAATTACAATCCTAACGTCTAAAATCAAGATCCCCCAAATCCCTCGTATGAACCCTAAAATCAAACTAGACGATTTGGTGTTTCTGGGTGCAATTAGAGTGTGACAACATGTTTATATACATCCTAAGAACATTTCCCCCTAACAAATTCAACCATAACAATCACAAAATTCTGGGTTCTTGATTACGCATACCCCTAAAAAATGACTAATCGATTGACACAAATTGAACCGTTGGATTGTTACGAAATTAAAAAACCTTTGTTAGAAATAATGATCAAAACATGTTAACACTTACGGATTCGAAGATTGATGATTAGATCTAGCAAATGATTGTGGATCGTAGATTGGGTTGTTGAGGGTAGTAAATAATTTTGCAGGTGGAGTAAATGTTCGGTCCAAGTTAGGTTTTGACCAAAAGTTAAAACAAGTTTGAAAACTTGACACAATTAGTCCCTTAACCTTAACTAACATTTATTCTTAATGCTTAAACACTTAATCACGTGTAACTTTCGTTAGTTAACCCCAAGACATGATAAGAACAACTTGTCTTACTCCCCCTCGACCTTAGATCATAGTAAAATACTGAAAAAATTAACTTTATAGGACAAGGAGAGTAACCCGAAACACTTATTGAATCAACACATATGATAAAGACGTATTTATTTTTGGTAAAATGCAAGTATAAAAGACAAAATATCTTAGAGAAATTTGAAAAACATGACTTTTCCTCCCCCTCAACACTTGTTTTAAATAATTGAAGACATTTTTATAAAATAGTGTTGAAAGAGGTGGTTCATACTTGCATTTTTTTTTTTTGAAAAAAATATTTACAAGGATAGTTGTGATGTTTGACAATCAATTGTATTTTAAAAACTTTTCCAGATCCTCTGGAGTTAAACATCGCATACCAATTTGGTGAACTAGACTAGCAAACCTTGATGGTGCTAAGGATTTGGTAAGTAAGTCCGCCAATTGGTACTCAGTCCCAACAAAATAAAGTTCAACTGTACCCTTTTCCACATGCTCTTTGATGAAGTGATATCGGAGATCGATGTGTTTGGATTTGCAATGATGTACGGTGTTGCAGGAGATAGCAATTGCACTTTTGGAATCACAGTAGATGGGAATCTTGTTGAATAAGTAGCCGTAATCCTTAAGTTGTGATCTCATCCAAATGACTTGAGCACAACAGGCGGACATGGCTACATATTCAGATTCTGTTGACGACAATGATGTGCAGTCCTGCTTCTTTGATTGCCATGACACAAGTTTGTCTCCTAGAAATTGTAATCCACCAGATGTACTTTTGCGTGTGTCTAAACATCCTGCATGGTCAGCATCTGAAAAAGCAATTAGTTCAAAGCCAGAATCCTTCGGATACCAGATTCCCAAGTTAATGGTTCCCTTTATGTATCGAAGGATTCTCTTGACCTCACTGAGGTGTTTTTCAGTTGGTTTGGACTGATAACGAGAGCACATGTAGACAGCAAATACTATATCAGGTCTACTAGCTGTGAGATACATGAGGGACCCAATCATACTACGGTATTTGGTAGGGTCAACGGGAGTCCCATGTAAGTCAGCATCTAGTTTTGTGGTATAGCCCATCGGTGTATTATAAGTATCACAACTCATCATTCCATGTTTCTTTAAGATTTCAAGAGCATATTTGGACTGATTTATAAAAATTCCACGGGGTGATTGATGAACTTGTAGTCCTAAAAAGAACGAAAGTTCACCCATCATGGACATTTCAAAATTATCTTTCATTAATTTTGCAAAATCATTAGAGTAACTTCTTTTTGTTGAGGCAAAAATGATGTCATCGACATATATTTGAACAACAAGTAAGTCCTCCCCGTAGGTTTTTGTAAACAGTGTTGGATCCACCGATCCTTTAGAAAATTTATTGGCCAGCAAGAAAGTGGACAGTTTGTCATACCACGCCCGTGGGGCTTGCTTGAGTCCGTAGAGTGCCTTTTTGAGTCGGTAAACGTGGTTAGGACGCTCAGGATCAACGAAGCCTTCAGGTTGACTAACATAAACTTCTTCACGGAGTTCTCCATTAAGAAATGCGGTTTTCACATCCATTTGGAAAACAATCATGTTCCTGTGTGCTGCATAGGCCAAAAAGATCCGAACCGCTTCATGTCTAGCCACTGGAGCAAAGGATTCAGCAAAATCTAGTCCTTCCAGTTGAGAGTATCCTTTCGCTACCAGGCGTGATTTGTTGCGTATGACAGTCCCTTCAGCATCAAGCTTATTCTTCCAGATCCATTTTAACCCAATGACAAAGACTCCGTCAGGTCTTTCAACTAATTCCCAGACTTCAAGTCTTATGAATTGCTGAAATTCCTCTTGCATAGATTCAATCCAGTTGTCGTAAGTCATTGCATCTTTAATGTTCTTCGGTTCTTCGTGACAAACTGTGAGTGCATAGATACAAGTTTCTCCATCGGTGTGAAGTCGTTGTCTTGTCATAACAGGTGCATCTGGATGGCCAATAATATGAACTAGTGGATGGTCTCGAGTCCATTTGTGTGTGGAAGGGTGTAGTTGATAGGTATCTCGCATGTTAGCAGGATCCAAATTGCGTGTTGACGACTCAGCTATGTCAGGAACAATAGGAGCCGGTGCAAACGGATTAAAGAACGCATCAGGATCTTGCTCTGCTTGTTGGGGAACTGATTGTGGTGTGGGATCTTCAGCTGAATGGTGGGAGTTAGAAACAGTTTGTTCTACTGTAGATGGTGATGCAATTGGAGGACCGTTTCTCTCAACACTTGTAGTAGTTTGTTGAGGTGAGTCTGGTACTGGAATATTGTCAGGTTGAGCAGCGGAATTAGGTGAGACCTCAGTAGAACGGTATACAATTGTATCATCAAATAGTGGAGCAAACAAGGTTTCCAATTCTTTGCGGTTGAGTGGCAATGGTTCAGCCGAAGATTCCGGAGAGTTAAGACGGTTGAATTCGGGTCCTAAGCTGTGTTGCTCAGAAGCCATTTGTGTGAGTTCATCAAAATTAGCGTGAATGGTTTCTTGAATTTCTCTTGTACGACGATTCCATATCCGAAAACCTTTGGAATTTTCACAGTATCCAACGAACACTCCAATGTCAGCCTTGGCTTTAAGTTTACCTAAATCATCACGATCATTTTTCGGATAACAAAGTGCTCCAAATACATGAAAGTAATCGATGTTCGGTTTTCTTTTGTGAACAATTTGATATGGTGTTTTGCGATGGCGTTTTGTGATCATGCAACGGTTTTGAGTATAACATGCGGTTGAAACAGCTTCTGCCCACAAGTAATCTGGTAATTGAGCATTAATCAACATAGTTCTAGCAGCTTCCACTAATGTCTTGTTGCGTCTTTCAACAACTCCATTCTGTTCTGGGCTTCTAGGAATAGATGTTTGATGTTCAATTCCCACTTTCTCATAATATGACCTCAGTGTCTGATTCTTGAATTCTGTTCCATTGTCAGTTCTGATGATTCGGATCGTGTTGCGTAGCTGAACTTGAATTTTAGTGAGAAAGGTGATGATCATTGAGGGAGCCTGATCTTTACTTCGTAAAAAATAAACCCAAGTCCATCTGGAGAAGTCATCTACAATTACTAGTATGTAGCGTTTACCGTTGATACTTTGAACACGCATCGGTCCACACAAATCCATATGAAGTAGTTGTAAAACATGATTCGTACTTTGCTCAGGTTTTGAAGGAAAATGAGCTCGAGTACTTTTTCCTTGTTCACAGGCTGGACATAAGTGATCTTTGGTAAAACGGAATCTTGGAAATCCATCGACAAGTTTATAACGAGCAAGGTCAGTCATAGTTCTGAAATTCAAGTGTGAAAGACGTTTGTGCCATAACCAAGATTTAGTTGATTCTGCTTTGGAGAGAAGACATATCGGAGATGTTGCAATCATATCTGACATTGATATTGTATAAAGATTGGAGCCACGTGAACCAGACATAAGATCGTTTCCTTGTAAGTCACGAACAAAGCAAGTTTTCTCACGAAATGCAACTTCTAGATCTCCATCACAGAATTGACCAACAGAGAAAAGGTTGTGTCCAAGGCCTTCCACATAGTAAACACGGCTGATTTCGATGTTCCCGCTGATATAGTCACCATATCCCATGATTAGAGCGTAATGATCATTCCCGAATCTGACAGTACCAATGAACTTTGAGACAAAGTTGCGTAACAGTTTGAGATTGCCTGTCATATGTCGGGTACATCCGCTATCAACAATCCAGAGAACGAGCTGTACCACCTGTATCACAAGAAGAAGACACGGATGGAACAGAAGTAAGGGTGGAACCCAAAGATAATGCGGTTCCTGTTGGTTAGTAACACATGTATTCAACAATTTAGGAATCCATTGAAAGTCTGGCTTGTATTGTAATCAACGTTGCCAGTTCCAACTAGTTTTTGCTTTCTTAATGTTAAATGCACTAGTAGTTGGCTCATTCCTAGATTTGTTCTCGGCACCTATGGGGGTAACTGTGATATCATTAGAAACCGTAGAAGACGGCTTTCCTAAGTTAGACTTAGAAGCAGTAGTGGGCCTAAAAGGAATGCGTGTCCTACGTTTCTTATGACTATTGAGAAGAGAATTAGCTAAACATTTTGTATGATCACCAGATGATACGCTTTTACGACAAAACACACAAGATGCATTAATATTCAAAACATTCAAAGGTTCATCATTCGTTACATTTAGATTTTGATTACAATTTGCCAGATTAGAATCTAAATCTGATGCAACATGAGTTTTATTCAAATTCCTAAGTTGGTCTTCTACTTCTTGAGCTTCTAGGTGTCCTCTCTTACGTTGCAAGATCCTATTCTTCTTTTTACTTTTTCGCTTGGGTCTGCTAACGCTAGAAGTGGAGACTAGTCCTGTAGAAGTGGAGTTATCAACATTAGTGTTTTGAGCAACCTTTCCTTTATCAGTTTTGTTTAATTGATACATTCCTGGTGCTATCACCGTGGTGTCAACCATTTTTCCTTTTTGAAGTAGCTTAACTTTCTCTTTCAAATCAATGATGATGTGATTTTTATCCTGAATTTGAGACTCAAGTTTCACATTGCAATAATTAATGTCATCGCGGTTTTGTTGCCATTCGACATTTTCAATTTTTAAATCCGCAATTTCTTTCTCATATTTGAGACAGAGACTTTTTAAAGACTCATAGGTTTTGCAAAGCTGACACGAGTTTGAAACATTTTTATTTTGAAGTTTCAATTCCTTTTCAAGACTTTGAGCTTGACACCATTCAAGCCTTTGTTTGAGTTGACAAATTTCTTTTGAAAATTGTTTTGTTACATCATCATTCTTAATTCGCAGCTTTTCATTCTCATGTTTCAGTGTCTCAATTTCCTCAGTCAACAAGTTATTATCAACACAAAGATCATCCATAAGCATAGAAGTACCAGATTTGTAGAGATCATTCATGATAATAGACAAAATATCAGCATTGAGAACTTGTTCCAAGAGTCGATCAACATCATTTTTTAAAACTCTATTTCTTTGCTTTTGAACCAAAACGTCATTTTCAGTTGCATTGAAAACGTTTATCATATTTTTGACCTCCTTTTGAAGTTCCTGATCCCAACGTGTAGCACATAGACGGAGGTGTTGAACAATTGGCTTCATTTGTTTTTGAAAAATATCTCTCTTTTCTCGCTCGTAAACGGATTGAAAAGTTTCAATTTTAATTTCAGAATTACGTTCAATTGTTTCCTCCAAAATTTTGATGTCTTCCATAAAAGTTTTGAAATAATTTAAGACACGACACGTTTTCGGTAAAGGTGTAAGTTCACCGGATGATGGTAAAGGACCATTTATTTGTGCTACAGTTTGGACAGGGGCCTCATTGTGAGATGAAACATATGACTCTTCGATAAACCATGATTTCTCAGGTAAATCCTTTTGAGTAACAAAAGATTTAGAAAGAGGTGGAGCTTTTGAATAGTCATATGGTGTCCAGTGTTGAACATAACTCATTTTTGATCGACTCTCGTCTTCAAGTTCTTCTTCTTCCTCAGTATCAAAAACAACAGCACGCACAATTGTATTATCAAACATGTGATCAATACTGTAAACCTTAGGATTTTCTTTGAAAGCTTTGTGAAGAAACATTGATTTAAAATCGCAAAGTGCAAATCCTTTATCGGGTCTCGGTTTTAAAGCAAACTTTTGAATTGTTGTGACAGAGTTCCCGTGTTTGTAAACAATGTGACGAAATTCTTTGAGTTGTTTTTCAAGATCAACAATATCACCAAGTAAATCATCTATATACTTCCTTTTTCGTGTTTTGTGTTCACAAAACTCCTTTTTGCAATTTGACAATTCTGTTTCAGTTTTTGAAAGGTCTCTTTGAAGACGTTCAACTTGCATTTTCAATTCACACTTCTCACTTTCAAGTTTCGAAATCAACTTTCCGTTTGACTCAATTAAATCTTGCATTTTATGTTGAAGATCTTGTTCTTTGTTGTAAGAATCTTGAAAAGCTTTTTCAAAACTTTTTGCATGTTTAATCTTTTCTTCCTGATTTGAAAGCTGAATTTTATAACACTCAATATCTCTTGCAAATGACGCATTTTGTTCTTTTAAAGCTTTATTTTTCTCGTTGCATTTTATGATTTGCAATTGTTGAGCATCCAGTTGTTTAGATAACAATATGAGGTCAGGGTCTGGATCAAATGATGGTTCATGTTGTTCTAAATTATCATGTTTATCATTCTCAATTGGATCATCAAATGAAACAACTGTGTCATCATCAAATATGACAACTGTGCTTATTTGTTCATCTTTTTGAGAGGATGAAGATGATTTAGATGGAACAACTTGCACCATATCTGATTCAGAAGCAGAAGGTGAGATTATTTCATTAATAAAACATGCATTGAGGTCATGTACCTGAGACAAGCCGTCAGTGTCATACACTGGACCTGAATCATTGAGCTTAAGTTCATGCATGTTGGCCATAAGCATCACAGCAGTATTGGCTTCCAGATCTTCCATGTCATCATCATTGTTCACATTTGCCATGAAGTTGTTATCCTGTTCAGGGAAATTTCCATCTTTTTCATCTTGAAGAGCCATGAGTAATGCCTGCTTGTGAAACTTACTACCCCGAGTTCTCGGTTTGGGACATGCTGTAGCAATATGACCTTGTTCATTGCAGTTATAGCACCATACTGCATTCCCTGAGTTGGAGTTTCTTGTTACAACTGAGTCAGACCTTTGTTGAGAAGATCCTGAGTTGTTCCTGAACCCTCCATTGTTACTAAACCTCTGACTATTCCCATAATTTCCTGAAGAGCTTCCTGAACCAGATCGACCATAGCTACGATTCTGAATTTCCACTCTTCCATCATTAACAACAGCTTGATTTCTTGTGTTAGAAGATGAACGTTGACGGTTGTTTGTTTTGTTGGAGAATTTGCTGAAAGCACGAGCAATAAGAGCAAGTCCCTGATTCAACGTATTAAAGTCATCATCGTCATCATCATTGGAGTTTGAGTAGTACACAGCATCATTGTTGTTTGACGGAACAAGTTGAGTAGAAGAATCTTGTTGAGATGAATCATAAGGGACCATTTGGTTCGAGGTGGAAGATTGTGGATAACTGAAGTAGTTCTGCTCTTGAACATATGCATGATTTGACATTGGTGGTGGAGCATAGGGAGATTGAGCTACGAGAGCCAAAGAATTTGGTGTTGGTGTGTATCCTCCTCGTAGAGCTCTATCTTTTTCCACTTCAGGTTCATGATGTTTCAGAAAATCATACAACAATCCATATGGAGCATCATGAAGATTCTTCGTTTGACGAACAAATGTCACATATTTATGCCAATCAGGGCCAAGACTACCAACAAATTTGGAGTTCACAGCGATCCTTGGTACTGTGATTTTATGACGTTCCAGATCATTGACTACATTTGTGAAACGATGATAGTAGGATTCAAGTGTCTCTCCTGGTTCAATTGTGATGTCAGTGTATTCCATGTAGAGTTTGGATTCCATGTCATCTTTGTTCAGTTGAGTGCCTTCCATTAGGAGATGAACGTGTTCCCACATAGCTTTGGCTGTTTTCTGAGCATCGACACTTCGATAGATTGGATTTGGTATACCTTGAAGTATATAAGCCATTGCATATTGATCAGCATCACGATGTAGTTTCTGTTCTTCAGTGAGTGAAGTTTCTAGAAGAGGTCTATCACCAGGAGGACGTGGAGGATCAGCAGTTGGATCACCAGCTTCAAATCGTGTTGGCCACTCAAATGGTCCTTCAAGTATCACTTGTTTCAAGAATTTCCCATGAGGTTGCTTAAGTTCAAGAAATCTTAAGAATCGACTTGACCATTGAACATAGTTTCCAGGTGTAAGCATTGGAGGTGTTTCAAGTGATCCTGCCTCATGTCGGGATTGTTGAGTTGTAATAACTTCACACATTCTGTCAAACCAGTGAGGTTGTTTGGAGGAAAACTGAGTGTTTTGTTGCGGCACTTGATATGGTTGTTGTTGAGGAATGATCTAATGTTGTTGCATCATTAGGTAATGATGTAGTAGATTGTATGTTTGTCTTTGAGAAGGTTGTTGATTCATTATGTGCGGAAGGTATTGTTGTTGCTGATACTGCTGAGGTTGTTGTTGCTGATACTGCTGAGGTTGATGTTGCTGAGGATAAGAGTGAGGGAAGTAGTGATTAGGTGGTTGAGACATCTTAGAACACTTGTGTAGAAATGGATCTTTGTAGAAGATTGAAATGCACGTTCCTTTGAGTAAGTTCCAAAATCCTTGGGGTAAGTTCAATTCTTACGCGTAACTTAATCTTACGCGTAAACTTTAGGTTATGCGTAAAGAGTATGTTATGCGTAAACTAATAGTTTATGCGTAAGTTTTCTCTTTACGCGTAAGCTTAGGCTTATGCGTAAGTTTAGACTTATGCGTAAGGTTTAAACAGCCAAACAAATCTTTCAAACTTATCCAAGCTTGAAAGATATCCGTAGTCGAAGTATTCCACTAACTTATCCAAGCTAGGGAAGTACTGAGTCACCGTAGCACAAAGAGAAGACCGTTGATGAAGCTTATGCGTAGACTCTGAAAAATTACGCGTAAATCAAACTTACGCGTAGGATCTAACTTAAGCGTAGGTTTAAGGCGTAGATGAACAAGTTACGCGTAGGATCAGGGTTTTAATCACAGTTACGCGTAGGAAAAGGGTTTAGACCTATTTTACGCGTAAGAAAAGGGTTTAGACCTATTTTACGCGTAAGAAAAGGGTTTAGACCAAAACTTAAGCGTAAACCGACCAAAAAACACTGTAGACAGCTGGAATTAGTACTTTTAACGACCAACTTACGCGTAAAACGTACTGTTCATCCGAAAAATGACTTTTTGATGAAAAAATAGCCTAAAAACCTATCAAAGATCAATACTTTATGCAATATCTAAGCTTCTAAACACTAGAGTAACCTTAAAACTTATCCAAGCTTTAAGATTTGAGTGTAAGAAACCAAGAAAAAAGCAAAAAAGATGAAGAAATGTGATGAAAACCCCACGAATGCAATAAGAACAACACTTCAATCTCTATTAGGCGAATGATACCACTTGTTAGGTCACCATTTTGTAAACACAAGTATGATTTAGAAAGAAATAAGATGAGAAATGAGATGGTTGATTATGAGACAATATGAAAGGTGAAAGTGCAAGAGTTTCCTTAAGATAATCAAATAACCAACAAGATAAATGTTTACATGAGCTTACTATTTATAAGGGAGGAGTTAGGGCAACACTCCCTTCCTCCCTTATCCTTTCATTACGTGGGCTTTAAGGCCCATAGGGCTTTAACACTTAAGCCTTGTAACATAAACTAAATAAAATAAATACTAAAGCAACCTATTACAAAATGTAATGACCGAGACTTGACAAAATACAAAAGTATGGTTCCAACATCACCAGATCACTTAAAACATTTTCAAATACAATTGCATACCTCGCTGGGACATAACGACCCGGGAATACACTATACTCCTTGGTTAGTTGGTTTTAGACGTTTGACTTGGTTGACCATCACCTGGTCAATTTAGTTGACCGTTTAGGACCAATCAATGGTCCCTGTGGTTGTAAAAAATTTCACCTACCGTCCCTCAAACTTAAAAGTTGCATATATGGTCCCTGTCGCTGCCAAAGAATAACATGAATGGTCCTTCAGACTAACTGTCGTTAGTTTTTTCCGTTATTCCATTTGCACCGTTAGTCCTTTAACGACCGTTTGTAACAAACATTTGCACCGTCAGTCCTTTCATTCGCTTTTGTCAGTTTTTATACGTTTTCGTCCGTTTTTATACGTTTTCGCCTATTTTCTTACGTTTTCATCCATTTTTCTTAAGTGTTTGTCTGTTTTTCTTATGTTTTTTCCGTTTTCATACGTTTTCACCCAGTTTCTTACATGTTCATCAGTTTTTCTTACGTTTTTGTCCGTTTTTCCAGTTTTCATGCGTTTTTTTTTCTGTTTTATATGTTTTCGTCCGTTTTGATACGTTTCGCCCATTTTCTTACGCTTTCATCCGTTTTTCTTACATTTTTGTCTGTTTTCTTACATTTTTTCTGTTTACATACGTTTTTGTACATTTTTATACGTTTTAACCTGTTTTCTTACATTTTCATCCGTTTTATACGTTTCTATCCGTTTTTGTCTATTTTTATACGTTTACTTACGTTTTTTCCTTTTACATACGTTTTTTTTTATAATTTGGTTTATAAATTTTTGTTTTCTTATAATTCTTTTTCTTATAATTTTTTTTCCTAATAATTTGGTTTCTTATAATTTTTCTTATAAATTTTAAAGATATATAGGAAAAAAATATAAGAAAAATAAAAAAAATATATAAGAAAACCAAATTTAAACATATTTAGGAAAAACCGTATGAAAACTGAAAAAGGTGTAAAAATAACGGACAAAAATGTAAGAAAATACGGACAAAAACATATGAAAATGAAAAAAAAAGTAAGAAAAACATATAAAAATAGACAAAAACGGATACAAACGTATAAAAACGGATGAAAATGTAAGAAAACTAGCCAAAATGTATAAAAAAGGACAAAAACTTATGTAAACGTAAAAAACGTATGAAAACTGGAAAAACGTAAGAAAAACGGGAAAAAAAAACATAAGAAAAACGGATGAAAATGTAAGAAACTGGGTGAAAACGTATGAAAACGGAAAAAAAACATATTAAAACAGAAAAACACGTAAGAAAAATGGATGAAAATGTAAGAAAATAGGCGAAAACGTATAAAAATGGACAAAAATGTATAAAAACAGACAAAAATGTATGAAAGGACTAACGGTGCAAATGTTTGTTACAAACGGTCGTTAAAGGACTAACGGTGCAAATGGACTAACGGAAAAAACTAATGACAGTTAGTCTGAGGGACCATTCATGTTATTCTTTGGCAGCGACAGGGACCATATATGCAACTTTTAAGTTTGAGGGACAGTAGGTGAAATTTTTTACAAACCACAGGGACCATCCATGTAATTTACTTTGAAACATGATTTACCAACAATAAAATTAAACACGCATACGGAAAAAAATAAAAAATCAAACAAATAAAAATACACGAAACATGGGTTGCCTCCCAAGAAGCGCTTTTCTTTATTTACGAGTCTTGTAGCTAGACTCAAGGTCACGGGCAATTACGTGACCTCGTCATTGGTCACATTCTCTAAGTCATCCTCAATCTTAGTTTTGTATTCCGGACCTAGTTGCAAACATTCCTTGTAGAAACCGAATATTCTATTCATGACATAGTCTACTCCTCTACGTCTATCCTCATCATTCCTATAGCAGACCGCTTGCTTGTGTTCCTTTTCAAGGTTTGATAGAAGACGGAATTGTTTAATCTTATAAGGCATTTGGTAAGCTATTTCATCGTTCTCGTCCTTGAATCTAACTATCCCTAAGGACGGGTCATAATTCATCTTAGAGGCCTCAACAAATGGCTTTCCGAATACTACTTGACTTAAACAACCATCTATTACCAGACGAATATCTTCTACAATCACAAAGTCGGTAACATAAGCGAAATTTCCTATAAAGACGTGCAATCCCTTCACTCTTCCCACAAAGTTACTCATCCAACACGTGTTGGGCATCATCCTATATCCGAGTTGCTTCTTCATTACTGATGAGGCGAAAAATGATCCGTTTTTAGGGGGTCATTTAAGCCGAAATTGGAATTTATTTGATCAAATATTGCCCTAAATCGTTCCTTTTGTGATTTTAGGTACTTTGGGAGTGAATTCTGGAAAAGGAAGCATTTTGGACGTTTTTGGAGCATAAAAGTGAAGAAAACGGCAAAGTCTTAATTTTCCTTACTGGGAACAGTAGATGACGGCGTCAAGAGCAATTTTGGTGACGGCCTAGAGAAAATGTGACGGCGTCAGAACAAGGGCGTCAAGAGTAAAAGTGGTGACGGCCCAGAGCAGAAATACACATGACGGCATCAGAACTTTCCTCTTGACGCCGTCACCTCATGAAATCTATATATACTTTTCTAATTTTCATTCATTAAAGGAGAAACTTATGTAAGGAATTATTGAAGATACTGCTGACTAATACTGCTGACAGGTTCCTGCGGAAGCTTAGAGAGTTTCTGCTGATGAATGGTTCCTGCGGATGTATAGAGATCCTACGGATAGAGTTAAACCGTGGATAGAAATTATGTAATTTAGGACAAGATATGTAGGATATCTTTTATTAGTTTATGATTATTTGTTTCTTGTAAGAAAGGTTAGGGTTTCCACTAGTATATAAGGAACCCTAGGTCATTGTAATAGGTACGAGTTTTCATAACATTATTAGTGAAAGTTTATTGATCCATAGAGGATCAAGTTTAGTATAAGTTTGTTTTTATATTCAGCAATAATTACAAGCTCACGGAGATTATCTAACTTAGTCTTAATGGTGATTACATTAGTAGGCTAATGATCTATTGGCTCGTGATCTGTCAAGGTATAGATCCCAACAAGTGGTATCAGAGCCACGGGATACTCTCTGTAACCTCAACACAATCACATAACTTTTCACTCAGAACCAATGGGAGATAAACCAGGTAGTGATGTTGCTCTCTTAGAAGCAGGCTCTCTCACTCAACAACTACAACAGGTGGCCTTCTCTAACAGCAATGCCAAACTTCCTTTTCTCAGGAAGGATGAGTATGAGATATGGGCCATGAAGATGCAAAATTGGATTGCAAGTGTTGACTATAAACTCTAGAATGTTATACTCAATGGTTGTCGTCCTAAAAGCAAAGTGTAGATGCTGATGGCAAAATTAAGATTTTGGAACCTGTTTCTGCTGAAAAAATTCTTGCTATACAAAGGGAGAACAAAGCAAGAACCATATTGCTGCAGGCAATCCCTGATGACCACATGGGAGATTTTCATTCCATGACTGATCCAAGAGAAATCTGGTGGGCTATAAAAGCTAGATTTGGTGGGAATGAAGAATCAAAGAGGATGAGAAAGAGTATGTTGAAGCAAGAATTCCAAGAATTCAAGATAACTGAAGAAGAAGGTCTCCACAAAGGTTATGACCGGTTTCAGAAGATTCTGAGTCACTTGAATCAGCTTCTAGCCAGACCTGACAATGAGGAGGTGAATTCCAGGTTTCTAAGAGCCTTGCCTCCCTCATGGTCTCAGGTGAGTATATCATTGAAAATCAAAGGTGGCCTGGACTACCTCAGTTTTGATGACTTGTACAACAAACTCAGAGCTTTGGAAGGTGACATAAAGGGATTCTCTCCATATGCAGCAACTCCTTCACAATCTGCATTTGTCAGCTCTAACTCAAACTACATGCCACATACCTATACAAGTCCATCCACAGTACCACAGGTTTACTCAAGTCCATCCACTCCAAGCCAAAGTCTTCCCATTACCACATTGTCTTTTTCAAATGCTAATCCAATAACTCATCCAAAGATTAGTAATGTGATGGAAGATGTACTTCATTCATTTGTTGCTGAAGTTGATAAACAGCAACAAATAACTTATGAAGATTTTGAGCAGATTGATGAACTTGGTTTAGAAGAGTTGGACTTAAAGTGGCAAATGGCTATGCTCTCCCTCAAGGTTAGAAGATTTGAGCAAAAGGTTGGTAAAAAGCTCAATGTTGATGGTAGAGATGCAGCTCGGTTTGACAGGAGGAAAGTGAAGTGCTATGCTTGTGGAGAAATTGGTCATTTTGCAAGAGAGTGCACAACCAAGAAGGGTGAAGCTAGTACCAGATATTCAGCATACAAGAAGAAAGAAGTGGAGGCTGGAGAATCAAAAGCTTTGGTCACTGCTATTGATGCTAGTGTTGACTGGAATGAGCATGAAGATGCAACAAGCAGCTCTCCTCAAATCTCTTGCATGGCTAGTTGTGATGATGACTTTGGCCTCATGGGAATCTCTCCTCAGGTATCTACTTGTGTTTGTGATTGTGATTCTAAATATACAACTCTAAAAGAAGCTTATGATGAGATGAAACCAAAATATAATGAGTGTTTTATTGAAGCTGCAACTTACAAAGAAGCTTTTAAAACCTTAGAACAACAGAAGATGTGGTTTCAGCAAAATCAATTGGCTTATGAGGAAAAGATTAGAGTTTTAAGTAGAGATTTAGAATGTACTAGCAATGAATTAAAGTTTTCTGAAAAAGAAAAAGCTAGAATTGAGTCTGAGAAAGGTGTTTTGCAAGAGAAATTGGATAAAGAAGTAGCTAGGCATAAAGAGTGGCTAGTTTTAGGTGATAAATTATCTAGGTTACTCTACAGTAGTAAGTCTGTAACATCTGAGATAGGTCTAGGGTTTAAGAAATATGTATGTACAGAAGCAAATCACTATTTAGATAAGAAAAATCATAATTATTCTGTCCCTATAAACTATCTAAAGGAAGGTGAGATGCATGCTGTACCAGGACCTATCAGAGGTGTATTTATGCCTACTACCAAAACCTCTGGCTTTGATGGTTCACACCATCTGTTTGGCAAAAAGTCTAAAGACTTGCCAAATATGTCTGAAGACCCTCCAACCATTGGCACCCCTAAGCCTACATCCCATAAGTTGGACTTACCAGAATCAAAGGAAAACACTGGCATTAGGATCAATGACTCCCCTGACTCTAGAAGTATATCTAGTAATGATTCTAACACTTATGTCTCTTGTTCTTCCAGGGACAAGACCTCAGAGACCTCTAGTTATGCCAGCTGTGATTCCAAGACCAAGTCAGACTCACCCAAGTCCTCAATAAAGATTTCTGACAAGTCATCTTACAAGTCTGTGGACTCTGAAGTTGCTACTGATGAAGTTCTTTCTGAGACAGCCTCTTCTGAAGACTTGTTATTTACTTCTTTTGAAAACAATTCCTTTCAGTGTTTACAAAACAATTCTATTTCTGGTGTTTCTTTGAATAATTCTATGTTTAATAAGACATCTTTTGGATTTAATAAATCTTCTAAGAAGAAGAAGTGTTTTGTTTGTGGTAGCAAATTACATTTAATTAAGGATTGTGATTTTCATGATAAGAGGATGGGTGTTTCTGTTGTTAATAATAGACCTAGACAAAAGTGGACTAACACTTGTACCAAACCCTCATTAGTACCACAGGCAAATTATAATGTCAGCAGAATGCATTCCATTCCTACTGATTGGTCTGTTCCTTATGATAGGTCTGTTTCTGATAGTAGATATATGAATACCAATAGAAATAGATATGGGTCACAACCATTTTATGGATTTAATCATTGGTATGGATATAATGACCCAATGTTTATGGGAAGGGCTAATTGGGATTCTACTGAAAAGTCCTCAGCAGATTGTTCTTAGACATATAAAAGGCCATATAACTACAGGGAATCCAGGAACAATTGTGGATCTAACTCATCTTCTTGGGTACATCATAATGATCCACAGGGCAGGCTCAAGTCATTCATGACTTAAGTCTTTTTACATATTCATGTTGTTGTATATTAACTTTTTTTGTTGTAGGAATATCCTCTTCTTAATAAAGACTTAGGTATTGTTGATAGTGGCTGTTCAAGAAACATGTCTGGGAATCAGGAGAAGCTACATGACTTTGTGCCTATTAATGGAGGCATAGTGAGGTTCGGAAGTGGAGTAGGAAACATCACTGGCAAGGGAACCATTAGAACTCCAAAGGTGGATTTTGAGAATGTCTATTATGTGAAGGAGCTTCAAGGATTCAATCTGTTCTCAGTTTCACAAATTTGTGACAAAAAGCTTCCTGTACTTTTCACTGAAGAAGGTTGTCTCATTCTTTCACCTGAGTTTAAAATACCTGATGACAATCATGTATTACTAAAGGCTCTAAGAAATCATAATCTTTATACATTTGACTTGAATGATGTCAAGCCAGAAGGTGATCTAACATGCTTGGTGGCTAAAGCATCCTTAGAGGAATCTACAAAATGGCATAGAAGGATGGCACATGTTAATTTCAAAGTCATCAACAAACTTGCTAAAGATGGACTTGTTCATGGACTTCCTTCCAAGATCTTCACCAATGAGCATAATTGTGTGGCTTGTAACAAGGGTAAGCAACACAAAGCTTCTTATAAAGCCATTACTGCTGTGAGCACAATCTCAGAACCATTGCAGCTACTTCACATGGATCTTTTTGGTCCAACATCCATCAGGATTACAGATCATAAATACTTTTGTTTGGTAATCACTGATGCTTTCAGCAGATTCAGTTGGACATTTTTCTTGGTGTCTAAAGATCAAACCTTTCAGGCACTTAAAGAATTTATGGCTCTCGTTGAAAACCAACTTAACAAAAAGATTAAGGGTATATGGTGTGACAATGGGACATAGTTCAAAAATGCTACTCATTGAACTTTGTGGTTTAAAGGGTATTAAAAGAGACTACAGCACTCCTAGGACTCCACAATAGAATGGAGTTGCAGAAAGGAAGAATAGAACCCTTATAGAGGCTGCAAGATCTATGCTTGCTGACTCTAAACTTCCCACCATGTTTTGGACTGAGGCAGTTGGCACTGCCTGTTATGTATTGAATAGGGTGTTGCTTACTAGACCTCATAATAAGACACCCTATGAGCTATTGACAGGGAAGAAACCTACCATTGAACACTTGAAACCTTTTGGTTGTCAAGTGAGCATTCTTAACACAAGTGATCACTTAAGCAAATTTGAAGCAAAAGCTGCTGAAGGGTATATTGTTGGTTACTCAGCTCATAGCATGGCTTACAGGGTATATAACTTGGCTGCAAAGAAGATAGAAGAGACTCTTAACCTGAAATTTCTGAAGGACAATGTAAATGTTCAGGGCAAAGGTCATGAATGGTATTTTGACCTTGATTATCTTACAGACTATTTGGGGTATGCTAGACACAAAACTAACCCATCTGCAGGTATACAAGTGTCATCTCCTAACAATACAGGTACCCTACAGGATGATTCTGACAGTGATTCAGAATGTGAGGAACCCACCATTGTTGTAACTACTTTACCAATTCAAATAGCAGATCCTCCTAACAAAGAAGCCTCTGATACCAAATCTGCTGATGATGTGGAAAACTCAACTTATGCAGAAGATCTTGCTAGACTCAAAAAGCAAGAACATGCAGCTGCTGTGGAAGCTAAAAGACTTGGTCTTGAATTTGCTCAAGACACTGAAGCACTCTTAAAACAAGCTGCTGTTGAAGAAAGCAGAAAACCTAGTTCTACTGATACATCTGTTGATTCTGCTGATGGAGATTCTGCTAAAGGCATTTCTGCTGCAGTTCCTGTTTCCACTGAAACTTCCACTAGCTTGGATGATCCTTATGGCAGGTTTCCAATTCCCTCAGATCTTGCTAATGTTGAGCAAAGTGATGGCATTTTTCAATCAGCTTCTTATGATGAAGACTTTGCTCCTACATTAACTAATCTTGATACCTCCATTGATGTTAATCCTGTTGCAAATAAAAGGATCAACACCATTCATCCACAAGATAATATACTTGGTGATCCAAATGCTATGGTTCTCACCAGGAGTGCCATTAAGAATACCAAGTTTGGACAATGTGCATTTCTGACTTATGTATCCACTCAGAAGAGAGACAATCACACAGATCAGAAGCATTGTTTGTTTGCTTGTTTCTTATCCCAAGTTGAACCAACAAGCATTAAACAGGCTTTGAGTGAACCTAGTTGGGTTGAAGCTATGCCGGAAGAGATGCAACAATTCAAGAATCAAGATGTGTGGGTTCTTGTTGATCTTCCTGCAGGAAAATTACAATTAGGACCAAGTGGATCTTAAAATGCAAGAGGGATGCCAGAGGTATTGTGATGAGAAATAAAGCAAGATTGGTGGCTCAAGGTTTCAGACAAGAAGAAGGGATTGACTATACTGAGGTATTTGCACCAGTTGCTAGGGTTGAGGCAATTAGATTATTTTTAGCCTTTGCCTCATATATGGGGTTTAAGGTCTATCAGATGGATGTCAAGAGTGCCTTCCTCTATGGCAAAATTGAAGAGGAGGTATATGTTACTCAACCACAGGGCTTTGAAGACCCCCCATCATCCTAAGAAGGTGTGCAAAGTTGTCAAGGCACTTTATGGACTTCACCAAGCACCAAGAGCATGGTATGCTAGACTGTCTACATTTCTTTTGGAGCATGGCTACAGAAGATGAGCTATTGACAAGACCCTCCTTATTAAGAAAAACTCCAGGGACATCATTCTAGTACAGGTCTATGTGGACGATATTATTTTTGGATCCACAAAGGAAGCATGGTGCAGGGAATTTGAAGAATTGATGAAAGGTGAATTTCAAATGAGTGCAATGGGGGAGTTAACCTTTTTCTTAGGGCTACAAGTCAAACAACAACCTGAAGGGATTTTTATCCATTAGGAGAAGTATGTTAAAGACATTTTGAAAAAGTTTGACTTTGAACTTCTGAGGACTGCTACTACTCCATATGAGCCACCCAAGCTTAAGAATCCAAATGAACAAGATGAGGCTGTGAATGTTCACCTTTATAGGTCCATGATTGGATCACTCATGTATCTCACAGCTTCTAGGCCTGACATTACCTTTGCAGTCAGTGCTTGCTCAAGACATCAAGTCACTCCACTGACTTCCCACCTAAATGCAGTGAAAAAGATTTTCAAGTACATCAAGGGCCAACCCAAGCTAGGCCTCTGGTACCCAAGGGAGTCACCATTTGTGTTGGAGGCTTACAGTGATGGTGACTATGCTGGAGCTAATTTGGATAGGAAATCCACAACAGGAGGTTGTCAATTTCTTGGTAGAAGACTCATCTCTTGGCAGTTCAAGAAACAAACCATTGTGGCTACTTCTACTACTGAAGCAGAATATGTTGCTGCTGCTAATTGCTGTGGTCAGGTACTTTGGATTCAGAATCAGATGTTAGATTATGGGTTTAACTTTATGAACACAAAAATCTACATTGATAATCAAAGTACTATTTCTATTGTTAAAAATCCTGTTTTTCATCAGAGGACTAAACATATAGAAATTAGGCACCATTCTATAAGAGATGCAAATAAGAAGCATCTAATTCAAGTGCTTAAAATTCATACTGATGATAATGTGGCTGATTTGTTAACAAAAGCTTTTGATGGACCTAGGTTTAATCACCTAGTTGTCAATATTGGGATGGTTAACCCTTGAATGTTATGTTTGAGGGGAGGCATAAGCCTCAGGGGAGGCATATGCCACAGCGGAGGATTGTCCTTGTTGTATATTATGCAGATTATTATGTTTACTAACTTTGTCTTGCAGGTTTCTTACTAACCTTGTATATTATTATGGTTGTTCTTTTGTGTTTTGTTTGAATGTTTGGTTGCAGGTTATGTTCCTACTGATGTACAAAGATCTACACTACTTCTATCAGTGGAATCTGATGTAAAAGACATAAAGGTAAGATCTTCTATTATTCAAGAGAAAATAAAGTACATCCATTACAAACACAAGTCAACATCAAGCATACAAAAGACATCTTTAACAAACAACCAAACCAACAAACCACCACCTCCCCAAGCCCCAACCCTCTACTCCATCTTCCTCTTCCCTTTGCCCAAGTCCTTTGGGTCAGGCATCCTTTTGTGAACCCCTCTGGACTGCATATCCTTGTTCCAGAGCTTGGGAGCAGCAAGACCCAGGGCCACCTTCAATGGACCCTTGTTCCTCTTTGAGGACTGTGGCTCTTCAGGGACAGAGATCTTCCTCATATCTGCACACACCCTCTCCATTTCACTTGTCAGGAATGCTGTGACAGGAGTGAAATCAGGGACAACCATAGCTAGAGGAGTTGGAGCTTCTTCTGCTTCAGTGGTTTCTTCTGATGAGGTAGGAGATGGACAAAACTCAGAAGGGCCTTCACCTAGGTAGTAGTATGATCTTTGGATTTGAGGTATGTCAAAGGTGGAGTCTGATGATGAATCAGATGAAATGTCAATGATTTTGGGGAATGGTTTCATAATTTGGGTGTTGAGAAAGACTTTGGGGGTATGTTATTTGTGTACTAATGGGTTGTGAGTAGCTTATGCCTTGAAGACTTCTTTATAAAGACTTGATTTGGGTTTAATGTGAGTTAATGCAAGTTAATGTATGGTAGTTGAGTCAGTAGCAATTACTAATTGTGCAGGTTGTCCACTTAAGTGGATTCTTCGGATGAAAGTCAATGGGTTTGACCACATGCTGCTGATAATATCTATTTTGTTGTTAAGTGTGTTCCTGCTGATGGCTTATTATAGATCACTTTATTCAGGGGAATGCAAATCTTTCAGAAGAATTAAAATCAAGTAAACACAAACAAGGCAAAATTTTATTGATTCTTCAGAAGTACAATAAAGGACAATAAAATTGAACGTTTAACAACAAATTCCTATTCTACTTTGCCCTTGCCTTTGCCTTCCACAGTCTTCTCCTTGCCTTTGTTGTTGATGTTGAAGATTCCTTGCCACTGAGGACAGGGCAACCCCATCACAATCTTTCTTGTCTTTGACAATGGGGGATTTACTTTTCTTCCTCTTGGACGAGAGGACTGAGGCTTCTCAGGGGTTGTGGGGTTGTAGAGTGAATCATTCTCATCATCCTCTTCATCAGAAGAAGTGAAGATGAAGGGAGACTCATTAGGATTGGGAACTCTGTTTGCCCTCTCCAATGCATTCCACTTTCTCTCCATCTCTCTCTGGTACTCAGGATCATCAATTTTAGAAGGGTATGGTGGAAGATCTTCTGATGATGATGAACTTGGAGCAGGTACATCATGTTTCTTCTTCTTGGCTTGTTCCTTTGTGAGACCACGGGGAAGTGTTGGCATTCTGAGTGGTGGTGAAGATGTCAGTGATTCAGATGTATCAGATGAGTTAGAAGAAAGGTTAATGGTACTTTGATTGGAAGCCATGGTTGTATTATTGATTGGTGGAATTGTAATTAGGGATTTGATTTGTGTGGAGAGATTTGGGGATAATTATCCTTTATTTATAAGATCACCCCAACCGCGTATCTTTATCACCACAAATGCGAGGTGGTTTAGAGATAATTAAGGGTTATTTGAAATTTGAATAAAGAGATTTTTCAAAGATATTTGGTTTCCACTGAAGAGGTGATTCTGCTGATTGATTCTGCGGAAGGTTCTGTTGAATGAATGGTTGACCGTAGTCAACGATTGACTATTTTCTGCGGATTGACCATTTGGTTTCTACCGTTTGACTTGGTTTCTCCTGACGAGTCAGTTTGATTGGGATTTTATTAAGTTGATTATTGGTCAAAGATTACTTTCCAATAATTCATATCAGTTTCATTCCACGTTTGGTAACTTCCATAATTAACCAAGATGTGCATATCCCACTCACAAATTAACTGATTCCCTCTCGCTATAAAAGTTTAAAACCATTTCAACATTCTTCAGCATTCCCAACCCTAATTTCTTATTCTCAATCAATGGCTGAACTATTTTTCAAAGGTGATCATAACAAACATGCCTTTCTTGGTCGTGGTAAGGGTGATGAAGATTATGTGGATATGATAGAATTTCTCCAAAGATCCAAGATTCAGTATGCTTTGATCCATTATCCAAATGTTATTTATGAATCTCTGGTTGTACAATTTTGGGAAACGGCTAATACCAAGACTGTTGAAGATGGACCAACAGAGATTGTTGCTGTGGTAGATGGGGAAGAATGTGTGGTTACTGAGTCATTGGTCAGAACTCAACTGCAATTGGATGATGAAGGTGGGGTGATTGATTTGCCTAAGGAAGAGATACTTAGAGGCCTTCGGGCTGCTGGTTATAGTGGTGATGGGAAAGTGTGGTACAAGAATTTGTTTTGTCCTAAATGGAGGTTTTTGACACACACTTTGCTTCAGTGTATGAGTTCTAAGTCTGGTGGATGGGATCAATTCTCTACAGACATTGCTCTTGCCATTATGTGTCTCTCTCAGGGAAGAACCTTTAACTTTCTCAGTATATCTTTAAAGAAATGCTTGATAATGTTAAGGATACCAAACTTAAATATTTAATGTATCCTAGGTTTATTCAAATTATTTTAGGCATTCAGACCAATGACCCTACCCATTTGCCTGTCAAGGGTTTATCTAAAAAGTTGTTGTCTCAAATGAAAATCAAATTTACAGGAGAACACAGACCCTTACTCCCAGCTATTTTGCCTGCTGGCAATGCTCCTGATGGAGTAGCTGCTGATGCAACTGCTGATGCCCCGGTGGGCAATCCCCTGATGGAGTGGCTGCTGATGCAGCTGGTGGTGGTCAGGATCCTAATGATGCTCAAGCATTAGAGGATTCTCCTGACAAGACTGAAGTTGCTCCTGATGCAAGTGCACCAGTTGCTCCTGATGTTCAGCCACCACCCTCTACTAGGTCACCCACACCTGTACCTTCACCAATGGATATTAATTCTCCTGAGCATAGGCTCAATGAGAATTTAGGCCCTGACCAACCTGTACACTCACCACATTTTACAAGACTTCCAACACCTAGTCCATTGAGACCTCATTTTGAGGATCATGTAGATGTAAATGTAGATGTAGATGTAGATGTAGATGTAGATTTAGATTATTCTACTCACAGGACCAATGATGCTTCCAATGCCACAGATATCCCTGTTGGTGGAACTGAAGGTCCTGTTACTCTTACTTCTGTATCTGCTTTGTTGAACAGGTATGTGACTAAGGTGGACAAGTTGGAGAATGATCTGAATTTCACCAAAAAGAATCTTAGTAATGCTGTTCTGACTTTCATTGGAAGAGTTAAGAAGTTGGAGGCTAAGCTCAAGAAGAGGAAAAGACAAGGTGTTGTATATGAATCAGATGAGGAATCTACAAAAGCATATGACAAAATTGATTTGGAAGGCCTTGAACTTCTTGCTGCTACGACATTGGATAGTGTTCAGAAGAATGCTGCTGCTAGGCCTGCACCATCTATTCATTCTACTGATGATAGGCCTGCACCAACTACTGATGCTGTTCATTCTGCTGATACAAGTGTTCCAAAGGATTCAAGAGTAACTTATGTCAAGAGAAAGCATTCTGCTGATAAGACTTCTGCTGATGCTCCTAGGAAGGAATCTTTTCCTACTCCTATGCCAGAAGTGGGTACTCATGATACATCAGCAGATATCCAAGTTGACTGTCCTGATGATTCTACTGACAAGACTTCTGTTCCTCCTGATACTACTACAATTAAGAAAGACAAAGGAAAGTCCATCATGGTTGATCAGGACATTACTTCAAGAGTGAAGTCAAAGGTGGAACTTGCTAATGAAAAACTTAGTGAGATTGCTGCTGCACATTTGCAAACTAAAGAGGATGCTGCAGCTACTAAAGTTCAATTGGATTTGAAAGCCTCAGAAGCACTTGCTAGGAAAATTCAAGCTGATTTGGATAAGATGGGAACTCCATTTACTAGCACCCTGCCTGCTGAAAGACAAAAGGAACTAGATGAAATAGCTAAGAATCTTTCTGCAGAACAATGGGACAATTTGGCTGAACAGGCTGCTACTAAGCCTACTTTGGGTGAATCTGTGCTTGGAGTTAATAATCCTGATTTTGTTCAGATGATGGTTGAAAGAGGAAAGTTGCAGAGACAACAGGAGGCAGAGAGAAAAGCTAAGCATCAAAGGGAAAGACCTTGGACAAAGGCAGAAATAAAGAAATACATGAGGAATTTGGTAAAGAATCAGGGATGTTCTATGTTTGGGTCAGGATGGACTCAAAAGAAGGTTTGGGGATTTTATGATAAACAGCTGACCTTCTACTATGACAAGATCATTTCCAATCTTCATTCCTCTGGTATACATGTCCAAGATGTCCTGGAGTTTAGAGGTAGACTTTTGGATGGACCTGTTGCTAAGAGAACAAGGCTTAATGATACTGCTGATCAGCCTGCTTAGTCCATTGGGTCATTTCATGGTGGTCAGGAGAAAGTGCATTCTACTTCAGTCTTGCCTCAGATGGATGATACTCCTGGTGCTCAGATGGATGATACTCCTGATGCTTCTCATCATGATACTACTGAATCTCAACCTGATCCTACTGAAGCTCCACATGATGTATCAAATGATGCTTCAGCAGATACTCCAATAGAAGTACCTGATGATGATGATTCTGCAGATGTTCCTGCTGATGTTTCAGCACAAGTTACTCTTGATACTTTCAAACAAGTGCCTAAAGAAGAACCTGCTGATGGTCCTTCTATTCCTATTGCTACTGGCACTAGGAGAAAGTCTAAAGCTATAAAGAGGAAGGCTCCTAAGGATGCTCCTTTAGAGGACAATACTTTCATTGACTATGCTTCTGATGATGGCCAAGATCCTGTTGTTTGGGAGAAAATTGTGAAATGGGAACTTGTTGATTCTCTGCTTGGTCAAGGACAAGTGAATGTCATACATAGACAAGATGGCTCTACCAAAACATTCCTTTTTCTGAGCCAAATCTTACACATGGTGGACAAGCAAGATCTTCTCTCACTTTATGACTGGGTTACCAAGTATTATCAAACTCATTCCCCTGATGAAATTGGAATGTATTTGATGGGAGATTTACAAATTTTGTGTGATTCTCATCGTGGTGATTCTGGTGTGAAGTTTCAAGTATGGAAAGGTCAGAAGACATGGGTGGTTGACTATTGGAAGTTCTTTCCTCTTCCTAATGTTCATATGATTGTAACAACCACTGGTAAGACCTTATACTGCTGGGCTGATGTCCTTTACCCAATCACAATGGAAGTGATGAATCTCATGCTGGAGGCAAAGCTTTCTGTTCCTTTGGATATGACTGAGAATGATCTTCATCTTGCTGAACAATTGATAAGGTTCATCAGAAGAAGTATCTTGACTAAGCAGGAACAGGCAACTAAGTATGGTATTCAAATGGAATCATATTTTCAATGAGCTGGTATTGGTATGGTTCTTTGTTGTACATTTTATTTCTTTTCTTTTAGTTTAAAAAAAAATAAAGAAATAATAAAAAAAAAAACTAACATATTTGTATAGTTTTGTGTATGTTGTATGCAGGTTTGGTGTTGATTCTTATCACACTTTCTATGGTCACCAACTTACCTGATGTTGACTATTCCATCAAAAAGTTGGCTAGTCCAAAGGGTACAGCTTTGGTAAAGACACATCAAATCTGTTGATAGCTGTAATGGTTTGCTCAAAATCATAGGGTTCTCAGCTCACCCATGCTTTATTGCTGAGAGTTGAAATGGTTGTCAATTGACCATGGATTTTTCCTTTTTGGATTCCCAATAATTGGCTAGCCCACATGTATATGGCTTGTGGTAAAAGCAGTGGAAAACCATATTTGGTATTCAATTGACCAAGATGATTTTTCATCAATAATTGACTAGTCCTGAGCAAACGGCTACAGGTAAAGACTTCTCAAATATGTTTCTAGCTGCTGATTTGCTAAAAATCATATTATTTGGGTCATCAGTGTACCATAGTTTATTAACTGAGAACACTTGGCTACTCCAGTAGTGATGGCAATTGGTAAAGAGACATCAATTCCATTATTTTCAATGATTCACCTCTCACAGGAGTTAACACACCTGGATGTGATGAGAATAGTATGAAACTACTTTGTTTTGATGTACATTTGGTCTTGTGTTGCTGCAAAGAATGGTGGTTTTCAAATATTTGCTGATCATAGAGATTCTATTTATGAAGATTCTTTGCTGCTGCTGTTCATCCTTAATCCTCTGGTTTGTACTATTTGCGATCTATCAAGAAATATTGAACTTAACTGTGTCAAATTCAAGATTAGGGGAGGATTGTAAGGAATTATTGAAGATACTGCAGACTGATACTGCTGACAGGTTCCTGCGGAAGCTTAGAGAGTTTCTGCAGATGAATGGTTCCTGCGGACGTATAGAGATCCTACGGATAGAGTTAAACCGTGGATAGAAATTATGTAATTTAGGACAAGATATGTAGAATATCTTTTATTAGTTTATGATTATTTGTTTCTTGTAAGAAAGGTTAGGGTTTCCACTAGTGTATAAGGAACCCTAGGTCATTGTAATAGGTACGAGTTTTCATAACATTATTAGTGAAAGTTTATTGATCCATAGAGGATCAAGTTTAGTATAAGTTTGTTTCTATATTCCGCAATAATTACAAGCTCACAGAGATTATCTAACTTAGTCTTACTGGTGATTACATTAGTAGGCTAACGATCTATTGGCTCGTGATCTGTCAAGGTATAGATCCCAACAACTTGTGTGGAGAATTTTAGGGTCGAACCTAATAAACCCTAGCTCGTTTGTAACAGTATTTTCAAGGGTTTTCACCCCTTGAAACCCTTCATGTTCAATTGAGATAAGTATCCTTTCAATTCATTCAATATGTCTATGTGTTGTTTGAATATATCTTACGCTTGTCTTGATTTTAACATGCTAGGCTAGATCTCTTGTGTGTTTGCTTAGATGTAATGAAACCTAGATGTTGATTATAGGTTGATTGCTTATTTATAGTTGTAATAGATGAATGATTTCAATGTTAGGCTTAAGGAAACTGGCAGATCTCCATTGTGTAACTTGCTTGAACGTCTTAAGAAACATGAACCGATGTGTACTAGGTTTTTAGGTTGTATTTAATGCATGAGCGAATTCTAGTGATCCCATGTTAGGAGCTTCTTGCTGGCTCGACATAGGAGTGAAGTAGGAGCTTATAGAATTGGGGAAGTAAGTACGCCACCCCATGACTGGTATCAAGGAATATAACCCGTCATCCACGCAACTGTAACAAGTAATTAACCTGTAAAAGATATCTAAGAAGTAGTGAAATCTAAGTAAACACAATTCTCCCATATATTGTTCACACCACTAGTTAAATTAGTTTATTTTCATTTTTGTCATTTTATTTTGATTGCATCTGTAGTTATTGGGTTAGTTGAATAGCAACTAATTCCGTCCACTCTTCCAATACCCGAGATTTTTACTTGCTTTCATAAAAACACAAAAATACAAAAAGAATCATCCCTCACCTCTAGACCTAGTTTTTAGGTTTTCTAATCCTAGCGACACTATTCCTGAGTTGAACGATCAATCCCCCGGTACTTGTCACTATAGTATACTACAACGATCAGGTACACTGCCTGGTGGGGGTTCTAAGCTTCTCGAGATCCCTCGAGAGGTAAAGCCTTGTGCAATTCCCACGCCGCAGCCCGGGAAATAGTTATTGTCTAGGTTAGAATTTCTTTGTATTAGGTCTACTTGCTAGATTCCTTTCTAGTAAGATTTTATTTTTATTTTTTAGTTTTCATTAGTCTATCTTATTTCTTCGTGTTTTTGTTCGTAACTCCTTACCATCCGACATCATGGAAGGTGGTAACATCTTTGAACCCATCAACCCACCACAACAAAACCCACCACTAGCAAACCAACCTCTTAGGCCCCGAACCCTAGGAGGGTATTCCCGACCTAGCCACCAAGGCTACCGAAACACTATTGAGCTCACCCAAGGAGCCAATGTGTCACCCTTGCGATCCGATACCATCCGGTTGGTGCAAAGCGGATGTGCATTCCATGGACTTCGTTCCGAAGATCCAAATCAACATCTCAAGGACTTCCTTAAAATCGTAGATTCTATAGACCTTGATGTTACAACTAGAGAGTCAACCCGATTACGCCTGTTCCAATTCTCTCTACGTGATCAAGCTAGTCAACGGCTTGAACGTTTACCCGCGGGATCCATCACCTCATGGGATGATCTCACCACTCGTTTCCTTGCTCAATTTTTCCCACCGGGGAGAACTACCAAGCTTAGAAATGATATCTTGATGTTCCAGCAACATCAAGGTGAAACTCTATATGAAGCATGGACTCGTTTCAAGGACTTACTCGAAAAAGTCCCTCATCATGGCATAGATCTTTGGCTCCAAGTCCAAATCTTCTATAACCACATCGATCTCTCCACAAGGCGAACCATTGACCAATCGGCCGGTGGCAAGCTACGTGATCTAAGTGCGGAAGAATCATGGGAACTCATAGAAGATCTTGCTCTCTAAGACAACGAAAGTTGGAATGATCCCAGTGATTTGAACAAAACGGTCAAGGCAATATCTTTGCCTTCGAACAATTCTAGCACTCCCGACCATAGGATCATGGAACTTGAGGATCAAGTCAAGTTTCTCATGAAATCTTATGAAGCTCCTAAGCCTTCAATCCAAGTGAACAAAATCACTTCTTCATGCGAATTATGTAGTGGTCCCCATGACACTCGTGATTGCGTGGAACTCCCCGGAACAGCTTTTGCGGACTACGCGTCCTCGCGTACCGACGAAGCGGGAGATAAGTGGTACACTTTCAAACCCGACCCAAACCCTTACGGTGAGTCCTACAACCCTTCTTGGAAAAATCACCCAAACCTTAGGTGGAAGCAAAATTAAAACAATTCCTCCAATCCGCCTAATCGTTACCAACCAAACGGTCCACCCTCCAACCGTACTTTCAACAAAAATCCTCCTAACAAGTATGGTAGTACCAACAATCTTGAAGTATTGATGTCCAAGTTTATGGCATCTCAAGAAGCTCGCATAGCTAAGTTTGAAACCGAATTCAACCAACAACAAACGGAGATGACCAATAAGATTGACAACTTGTTGAAAGCCCTCAACAACCAAGCGTTAACTACACCTAGGATGGACACTAGGGACGCCAATAGCGGAATCCAAACTAAGGACCCCTCGTCATCCAAACACGTCCACTTTGTCAATGTTGTCACCATTAAGCCAATGGATAAGGAGATAGAAGAAAGTCACAAGGATGAAGTTGGAGTAGACACCGAGACTAGGGATGAAATTAAGGAAGTTGAGGTTAATAAGGGAGAAAAGTTAGAGGAAGTAGAGACTGTAGAAGAGTACTTTGATAGGTTGCCCACCAAGGAAGAACGGGACTATCACAAGGATCTATTCGATGATCCCGAGACACCATATATCCTTGGTTCACCCCTTATTAAAATGGGAGATCCCTTTAACATCAACATACCATGCAACATTGGGCATATGCATGTATGGAAATCTTATATCGATCCTAGGTCTCCTATAAACATCATGACTAGGACTTATTATAATTGGGTAATGAAGAAACAACTTGGTTATAGGATGATGCCCAACAAGAATTTGATAAGTAATTTTGTAGGTAGAGTGAAAGGATTGCATTTGATTGTCGGAAATTTCACTTGTGAGACCGATTTTATGATAGTAGAGGATACTCGTCCGGTGATAGATGCTTGCCTAAGTCAAGTAGTATTCTGAAAACCATTCGTTGAGGCCACTAAGATGAGTTATGATCCGACTCTAGGGATAGTTAGGTTCAAGGAAGAGAATGATGAGATTGCCTACCAAATGCCCTATAAGATTGAATAATACCACCTCCTATCGAACGTAGAAAAGGAACACAAACAAGCGGCTTACTATAGGAATGATGAGGATAGACGTAGAGGAGTAGAGTATGTGATGAATAGGATGCTTGGTTTCTACAAAGAATGCTTGCAACTAGGTCCGGAATACAAAACTAATATAGGAGATGACCTAGAGAGTGAAACCAACTATGAGGTCACGTAGTAACCCATGACCTTGAGTCTAGCTACAAGACTCGAAAATAAAGAAAAGCGCTTCTTGGGAGGCAACCCATGTTTTGTGTGATTTTTTTTTTTTGATTGTTATTTGTTTCCGTATGCATGCTTTATTTTTATTGTTGGTAGATCATATTTCAAAACTAAATGGTGAAAATACTTTATTTTGTCGTTTGGCTTTGTCTTAACTTCATCCAAAGGTATTTCGCAAAAGATAAGTGTAAGGGGAAACCCCAAATATGTTTTTAAGAAACAAACTCGATCATGATTCTCCACAATATTAAATGAACATGTATATTCGTATTTGTATTTGTTAGAGTCAAATGCTTGTATCGAGTCATAATGGTGTTTTGCAGGATTTTCCAGGAAGTAGGACAAATTTTTTCCAGAAATTTTCCGGAAACTTAACATAAGGATTTCTGCAGGTCACTTCTGATGGCATCAGGAAGAAACTTCTGACGGCGTCACGTGTAAAATTCTGGAAATTTTGTTAGTTTTGTTTTTCTAACGGAGTCTTAAAGTTTTTGTTGAATCTTTAGTTTTATAATCTCCAGGAAATTTGCAAACATCATTCCACAAGCATTATATCTTACTTTGCTTTCTAGGATTTATTATCATATATAGATTGCCGCCGATTTTACGCGAGGTTTCCTTGTTTGTTTTCTCAGGTTTAACAGGTTGTGTTTGACAAGAAGATGATTTATATTCTGGAAGGGAAGCTTTGATTGTTCATTTTCTTGGAGGAAGATCTAACCTGGTTACCATATTATCCATACCGAGCGAATCAGGGGAGTATTTGATTTCATTCTTTTACCTGTTTTACTTTTACAATCTTTAATTGAACATTGGGGACAATTTTCATCCTAAGTGTAAGGGGAGGGTAAATAATGATACCTCATAGGACACTCTTTCGCTTGAGTTTGTTTGTTTGATGGTAGATGTGTAATAAAACTATGAGAAATACTTGTTAGTGTAATTTTAGCACCAAATTTAAAATTTTTAACAACATTTAGGAGTGAAACTTTAGCCATAGCAAGCATCTCATGGATAGAAGTCGTATGACTAGCACAAAACCGTTTCATTCAGAAAAATTTTCCACCCAAATATGTGAGGTTCGCCTTTAGATTTGATAGGAAAAGCATTTATTATTAGTGCTTATGAGTGTACCAGTAGCATTTAGATTCTAGAACTTGCGTTAGTGATGCATCCCGAGACCGCTAGTGAGACTACATTCGCGTAGTAGGATTTACTACATGATAAGAGGCATTTGGATCACCTTTGTGTTAAACCCGTATCATAATTACTTGACCATTTAAGTCATATTATTTGGCTAGTAAAGTCAATTAATTTTTACCACACCTTAGCGTTGTACTCATTTTTAGTACACGAAACCCCTAGTACAACCCTCCAAGCCTATCTTTTCATTTCTAACTTTATGCATCTTACTTAAAGGAAGAATTTGTTACACCCCACTTAAATGTACACCCAAATCGCCTTAGCCTTCCGTGTATGCACTCATCTTTAGTGCATTATTGTTACATGTTTAAACCCTTAGTTAATTATCTAATTGATTACATGGTTGCTAAATCGAGTCATATCCTTATACATATTGTTTTGGGACGATTGGGACTCATGGGTAAAGTACTTATGTTATGGAGTAATGGGGAAGAACATCATTTTATTACCCCCATATGTGCGTTAATCTTAAAAGTACTCCAAGTGTTTTGATTATCTTAATTCGAGTCATTAGATTAGTTTATCGTAAAGTATGTAAAAATTTAAGTGTAAGGGGAATGTTTATTCCCTATGATGTATTATTTTGGATGGTAGGGTAAGAGTGTATGCAAAAAAAAAAAAAAAAAAAAAAAAAAAAAATAGAAAAAGAAAAGAGAAAAAACGTACGGACTACAATCCCGTTTCATTCTATGTTTGTTTTATGTTTTTGTTATTTTTCATATATTAGCTTAAGTCGAGTCTAGTCTTGGCTTAGCAACGCCATATTGTACATGTAATTAACCAAGATTATTAACTCGCCACCAGTAAAGATAGCCTATATCCAACAAAACCGTGTATTCCATATCCCTACTCCTAACGTTACAACCCTTTAAAAGACCTCTTTGATAGTCTATCCTAGGTGCTTACGCCATGTGGTGGAGGTTTGATCCTTTCCCAAGCCTATGGTAATCTATTTTGCTATGACAGTTAGTGAGAGATATTTTCCATTTCCATATTGTGATATATACTTTATTACACCCGAGAGATAGTATCTAAACACTATTTGTGAGGTGCTAGTGTATGACCTCCGTGCTTGTCTTTGGTCTTTAGTGGAACGATTAATTGTTGTAATTACTTTTATATTAGTGTTAGACCCCTAGCTTGTATTTTGATTAGAATAAAAGCGCATTTGCTTGAGGACAAACAAATCCCAAGTGTAAGGGTATATGATAAATGATCCGTTTTTAGGGGGTCATTTAAGCCGGAATTGGAATTTATTTGATCAAATATTGCCCTAAATCGTTCCTTTTGTGATTTTAGGTACTTTGGGAGTGAATTCTGGAAAAGGAAGCATTTTGGACGTTTTTGGAGCATAAAAGTGAAGAAAACGGCAAAGTCTTAATTTTCCTTGCTGGGAACAGCAGATGACGGCGTCAAGAAGGATTTGATGACGGCGTCAAGAGCAATTTTGATGACGGTCTAGAGAAAACGTGACGGCGTCAGAACAAGGGCGTCAAGAGTAAAAGTGGTGACGGCCCAGAGCAGAAATACACATGACGGCGTCAGATTTGGATCTAGGCAATCCGAGAAGATTTTACACATGACGGCGTCAGATTTGGATCTAGATGACGGCGTCAGAACTTTCCTCTTGATGCCGTCACCTCATGAAATCTATATATACTTTTCTAATTTTCATTCATTAAAGGAGAAACTTGTGTGGAGAATTTTAGGGTCGAACCTAATAAACCCTAGCTCGTTTGTAACAGTATTTTCAAGGGTTTTCACCCCTTGAAACCCTTCATGTTCAATTGAGATAAGTATCCTTTCAATTCATTCAATATGTCTATGTGTTGTTTGAATATATCTTACGCTTGTCTTGATTTTAACATGGTAGGCTAGATCTCTTGTGTGTTTGCTTAGATGTAATGAAACTTAGATATTGATTATAGGTTGATTGCTTGTTTAGAGTTGTAATGGATAAATGATTTCAATCTTAGGCTTAAGAAAACTGGCAGATCTCCATTTTGTAACTTGCTTGAACATCTTAAGAAACATGAACCGATGTGTACTAGGTTTTTATGGTTGTATTTAATGCATGAGCGAATTCTAGTGGTCCCATGTTAGGAGCTTCTTGCAGGCTTGACATAGGAGTGAAGTAGGAGCTTATAGAATTGGGGAAGTAAGTACGTCACCCCATGATTGGTATTAAGGAATATAACCCGTCATCTACGCAACTGTAACAAGTAATTAACCTGTAAAAGATATCTAGGGAGTAGTGAAATCTAAGTAAACACAATTCTCCCATATATTGTTCACACCACTAGTTAAATTAGTTTATTTTCATTTTTGTCATTTTATTTTGATTGCATCTGTAGTTATTGGGTTAGTTGAATAGCAACTAGTTCCGCCCACTCTTCCAATACCCGAGATTTTTACTTGCTTTCATAAAAACACAAAAATACAAAAAGAATCATCCCTCACCTCTAGACCTAGTTTTTAGGTTTTCTAATCATAGCGACACTATTCTTGAGTTGAAAGATCAATCCCCCGATACTTGTCACTATACTATACTACAACGATCAGGTACACTATCTGGTGGGGGTTGTAAGCTTCTCGAGATCCCTCGAGAGGTAAAGCCTGGTGCAATTCCCACGCATCAATTACCCAATTGTAATGAGTCCTAGTCATAATGTTTATGGGAGATCTAAGATCGATGTAGGCTTTCCACACATGCACATGTCCAATGTTGCATGGTATGTTGATGTTAGAGGGATCACCCGCTTTGATGAGTGGTGAACCAAGGACGTATGGTGTCTCGGGGTCATCGAATAGATCCTTATGATATTCCCGTTCTTCCTTGGTGGGTAACTTATCAAAGTACTCCTCTACATTTTCTACTTCCTCTAACTTTTCTTCCTTTATATCCTCAACTTCCTTAATCTCATCCTTAGGTCCAATTTCTATTCCAACTTCATCCTTGTCACTTTCTTCTATTTTCTTATCTATTGGCTTAATGGTGACAACATTGACAAAATGGACGTGTTTGGATGATGAAGGGTCCTTAATTTGGATTCCGCTACTCGTGTCCCTAGTGTCCTTCCTAGGTGTAGTTAGCACTTGGTTGTTAAGGGCTTTCAACAAGTTGTCAATTTTATTAGTCATCTTCGTTTGTTGTCGATTGACTTCGGCTTCAAACTTAGCTATGCGAGCTTCTTGAGATGCCATAAACTTGGACATCAATCCTTCAAGATTATTGGTACTACCGTAGTTATTGGAAGGATTGTTGTTGAAACTATGGTTAGAGAGTGGATCGTTTGGTTGGTAACGATTAGCTGGACTGGAAGAATTGTTTTTTGGGCATGTTTTGGTTTTGTTTCCACCTAAGGTTCGGGTGATTTTTCCAAGAAGGATTGTAGGAATCACCGTAAGGGTTTGGCTCAGGTTTGAAAGTGCACCACTTGTCTCCCACTTCGTCGGTACGCGAGGATGCGTAATCCACACAAGATTGTCCGGGGAGTTCCACGCAATCACGAGTGTCATGGGGACCACTACATAATTCGCATGAAGAAGTGATTTTGTTCACTTGGCTTGAAGGCTTAAGAGCTTCATAGGATTTCATGAGAAACTTGACTTGGTTCTCAAGTTCCATGATCCTACAGTCGGGAGTGCTAGAATTGTTTGAAGGCAAAGATATTGCCTTGACCATTTTGTTCAAATCACGGGGATCATTCCAACTTTCGTTGTCATAGAGAGCAAGATCTTCTATGAGTTCCCATGATTCTTTCGCACTTAGATCACGTAGCTTGCCACCGACCGATTGGTCAATGGTTTGCCTTGTGGAGAGATCGATATAGTCATAGAAGATTTGGACTTGGAGCCAAAGATCTATGCCATGATGAGGGACTTTTTGGAGTAAGTCCTTGAAACGAGTCAATGCTTCATAGAGAGTTTCACCTTGACGTTGTTGGAACATCAAGATGTCATTTCTAAGCTTGGTAGTTCTCCCCGGTGGAAAAAATTGAGCAAGGAAACAAGAAGTGAGATCATCCCAAGAGGTGATGGATCCCGCGGGTAAACGTTCAAGCCATTGACTAGCTTGGTCATGTAGAGAGAATTGGAATAGACATAATCGGGTCGTCTCTCTAGTTGCAACATCAAGGTCTATCGAATCTACGATTTTTAGGAAATCCTTGAGATGTTGATTAGGATCTTCGGAACGAAGTCCATGGAATGCACATCCGCTTTGCACCAACCGGATGGTGTCGGATCACAAGGGAGACACATTGGCTCTTTGAGTGAGCTCAATGGTGTTTCGGTAGCCTTGGTGGCTAGGACGGGAATACTCTCCTAAAGTTCGGGGTCTAGGAGGTTGGTTTGGTTGTGGTAGGTTTTGTGGGTGGTTTTGTTGTGGTGGGTTGATGGGTTCAAGGATATTACCACCTTCCATGATGCCGGATCGTAATGGTTACGAACAAAGGAGCAAAGAAATGAGATAGACTAAAAAAAACCTAAAAATAAAAATAAAAATCTTACTAGAAAGGAATCTAGCAAGTAGACCTAATAAAAAAAATTCTAACCTAGACAATAACTATTCCCCGGGCTGCGGCGCCAAAAACGTGATACGCGGGATTGCGCCCTCGCAACAGGTTTTATCTTTCAGTGGATCTTGAGAAGCTTGCAATCCCCGCCAGGCAGTGTACCTGATCGTTGTAGTATAGTATAGTGACAAGTACTGGGAGATTGATCGTTCAACTCAGGAATAGTGTTTGCTAGGATTAGAAAGCCTACTAAACTAGGTCTATAGGTGAGGGATGATTCTTTTTGTATTTTTGTATTTTATGAAAAGCAAGTAAAATCTCAGGTTTTGAAGGAGTGGGCGGAATTAGTTGCTAGTCAACTAACCCAATTAACTAAAGATGCAATCAAAATAAAATAAAAAGAAATGAAAATAAACTAATGTGATTATGTAGTGGAAACAATAATAAGAAAATATGTGTTTACTTAGATTTCATTACTCCCTAGATATCTTTTTCCGGTTGATTAGCTTGTTACAATTGCATGGATGACTGGTTATATTCCTTAATACTAGTTGTAGGGCCGTGTATAATATTCCCTAACTCTATAAGCTCCTACTTTATTCCTATATCGAGCCGACTAAAAGCTCCTAACATGCGATCACTAGAATTCACTTATGCATTAAATACAACCAAAAATCGTAGTACACTTCCGATCATGTTTCTTAAGATATTCAAGCAAGTTGCCAATGGAAGTCTGCCAGTTTCTTAAGCCTAACATCGAATACAATCATCAACAACAATTATAAACAAACCATCAACCAATAATCAACATCTAGGTTTCACTACATCTAAGCAAACACAATAAAAACCTAGCCTAGCATGTTAAAAGAAAGACAAGCATAAGACAGAATCACACAACACATAGACATATCGTATGATTATTGGAAAACTTATCTTCAATTAAGCATGGATTGAACAAGGGTTGAAACCCTTATTTTTACAGAAAATTCGTCTAGGGTTTAAGCCCTCCAAAGTTCTCCTAATGTTCCACACTAATGACTGAAAATTAGAAAACTATATATAGATTTTACACCTTGACGGCGTCACATTTTAGCTTGTGATGCCGTCAACTCGCCGCCAATATAAAATTCGTATTGCCTAGATCCACTTCTGACGCCGTCATGTGTAACTATACTTTGGGCCGTCACATGTGTTTTGACCTTGACGGCCTTGGTGACGCCGTCAGGCCAAATAACCTTAAAAATGCTCTGGGCCGTCACGTGTATTTTCCACTTCCACCTCTTTTGCCAAGCTTGACGCCGTCAGGTACTGTTTCCGGCAAGAATTTGAGACTTTGTCGTTTTCTCCACTTTTTCGCTCCAAAAATGTCCAAAATGCTTCCTTTTGTAAATTTTCTCTCAAAAGTACCTAAAGTGACAAAAGGAAAGATTTATGGCAATATTTGATCAAATAATCTCGATTAGGGCTTAAATGACCCCCTAAAAGCGGTACACTTTTCGCCTTATCAATCCCAAAAAGTGCAATCAATCCTCAAAGATCTACATAATTTGTAGAAAATATATTAATATAGTTGTATGCTATTTTATATTTAAGTAAAACAAAATTAACCCGATTGACTCACTCAGTGTCTTCAATCACAACTATCCTCTGAACCTTTCGACCTCCATTACTATTGACGTCTACAATATTCCCAACAGCTACAACAGTTCGAATTACATCTGCCAAGTTAAGGGAATGATTAAATAAAGTTTAATAAATTAAAATTTATCAATAATTATGGAACACATGTTTCAGAATAATACATACCAACACAATTTTGCTCGTGATACTCGTAATCCATATCCAAAGTACGTGTGAACGGCTCATTAATGAAACCAAGAACGTTGTCATCTATGTATTCAACACGAGTAACATCGGTCCCTTTGTAGAAGCTAATTTCCCATCTGTGGGGTAACAAAGGTAACCGTCCACCATTCTCAGCTACTCCAAAGTTGGAGATGATGTAACACTGGCCATCTTGTAAAAGAGGTTTAAATTTAGACATTAATTCCTTTTTAATATACACTTGAATTCGGTTTCCCTGTTTCAAAATACACAACAATTACAAGGTTTACTAATTTCAAACCGTTAAATGTTATTTGAAACATGTTCAAAATACCTCTTCATCCTGGATAACACAATCCAAACTATATGGATCGTGATCTTCATTAAGCTTGTGAGAATGCCAAACAGATATACACCTCACTTTAATCACCATATTAATATTCATAGGATCGATATCTTTAATTGATGTTATTCTTCGTTCCCGTACACTTATTCCTGTTACATTATTTACATAATATTCATATTTGTTGTATTTATATAAAAGCATATACAGAGTTATAAAGTAATACCAAACCTCGTGAAGAATTTCCAAAACCAGGTATGCTATTTACATAATATTCATATTTGTTGTACTTTGATAAGGCAATTCAATACGTGTAAAAGTCAAAATTATTATAAAATTATAAAATAGAGTAATAAACAAACTGTGGAAATACCTCCAGTAGAACTTTTATTCAATCATTTGTTTTGATATTGATATTCCTTTGGACCTATAAATGTATAAAGACGTATACATGATGTAATTTCAATTATAAAACCAATAAAATATCATAAGTAAACTACCTGATGACATGGATCCATATCCAAAGCTTGCATTTGATGCTTTATTACGCCCTGTATTGTTAAACAACATGGTTAAATTTATAGCTCATGTAAAACAACATGTATTCTAGATAATTACCTTGCGACGGCGCCCTCGGATCCTTTTCAACGTATTTGATGTATGCCAATCTTTCTGCCATTTTCTATGATTCAGCCAACGACATTGTTTTTTCTAACCAAAATTAAACAATATATTACTCCTCATGATAGTTGTAATTGAACAAAAGCATAAATAAATTCTTATAATACCTCTAGATATATAGTTATGGTTGAATTGATTTCAAAAAATCTGCTTGTCACGTTCGTTTGAAAAACTACTTGTTTGGAGGATGTCTCCTGAAAAATTATTATGACCTGTCTTGGCAAGTAGTTTGGATCCTATAAGTAAAAAAATGCATTATTTGTGTATTGTTACATTATGAAATTTAACTAACAATAAACAATTTAGTTAACGAATATAAAAAGTAAAAAAAAAAAAACAATACCTTGTAGTTGATTTCCAGGAGTGTCACTTACAAACACATCTGAATCTATCATACTTGTTTTTTTCTTTCCACCATTAGCTGATATAGATTGAAAATAACATAAGAATTTATACTAAGATATGTATAGTGAATAGAAGCAAACACTAATACCTTGAAAGTGTCTTGATGGTGTATCACTTTTGTAGGACCGATAATATGTATGATTCATGTGGTTCGGGAGGTATTGGTTGATCAAACATGATGAAAGGATACATGTTTCTAGTGAGAGAAAGTAGAGAGAAGGTGGAGAACAAAAGGATAACTTGATTAATAAATGAAAGAATACGAAACACTAATGATTTCCCACACCCCTCATGGAGAGTCATGAGGGGTATTTATAGGCTCTACACATTACAAGTTTGCCAAATGTACATAAGTAGTCCCTATTGGCACAACTTGCTACATATCTAGTCCATTTCACGTATGTGACGTTATCTTTATAAATAAGCAAAGCTAACAATCTCCCTCCAAAATATCGTCACACGTGAATGGTTACAATGAGACCTATAAATACACAAACAAAGTAAATTACAATAATAATAAACAATGTTGACTTTGTTGAAGCGCAGAGTCTCTGTAGTCTAGATACTGAGGCAGACTTGAAGTTCTTCTCTTCCGACAATCTCGACATTTGATCTTTGGCACTGACGGCACAGATCCTTGTAGCTCTGAACTTCAACTGTAACGGTCTAGTTAGGTTATTACTCCCTCCTAACTAGTGAGCCTTTATTTCTTTTTCCTGCTCCCTCGTGAACCGACAACTCTCTTTTCCTCACGCAGCAGATAAAGTAGATTCAAAAGTGTAGAAACATGGTTCTTGTTCAGGGAGCATCATGACAATATAACTCACATAACATTGTATCCAAGTTGGTAATAAACCCTGATGTACACACACTACTTCTCCGTTCACGATGTTAAGCACAATTCTCTCAGTCAATCCAATCACTGAAGACGAAACACTACTTCTTTCGGCATGTTCTTCTCCCTCCTGATGGTTGCGAGTTATCAGAATCATCATAATGTTGTGTACATGCCATATAATCACCTTGTACTTGATGTAATTTAGAAGCCATAACAGCTTGTTGAAGCATATTCTGTGAGTATATGTCACAAAAATACTCTCAATACATTTCTCTCAAATCAACCTGTAATCGAACCTCCTTTCTTGATATGACCAGCCTGAAAAAAAAGTAATCATCCCATCTTGTGACTTAATGCTTGTACGATAGATGTGACTTAATACCTATACTGAGCACTACAACGTAACTCCTTTAAGTATGAGGTTGCACGAAATATTCGCCACTTGAACAATCCACTACTTCGTGTGACACTGAGTACTACAACGTAACTCCTTTAAGTGATAGCTATAATGTGAGCACTACAACGTAACTCCTTACATTAGTAATAACTAGATTGTCAAGACTGAATTTTGTTTAATTTGCGCAGACAAGTTATCTTCAGAAGTCGTGCATCTAACCACCCCTAGACTTTGAGATAAATATGTACACGTGTTGAAATGCCACTTCAAAATCAAATCAATAATACCATACAATGACCCCGTAGTCATTTTTGTTAAACATAGCAATTCTAGCCGTGAACGATGTATCCCCGTGAAAATTTATATACCAAAGTACCACTCAACGTCCAATTATACCAACAATTATCAAAGGTTTTATATATCCAAAATATAAATTTTGGATACTAATTTATGAGTACACAGTTGGCGAATTGTTTTGATCAATCAGCCTAGTCCAGTCGTTTGCAGCCCAATCCATTCCAAAGCAAACCATTCAATAATAAGGCCCAAAGTAATAATCCTGGTGTAAACAAACACACACCCGTATGTGATACTACATACTCACTTGTTTAACCTAACCCTACAAACACATCTCTTCAAAGATCCGCCCCCATCTTATCTTCTTCTCTCTCTTCGTTTTCCAGTTCCATCACACAAACAATCATCTAAAATCGACTCAATATCATCAGTTTCATGTCATCACAATCGTTTGAGGTATAAACCTAATATCCTTGAATATTCATCCAATCAAAATGAAGCAAGAAAAGTCCCTTTACACCTCTTTTTGTTAACTGTTGATTTTGGTATGTTATAGATGTAGGATTGTGGTTTGTGGTTTTATTTGTGGGTTAGCTGTGGTCTTCATTATCAATCTTTCTTTTACATTTATTATTTCTTTGTATGTTTGGTACTATGAAGCTGGATCGATGATGGTGTATAACTGAGGTCTGAGTTGGTATTTGGTTTATGGTCAAACGATCACTTCTTCTTCATCTTATTCTTTATTTTCGAAAACTTTGACACTTATCGAGAATACTTATTTATCGAGAATAGGATTGTCGAGAACATGATTATCGAGAACATATTTTATCGAGAACCAGAGTTATCAGGAATGTGATTTCGATAAATAGGGTTTCACATTTTCGAAAAGAGTATATTCTCGAAAACAAGTACATATCGAGAACTTCTTATACAAGAAATTCCGACCAGATTCCGGCGACCCATTTTTCCAGTTTCCGACGAGTTTTCTGATGAGATTCAACCACTTTTCACGGATGGTGCAAAAACAAGTCACAAAGGTAGATATGATACAAAACTGTTAACGAGGTTAAAAAACCACATGATATCAGTTTTTACGCCAATAACTAATGAAAGTATAGGACTTTTTGTTTTGACCATTTTATGATACATCAAGTATTGTATGAAACTGTTATCAATAAAGATAAGAAAAAAAAAATTCCATATCCGAAATAAAAGGGTAAAACAGCTTCAATACATGATACGAATCCAAACAAATCATCAAAAAGAACACCATAGCTCTGATACCAATTGTAGGACCGATAATATGTATGATTCATATGGTTCGGGAGGTCTTGGTTGATCAAATATGATGAAAGGATACATGTTTCTAGTGAGAGAAAGTAGAGAGAGGGTGGAGAACAAAAGGATAACTTGATTAATAAATGAAACAATACAAAACACTAATGATTTCCCACAACCCTCTTGGAGAGTCATGAGGGGTATTTATAGGCTCTACACATTACAAGTTTTCCTAATGTACATAAGTAGTCTCTATTGGCACAACTTGCTACATATCTAGTCCATTTCACGTATGTGACGTCATCTTTATAAATAAGCAAAGCTAACAACTTTTAAACATGGATGTATCTGTTGAATCATTTGTGATCGAATTTTTTTTTCACAACATTAACCACTGTAAATTGTAAAGGATATTAGTGGTAACATAACAAAAACCAAAAAATCAAATGGTAACATTTACAAACAATATCAAGGCTGTATCAACTAATCAAAGTTACTACTATCATAAGCATCTTAAATTACATAAGAAATAAATTGAATAATACCTTATGGCTTGCTTCCTGGTGAATCAATTGCCAAATTTGATGTGTTCATTGTAGTTGAGTGTTTTTCAGAAGTATTAACTAATGTAAATTTAAAAAGACTATTGACTTAACAAATAAAAACATACATATATCATAAAAACAAATACCAATATTTGAATGTTAAAGTCAACGAAATCAAACTACCTCGTGATTTACTTGCTGGTGTAACTGTTTTACTTGTTGAACTTTTACCTGGTAGCTTTCTTTTTGGTGTATCATATTCAAACATAGACCGATCAGCTGCAATTGATTTCTTCCTAGGCTTTTTAAAGATTACAGGTATAAAAATATATTAACTCAATCACTTTTTTTACAAAGATGAAACACACTGTTATACTCACAAATAATACAAACATGTATTTAACAAAGAAAATCAAACTCAAATACCTTGTGGATACTCAATCATGTTTTTTACCAAATTAAAACATATTGTTATAATCACAAAGAGAACAAACATGCTTATAACAAATATAATCAAACTCAAATACCTTGTGGGTATCTTGTTGGTGCGCCACCTTCAAGCATAGAGGGATCAGTTACACTTGATTTGCCTTCGGAATCTTTGAAGAATATAATTATCAGAATATATTTACATTAATAATTTATAAGAAAAATTATTAACGCTATTACCGTTACACATGCTTGCTATTGAATCTATTGGAGCCGTTTTCTTTTTGGATCCTCTAACTGATGAGATTTAACAACCATTAATAAAAAAAATTATTATAAAAATATGCAAAACATAACAACAAACAAACCCATTATAGCTTTTTCATGCAGTGGCGGCGTATCATTTTCAATAACGGGCGTATCCATTACAATGCTTTGCTTTATAGATCCTTTTCATTGTATAAAAGTTAAAACACATGTAAGATAATGTAACAACCCACAAAATCTCATTTCTATCATTCCTATTACAAATACCTATAGTAGGTATTTCATAGGTAATTTTTTGCTTTTTATGTGCATTCATTACTTGCATGACTCACTAGAATTGCTCACGTACCCACACAAGCCAAATAACTCAACACTAACATCCTATAAACCCCTGGTATGTCAAGCATAAGATCACCACAACACCATAATAAGTAATCTACCAATCTAACACACCAAATATATCATAAAACCCTAATAAACCATCATTAAACCCTAATTAGGTCTCTGTGCTTACTAAACCCTATATGCTTAACTAAACTAGTTTGAAAGTGTCCAAGGCTTAAGTATGAGTTACCTTAGGAACATTAGAATACCTTAGGATCATTAGACACTAGTACAACCCCTTAGAACTTAGGTACAAGTCCCTTAAGCACAAAACCATAACTAAATCATAACTTTCTAGAATTAGGTCTAAACTATCCCAAAACTTCACCATAGGTTACCACCACTTAGTATAAATCCCTTAGGACCTAAGATTAGTCATTAGGAACTCATAGGACACTAATCTAGGCATTAAACCATAGGATAAACCCTAAACTCTCACTAAACACAAATAGGTCATTTTGGTCACAAAACTAGGTCAAACCTTCCCAAATCTTTCCCATAAGCTACCATCACTTAATATAAACCCCTTAGAACTTAGGATTAGTCACCAAACACTCTTAGGAACCTAACCTAGGCACTAAACCTTAGGTAAAACCCTAAACTCTCACTAAGTAAAACTAGGTCTAAACTTAACCTAAACTAGTAAAACCTAAACATAAGTACCTCAAGCACCTCAACCTAGCACCCTAGCACCTTAGTCATGCTTAAGCACACACCCTAGCACCTCTAAGCTAGCACACAAGTAGGTGATGCACCTACTTGTCACCTTCTTCCTTAGTCGGCTTCACCACCACCACATAAACCCTAAACTGCCATATAGACCTCCACCTACACCCTTATAGCTCCCATTTGTCACCTACTAGCTGTGGCTAGTCACCCCCCCCCCCCTTCTCGTGACACCACGACACCCAAAACTTGGCCACCAAGGCTTGCTAGCCCTATAAATACCGCAACCCCTCCCTTCATTTCAAACCATCCCATTCTTTCTCTCCACCTCAAATATTCTGTATTTAGTAGTAGTATAAGATCCTTAGAAGTCCTAGGAATCGAGTAGGGTAAGCCTTGAGGCCTTGTTGAGTCGTGTGCCATCGAGAATACCCTAAACCTTAGTTAACCCTCGTTAAACCCTAGCTAACCAAGTAAGCTTTAATTTCTTGTTTCTTAAGATTTATTTTAGTCTTAGGATAGTATTAAGATGCCTTAGATACCCTAGGAATCCTTGCCTAAGCCTTGAACCATATCATTTTCTAGTTTACTTTTTAAAACCTTAATTATAGATAAAAAAAAAAACCCTAAATACATGCTATAAGCCCTTTTCATAAGCCCTAAGCTAGTTTAGATAACTTAAATAAGCTAATATTAGTTAAACATAAGCTAGGAAAGTTAGTTGTTACATAAAATATAGTTTACATGCATTTAGGACTAGTTTTGCAAAACTTTACATGCATAAGGATATATATTGTAAATTCCTAAAACTATAAAGTCTAGGGACTATTTTTGACATTTCCTAGAAGTTATAAGTTTAAGGACTCATTTTGCAAAGTATAAAAACCTTAGGATAGAAACTAAAATAAGTTATAAACTAAAATGGACTGGTTATGCAAATATTATAATGTTAAGGGTCTAAATGGTAAATATAGAAAACTTATGAGTCCAAGGGTTAATTATGTCATTTTCCAAAAATATAAAAGTCTAGGGACTAATTGTGTTAAGTATAGATAGTTATAAGTATATATAATATAAGTATTCTAAGTTTTAGGGTAGAAAATGTAAATATATAAACAATAAGGGTATAAAGTGAAAATATATATATAAATATAAAACCTAATTAAAGTTAGAAGCATAACACAATTGTTGGATCGATATACTCTGATCAAACTACTTCTGGAAGTTCAAAGTACTGCTGTGTCAAAGTGCTGCTCAAAGATCAAAGTGCTGTTTAAGGTCAAAGTACTGCTCGTGCATGGAGAATATTCAAAGTACTTCTAAAAGAATAAGGACTGATATGTAATATTGTTTAAAGATTGTTATGTAATATTATCAGAATATTCTAGAATTAGTTAGGGATAGTTTACTTGTCGTTCAAGTATTGTAAACCGACTTAAGGTTTTCCTTATGCCTATAAAAGGAGCCTTAGGATGGTATTAGATGTATGCATTCAGAAAAACGGATACTAGAATACGATTTTAGAAAAGTTAGGGACTGTTAGTGAATCTGTGTTTAGAGAAGCAGGTTCAAAGTTGGTTTTAATATAATTCAAAGGTCTTCTTAGCTTTGTGTTAGTAGATTCCGCATACTTTACAAAGTAACATCAGTGTTTTTGATTATTAATAGTTTTGAGTTATTCAAGATTGTTAAAACCTTACAAGCTACAAAGTAGTTTGATCAGAGTATATCGAACCAACAACAATAGTAGGGAGCTTCATGTGAGGAGTACCATGTGGATATTTCGTTTTGACGAGTTTGCCGGGTTTACAAATTAAAGTGCCCTAGCTCCTCAAACGATTATTGCATGTACTTCTGGATTATGATGGCCCGAACGGTGTTATGGTTATAACTTAACTTAATAACAATATAGCTCAATAGTAGGGAGCTTCACGTATGTGACGTTATCTTTATAAATAAGCAAAGCTAACAACTTTTAAACATGGATGTATCTGTTGAATCATTTGTGATCGAATTTTTTTTTCACAACATTAACCACTGTAAATTGTAAAGGATATTAGTGGTAACATAACAAAAACCAAAAAATCAAATGGTAACATTTACAAACAATATCAAGGCTGTATCAACTAATCAAAGTTACTACTATCATAAGCATCTTAAATTACATAAGAAATAAATTGAATAATACCTTATGGCTTGCTTCCTGGTGAATCAATTGCCAAATTTGATGTGTTCATTGTAGTTGAGTGTTTTTCAGAAGTATTAACTAATGTAAATTTAAAAAGACTATTGACTTAACAAATAAAAACATACATATATCATAAAAACAAATACCAATATTTGAATGTTAAAGTCAACGAAATCAAACTACCTCGTGATTTACTTGCTGGTGTAACTGTTTTACTTGTTGAACTTTTACCTGGTAGCTTTCTTTTTGGTGTATCATATTCAAACATAGACCGATCAGCTGCAATTGATTTCTTCCTAGGCTTTTTAAAGATTACAGGTATAAAAATATATTAACTCAATCACTTTTTTTACAAAGATGAAACACACTGTTATACTCACAAATAATACAAACATGTATTTAACAAAGATAATCAAACTCAAATACCTTGTGGATACTCAATCATGTTTTTTACCAAATTAAAACATATTGTTATAATCACAAAGAGAACAAACATGCTTATAACAAATATAATCAAACTCAAATACCTTGTGGGTATCTTGTTGGTGCGCCACCTTCAAGCATAGAGGGATCAGTTACACTTGATTTGCCTTCGGAATCTTTGAAGAATATAATTATCAGAATATATTTACATTAATAATTTATAAGAAAAATTATTAACGCTATTACCGTTACACATGCTTGCTATTGAATCTATTGGAGCCGTTTTCTTTTTGGATCCTCTAACTGATGAGATTTAACAACCATTAATAAAAAAAATTATTATAAAAATATGCAAAACATAACAACAAACAAACCCATTATAGCTTTTTCATGCAGTGGCGGCGTATCATTTTCAATAACGGGCGTATCCATTACAATGCTTTGCTTTATAGATCCTTTTCATTGTATAAAAGTTAAAACACATGTAAGATAATGTAACAACCCACAAAATCTCATTTCTATCATTCCCATTACAAATACCTATAGTAGGTATTTCATAGGTAATTTTTTGCTTTTTATGTGCATTCATTACTTGCATGACTCACTAGAATTGCTCACGTACCCACACAAGCCAAATAACTCAACACTAACATCCTATAAACCCCTGGTATGTCAAGCATAAGATCACCACAACACCATAATAAGTAATCTACCAATCTAACACACCAAATATATCATAAAACCCTAATAAACCATCATTAAACCCTAATTAGGTCTCTGTGCTTACTAAACCCTATATGCTTAACTAAACTAGTTTGAAAGTGTCCAAGGCTTAAGTATGAGTTACCTTAGGAACATTAGAATACTTTAGGATCATTAGACACTAGTACAACCCCTTAGAACTTAGGTACAAGTCCCTTAAGCACAAAACCATAACTAAATCATAACTTTCTAGAATTAGGTCTAAACTATCCCAAAACTTCACCATAGGTTACCACCACTTAGTATAAATCCCTTAGGACCTAAGATTAGTCATTAGGAACTCATAGGACACTAATCTAGGCATTAAACCATAGGATAAACCCTAAACTCTCACTAAACAAAAATAGGTCATTTTGGTCACAAAACTAGGTCAAACCTTCCCAAATCTTTCCCATAAGCTACCATCACTTAATATAAACCCCTTAGAACTTAGGATTAGTCACCAAACACTCTTAGGAACCTAACCTAGGAACTAAACCTTAGGTAAAACCCTAAACTCTCACTAAGTAAAACTAGGTCTAAACTTAACCTAAACTAGTAAAACCTAAACATAAGTACCTCAAGCACCTCAACCTAGCACCCTAGCACCTTAGTCATGCTTAAGCACACACCCTAGCACCTCTAAGCTAGCACACAAGTAGGTGATGCACCTACTTGTCACCTTCTTCCTTAGTCGGCTTCACCACCACCACATAAACCCTAAACTGCCATATAGACCTCCACCTACACCCTTATAGCTCCCATTTGTCACCTACTAGCTGTGGCTAGTCACCCCCCCCCCCTTCTCGTGACACCACGACACCCAAAACTTGGCCACCAAGGCTTGCTAGCCCTATAAATACCGCAACCCCTCCCTTCATTTCAAACCATCCCATTCTTTCTCTCCACCTCAAATATTCTGTATTTAGTAGTAGTATAAGATCCTTAGAAGTCCTAGGAATCGAGTAGGGTAAGCCTTGAGGCCTTGTTGAGTCGTGTGCCATCGAGAATACCCTAAACCTTAGTTAACCCTCGTTAAACCCTAGCTAACCAAGTAAGCTTTAATTTCTTGTTTCTTAAGATTTATTTTAGTCTTAGGATAGTATTAAGATGCCTTAGATACCCTAGGAATCCTTGCCTAAGCCTTGAACCATATCATTTTCTAGTTTACTTTTTAAAACCTTAATTATAGATAAAAAAAAACCCTAAATACATGCTATAAGCCCTTTTCATAAGCCCTAAGCTAGTTTAGATAACTTAAATAAGCTAATATTAGTTAAACATAAGCTAGGAAAGTTAGTTGTTACATAAAATATAGTTTACATGCATTTAGGACTAGTTTTGCAAAACTTTACATGCATAAGGATATATATTGTAAATTCCTAAAACTATAAAGTCTAGGGACTATTTTTGACATTTCCTAGAAGTTATAAGTTTAAGGACTCATTTTGCAAAGTATAAAAACCTTAGGATAGAAACTAAAATAAGTTATAAACTAAAATGGACTAGTTATGCAAATATTATAATGTTAAGGGTCTAAATGGTAAATATAGAAAACTTATGAGTCCAAGGGTTAATTATGTCATTTTCCAAAAATATAAAAGTCTAGGGACTAATTGTGTTAAGTATAGATAGTTATAAGTATATATAATATAAGTATTCTAAGTTTTAGGGTAGAAAATGTAAATATATAAACAATAAGGGTATAAAGTGAAAAAATATATATAAATATAAAACCTAATTAAAGTTAGAAGCATAACACAATTGTTGGATCGATATACTCTGATCAAACTACTTCTGGAAGTTCAAAGTACTGCTGTGTCAAAGTGCTGCTCAAAGATCAAAGTGCTGTTTAAGGTCAAAGTACTGCTCGTGCATGGAGAATATTCAAAGTACTTCTAAAAGAATAAGGACTGATATGTAATATTGTTTAAAGATTGTTATGTAATATTATCAGAATATTCTAGAATTAGTTAGGGATAGTTTACTTGTCGTTCAAGTATTGTAAACCGACTTAAGGTTTTCCTTATGCCTATAAAAGGAGCCTTAGGATGGTATTAGATGTATGCATTCAGAAAAACGGATACTAGAATACGATTTTAGAAAAGTTAGGGATTGTTAGTGAATCTGTGTTTAGAGAAGCAGGTTCAAAGTTGGTTTTAATATAATTAAAAGTTCTTCTTAGCTTTGTGTTAGTAGATTCCGCATACTTTACAAAGTAACATAAGTGTTTCATTATTAATAGTTTTGAGTTATTCAAGATTGTTAAAACCTTACAAGCTACAAAGTAGTTTGATCAGAGTATATCGATCCAACAAGTGGTATCAGAGCTTGTGTGGAAACTCTTATTAAGAAGAAACCCTTAAAACCGATTTTACAACAAACCCTTAAAGATGTCGACAGAAGTTGTACCAGTTCCCTCCATCACCTCAGTTAGAATTCCTATTGTCAAGAAGGGTGAGTATGATCTATGGAGCATGAAGATGAGGTAGTACATTGCTATCACTGACCATGCACTGTGGGATATGATTATCAATGGTAATGTTGTCATTGATGAACCTGTATCCATTGAAGGACAACCTACACCACCTAAGCCAACCTTATCAGCTGCCACTAAAATAAATCAAGATAAAGCTCTCAACATACTGCTTTCTGCTATTCCTGATGGTCACCTATTGAAGTTTCATGATGCAAAGGATGCAAAGTAACTATGGGCTGATATTAAGACTAGATTTGGAGGTAATGATGCTTCCAAGAAGATGCATAGAAACCTATTGAAGCAACAGTTTGAAACATTCACTGTTGGTGAAAGAGAAATCCTTGACTCTGCCTCTGACAGATATCAAAATCTACTCAGTATGCTAGAGTTATATGGAAAAGAGGCATCTGTTGAAGATGCAAACTTGAAGTTCTTGAGGAGTTTGCCATCTGCCTGGCATGTGGTTGCTACTATGATAAGAGGACAACCTGGTTTAGACACTATGGACTTTGATGATCTCCACAACAATCTAAAGGTGTATGAGCATGAGATGAAGGGTAACAAAGGCTCAAGTTCTCATAGTATTGCTTTTGTGTCTTCTAAAAACAGAGGCAGTACTTCCACTAAAAGTACTACTTACCCTGTCCAAAGTACTATTGAAGAGAAACAACATCCATGTACAACCATGGTCACTACCACTTCATCACCATCAAACAACACCAACTCAGATGATGTTCTATGTTCATTCTTTTCCCAACAAGCCACTCTACCTGTTACTTATCAAGAAGATGTCTTGCAAATTGATGATGATGCTCTAGAAGAAATTGACATAAGATGGCAGGTTGCCATGATCACTGCAAGGATCAAGAAGTTTATGAACAAGACAGGGAGAGGTATTGATTTCAAAGCTAAGCAGGGTATAGCATTTGATAAGTCTAAGATTGAATGCTTCAATTGTCAAAAGACTGGTCACTTTGCAAGGGAATGCAAGTTTGCAAAGTATCAGGAAAACAGAATGATTGAAAAACCCAAGGTTGAAAGAAAGGAGGTTCCAATTGCTGAGCCAAAGTCTCAAGCTTTGGTGGCTCAAGAAAATCTATTAGAGGTTGACTGGAGTAATGAATTTGATGATGAACCAGTAACCTACTCTATGGTTGCATTGGAAGAGGTTGATTGGAGCACAGCTTTTGATGAGGAACCAGGATATGCAGCTTTGGAATCAGGAGATGGTCTAGGAAGCTTTGATTGGAACATGGAAAGTAAAGAAGAACCTGTTCAACTTGCTATGATGGCTACTTCACCAAGTTCATCTACTATCTCTGAGGTATGTTCTAAGTGCAATAATTCTTATCAAAAATTGCTTAAGGAATATGAAACTGAAAGAGATAATTATAGAAGGGCTAGGTCTGAGATACCTGGTTTCCAATTGACTTTAGAGTCAATGGAAGCCAAGATAATCACACATGAAAATAATGAAGTAGCTTGGGCAGAAAAATATGAGCAACAAGATTATCAATTAAAGTTAAGTGAGTGGAAGTTAGGATGTAAGGTTTCTGAACTAGATAAGATCACTAAAGAAAGAGATAAGTTGTTAGCAAAACTTGCTGTTTGGAAAGAATCGGATCTGTCACATGTTAGTTTTGTTGAAAAACAAAGAACTGCAAACATTAAAACTGGCCTAGGTTATGATGATAGTAGTTCAGAAGAGATCCCAACTAGGAACATGGAACTAAGTCTTTCACAGGAGACCTCAACTAGTGATGAAGAATTCATAAGCTTAGAGGAAAACATAACTAGTGATGAGGAATCACCTTGTTCAACACCTCCTGTATTTAAGAAAGATAAGAGATACAATGAAGTTCCTCCACCCACGGGTAGTTTTCAACCACCTAGGACAGATGTTTCTTGTTTTGGAGTAGACAATTTAGAATTTAGGAAAAATCTTAAAGGTCAATCTAACTCAAGTCAATCTAGTCCTGAGTCCTTAAGAGAAACTGTTGAGAAACCCAAGGATGATAACAAGGGTTCTGGGAATGAAAAAGGCTTTTCAAAACAAGCAGTACTTCCAAAAATTTCTCAAAGTACTATTGATCATTCAGCAGTGCCTACAAGGAAATCTTTTCAAAATACTGCTAATTATAGAAAACCTTTTGGGTGTGGATTTGGAAATATGGGACCAAAGTTATGTTATGTATGTTATAGTCCTCATCATTTGATTAAGGACTGTGATTATCATTCAGAATACTTAAGCAAATACCCAAAGACCACATCTGCAAACCATAAGCACAGGGAGAATAGACTAAGGGAGAATAAACCAGCTTGGAATTACTCAAATAGGGTTAACCATAGTAATTTCTCAAAAGACTATAGGTACCCTCACCAGAAAAGACCATTCTCCAAATCCCTAGTACCTTCAAGAAATACTTTTCAAAGTACTTGTAAAATAGTACCTTCTCAAAGTACTGTTAGGAATTCCCCCAACCAAGGTACTGCTAGCAATAACTCTAATGTAAGACCTAGGAGATTCAATTCTTACAACTCAAGAAAAGTACCTAGATCAAAGAACCCAACACCAACTGTTACAACTAAATGGGTTAAGAAAGAAAGTACTTCTGAGGGTGAAATAGTACTTTCAGAAAATAAGGGTGAAAAAGGGAGTGTTGATAAAAATCCAACACAGGTTTTGGGATCAAAAACATTAATTCTTGATAATGTTTTCAAAAACAGTGGTGATTACATACTCAAAGAATTTGAGTATGTCACTCCACAAGGAGAACACAAGTCAGTAATGGCTTGGGTTCCTAATAGAAACTAACCCTTTTCATTTTTATGCAGGGCAACCCAGAAGAGGAGCTTAAAGATCATCTTATTGTTAATAGTGGTTGCTCTGGAAGAATGACAGGAGAAAAGGAGCTCTTGTCAGATTTTAAGGCTTATTTTGGAGGAAGAGTTGCATTTGGGAATGGTGCTGATGGAGGGAGAATCACTGGCAAAGGAACCATCAAGACTGGATCCATTGATTTTGAAAATGTTAGATATGTGAAGGAGCTTAAATTCAATCTTTTGTCAGTTTCTAAGATTTGTGACAAGAAATATCCTGTGTTATTCCTTGACACAGAATGTCTTATTCTATCCCCTGAGTTTAAGTTTGAAGATGAAAACTTGGTGATGCTGAGAGCACCAAGAACCAATAATGTGTACAACATAGATTTGAAGAATATCAATTCTACTAATAGAGCAACATGTTTGGTAGCTAGGGCAACAATGGAAGAAGCACATCAATGGTACAGAAGATTAGGGCATGTAAATTTCAAAAACATCAATAAATTGGTCAAAGGCAATTTAGTTAGAGGTTTACCTTCTAAAACATTAAAGAATGATCACTCATGTCTGGCTTGCAAGAAGGGTAAACAACACAAGGCTTCATGTAAAAAGATTGAACAAAGAACCATTAGAGAGCCTTTGGAATTGCTGCATATAGATCTGTTTGGACTTGTTTCTATTGCAAGTTTAAACAGGAAGAAGTATTGTTTAGTTATAACAGATGATTGTAGCAGATTTAGCTGGGTCTTTTTCTTGGGATTTAAAGATGAGACTTTTGATGCTATTCATGATCTTATAATAGCACTTGAAAATCAGTTAAGACTCAAGGTTAGATCCATTAGATGTGATAATGGGACTGAGTTCAAGAATCAGCTTATGGATGAATTTTGTGCCAAGAAAGGAATTAAGAGAGAGTTTAGTATTGCAAGAACTCCTCAGCAGAATGGAGTTGCAAAAAGGAAGAATAGAACTTTGATAGAAGCAGCAAGGACAATGCTTGCAGATTCCCAATTACCTGTTCCATTTTGGGCTGAAGCTGTAAGTGCTGCTTGTTATGTGTTGAACAGAGTATCAGTGACAAAACCTCAGATGAAGACACCTTATGAGTTACTTATGGGAAAGAAACCAAACATTAAGTTTATGAAACCTTTTGGATGTCCCCTGACTATTTTGAATACTGTTGATACTCTGGGAAAGTTTGATGGCAAGTCAGATGAAGGATACTTATTGGGTTATTGTACCAATAGCAAAGGATTCAGAGTATACAACAGGTCTACCAAGAAGGTTCAAGAATGTCTTCATGTTGAGTTTCTAGAAGATCAAGGAAATCAAAAAGGTAAAGGTCCTGATTAGATGTTTGATCTTGATATTTTGGCCTCATCCATGAATTATGTTCCTGTTAGAGAAGAAAATCAAGTTGTTCATAATGAAGAAGATTTACAATACATTGTTCATGGAGTCAATATGAGATCTAAAGATGTTCCTAATGAAGAACCCATTGATAAGAAGAAAAGTACTTTTTAACCTCAAAATACTATTGACCCTCAAAGTACTGTTGAACCACAAAGTACTGTTCAACCAAAGTCCACAGTATCTGATGAAGACCAAGCTATCCAAGATGAACTTAATAGGATGCTTCTTTAAGAAACTATTGCAAAATCCTATGAAGATGATCAAATGAGAGCTTATGAAGCAGAAAAGAAGAAGGCTAAAGGCACTGACAATACTTTGCATCAAATTACTGTTGATCCATTTAAAAGTACTTCAAATTTCTTAGATACATCAAATTGGATAAATATTGATGAATTGACTGATCCAACCATGCCTGCCTTAGAAGATACTGATGATGAATTTGAGAAAGAAGGTATTTTCTCATATTCCAATAAAGATCCTGATTTCACAAATTTGGAAGATAATCTTGAAGTTTCACCAACTCCTACACTGAGAATTCATAAAGATCATCTTGTCAGTAAGATTATTGGACCTTCTACTTCAGGAGTGCTCACAAGAACAAAAGCTAAGAATCTTTCAAGGTAACATACTTCTTTACTTAGCTTTGTTTATAAACAAAACAGGGTGAATCACAAGGATCAGCAATTGTGCTTATTTGCTTGCTTTCTGTCTCAAGAGGAACCTAAGATAGTAGCTCAAGCATTAGCTAAAGAAAGTTGGGTTGAAGCCATGCAAGAAGAAATTTTACAATTCAAGCTTCAAGAAGTATAGGTATTATGTGATTTACCTGATGGTAAGACGCTAATTGGTACAAAATGGGTCTTAAGAGTTAAAAGAGATGAAAGAGGAAATGTCATCAAGAATAAAGCAAGGTTAGTGGCTCAAGGCTACAGACAAGAAGAAGGGGTAGACTATGATGAAGTGTTTGCTCCTGTGGCAAAAATTGAAGCCATAAGGTTGTTTCTGGCTTTTGCATCATATATGGGCTTTCTTGTATATCAGATGGATGTTAAAAGTGCTTTTATCTATGGCACTATCATAGAGGAAGTCTATGTCAAACAACCTCCTGGTTTTGAAGATCCTGCACATCCAAACAAAGTCTACAAGGTTATTAAGGCTCTGTATGGCCTTCATCAAGCTCCTAGAGCTCGGTATGAAAGACTCTCCACTTTTCTATTGCAACATGGTTACAGGAGAGGTGCCATAGATAAGACTGTTTATCAAAAGAGACAAAAAGGATATTATGCTTGTCCAAGTGTATGTGGATGACATTATCTTTAGAGCTAGAAAACAGTCAATGGTGAAAGAGTTTGAGGAGCTTATGCAAAAGAGTTTCAAATGAGTTCCATGGGTGAATTAACATTCTTTTTGGGGCTTCAAGTTCAACAATCAAGTAGTGTAATTTTCATTAGTCAAGATAAGTATGTTACAGACATATTAAAGAGGTTTAACTTCACCACTGTCAAGCCAGTATCCACACCCATTGATGCTAACAAACCATTGGGAAAAGATGAAAACGGGGAAGATATTGATGTTAAGCTATATAGATCCATGATTGGCTGTCTAATGTATTTGACTGCATCTAGACCTGACATTACTTTTGCGGTGTGTTTATGTGCAAGACATCAGGTCAAACCCAAAGTTTCACATCTGAATGCAATCAAGAGGATTTTTAAGTATCTTAGGCAACAACCTAAGCTAGGATTGTGGTATCCTAGAGAGTCTCCTTTTCATCTGGAAGCCTTTTCAGACAGTGATTATGCTGGAGACAATTATGACAGAGGATCAACCACTAGAGGATGCCAATACCTTGGAAGAAGATTAGTTTCATGGCAATGCAAGAAGCAAACAATTGCAGCAACATCTTCCACAGAAGCAGAATATGCGGCTGCTGCAAGTTGTTGTGCCCAAATACTTTGGTTGCAAAATCAACTCTTGGACTATGGATTCAACTTCAAGAATACTCCTATCAACATTGATAATGAGAGTACAATCTGTATTGTGAAGAATCCTGTCTATCATTCCAAGACAAAACATATTCAGATTAGGCATCACTTTATCAGAGATTGTTATGAGCACAGACTCATAAATGTGGTTAAAGTTCACACAGATGATAATATAGCAGATTTACTAAAAAAGGGCTTTGATGTCTCAAGATTTACATTTTTAGTGGTGAGTATTGGAATGATAAATAATTAAGCTACATTTGAGGGGAGGCATTAGTAGCTATTCATTATTTGAGGGGAGGCTACATTCATCATTAAACAGAAAGGTAACTTTATTCATTAACATCATAAGAAAAGTTACATTCAACATTCCAAGACAGACACACATCTTCAAAACAAACAAACACAAACCCTAGACAAACTACATCCTACACCAACTACTCCATTGGCCTCTTTCCCTTTCCCTGATAGCTATGCTTTGCCTTCTGAGCAATCTTTCTCTTGTCATCAAAAGATGATTGCTTCCTTGGGCAAGCAAGGCCAAGAACTTGCTTTGGAGGTCTTTCTAGTCTTGCAGGCTTCTTTTGGGTAGGCTACTTCATGTTCTTCAAAGCAGATTCCAGAGCTTGTGTCAATGCCTGTAGCAACTCAATGGATAGAGATGGAGAAGGAGCAGGAGTAGAAACCTTTTTATTAGGCTTCAGATTGGTTGAGCTTGATGCACTTGGAGGAAAATAGCCACTCCATCTTGAATCAGAGTCAGAGTAGTAGCTTATCTCTGAGTCAGAAGAGTCATCTGATGAGATTTAAATTAGTGGAAAGTGGCTCATGATGATTCTAGGGTTTCTGTGATGGTAGAAACAAAGTTTTGATGAAGTTATCTATTACTACAAGTTCTTTTTATAGGCAGGTCAATCCCAAGGGTTATTTATGAAGGCTATTAACTCCTACTTGTTTTGGTAGCTTTGGGGAGTAAATATGGAAATTATTTATTATCTCGGGTTGACTTTAAGAAGATATTTTGGTCAAAAAGTCAACATTGTTAGATATTTTGGTGGAAAATACTTTTGCTAAAGTAATGCTTCATAAGGAATGAAAGTACTGCTCCATGTTATATGGCAAAGTACTGTTTGGCGCATATTGGAAAAATACTAACGTGTCAGGATACTGTTCCAACGGTCAGAAATATGGGGGTAACAACTTTACGAAAGATATGAGGAAGATAAATTCCAAAAATAACGGTAAAATCATTAATTAACCGTGATTTTTTGTATATTATCCTTACTTGTGATTATCTTTTCCATCTTTACATACCCTCATCCTTATTACTATTCATCCATCAAACACTCACAAATTCGTCATCATTCATTATTCTCTTTCACAAACACAAACAATGGCAAATCATCCCATAATCAGCAAACACAATATGATTGCCAACTTGGAGAAGACGCAGAAGAATTTTGATTTTCATGGCATCATTGATTTTCTCACTGGGCCATCCATCAATTATTCACTTTTGGTCAATCCAGAAATCATTGGTCCCTGGATTCAAGAGTTTTGGGCTACGGCTAGATCTGATTTAGAAGATGGAGAAGATGTTATTCATGCTACAGTTGTAGGGAGGCCTATTCATATCACTGAAGCAACAATCAGGGAGATCTTATTGTTTGATGATGAAGAAGGTGTTGTTTTATTTGACAAGCAGGTTATTTGGAATGAACTTAGAGAGATAGGCTATCAAGGTGCTCTAAATAAGCTTACTTTTCAAAAGGCACTGGTAAGTCCACATTGGAAGTACCTTATCCATGTTTTGCTTCATTGTCTAAGTCCCAAAAGTACTACTTGGGATCAATTTGGACATACCATAACTTCTGCTTTAGTTGGGTTAGCTACCAATCAACAATTTAACTTCTCCTATACGATTCTTGATGGTATGCTTGCTCACATCAAAGCTGGTTCACCATTTTTTATGTATCCTAGGTTTGTTCAGTTATTCTTAGCCAAACCACTTGAGGGTGTTCCAAAACCTCAAGATTTTATACCTACTGTTATACTTCCACACAAGGTGTTCACTTTTATGTCTCACAAGGGTGTTAAGTTTTCTGGCCAAAATACACCTTTGACAGCTCACATGTTGGAAGTAGCACAAGCAGTTAGGGATGCTGCTAATGATGAAGAAAGTGATTCTACACAATCTAAGCCTTCTGCATCAGCACATACTTCAACACCACCTCTTGCATCACCTCAGTAAGTAGCTTCAAGGGAAAGAACTACTTCTATGTCTGTTCCTGTTCATGTATCAAGGGAGAAGACTCTTTCTATTGAAAGTACTTTTCAACATCTTGTTTCAAAGGAAAGTACTTCTCTGCAAGGTACTGCTTCAGAGCAAGATAAACCACCAACTCCTGATGATTATACTTCCACAGGTGGGTTTCAAACACCTGGAGGAGATGAGGGAGATATGGGACATCTGGATACTTATGCTTTGACTAGGGAATTCAGAAGGATGAAGAAGGTCATTAATGCACAAGCTGATGAGATTAAGAGATTGAGAAATAAGTTCAGGAGATTGAAAAGGTTTGTTTGGCCACTTGTTCAAAATCACAGATTACGGGTCAAGCAAAAGATGAGAAGTGCTAAGAAATCCAAGAAGGCTTCTAAATCTAAGAAGAGCAAGAAGAGGTCATCCTCATTCATATTGGGGAGGAATCAAAATGATAATCGGAATGAAGATGATGTTGTGCCTCAAGGTCAATATGAAGAAGCTCATGCTATGGATTTTGAAGATATTGCTCAAAGTACTGCTGAAAGAAAACTTGATGAAGTTGAGCAAATTGTTGCAGAAGAGAATAAAGCACAAAGTACTGATGTTAAAGGTGCTGATATTCAAAGTACTGCTGATCAACATATAGATACTCAAGGTACTGATCCTCAAAGTACTTTGGATCAAGGTGATCAAGGTACTGCTGCCTTAAATGTTGAGATAGCTGGACCTTCTACAAGGATTTTTAATGATGAAGCTGGTCCTTCCATTCAGCAAGATGAGATAAAAGAGCACATAGCTAGTGATGATGAGACTATTGCTGAGATTATGGTTAATATGTCAAGACCAAGAGGAATAAGTATTCCTGGTGTTGAACAAGCTCAAGTCTCACAAGCTTCTTCTGAATTTAAAGAGTTAGATCCTAAGGATACATGAAAAGGGATTATGCAAGAATCAAAGAAGAAGAAGAAAAAGAAGAATTTCACTCTGGCACAGCTAAGAGCTTTTGAGGTAGCTAGGAATGAAGAAGCTGCAAGAAATTATCAAGCTGATTTGGATGTTGATTACTTAAGGGAATCAAGAATGCCAGTTGTTGAAACAAGAAGACCACTGTCTAAAGCTCAAGAGAGAAATTCTATGATAAGTTTTGTGAGAGGCAGAGGATATAAGAATCTACAAAGATTGAGACATCAACAGGTGAAAGAATTATATGACAGTGTTCAAGAGTCAATCAAAAGAGAGTTAGATAGTTTTGTGCCTATGGATTCTGAGAAAGAAAAGAAGTTACATGATTTAATGAAAGAACAAGCTGAGAAAAGAAAGTTAAAGAGGAAGAGAGCAACTCAAGATGATCAGTTATCAAAGAGGCTAAAGATGCTGAGGACAGATACTGTTGATGAACTGAGGAATTATCTTAGGGTTGTGGATTTTGAAAATCCAAAGAAGACAGAGAATGCTGAGAAAAAGTCCAAGATTTCTACATTTTCTGTGGTAGAAGCATCTGATGGAGATTATCTCATTTTTCATAGAGAAAATGGAAGCTTTACAGTGTTCAACATGCTATGGGATATACTGCACAAGGTAGATAGAGAAGATCTATACTATTTATATCTACAAGTGCAAGATTATTTTGAGAATACTTAGCCAAAAGGAGTGGGATTGATCTTATTGGGTGATTTGATAACCATCTAGGAGACAAATGAAACAAGTAGTGATGCTCTATGGAATGATCAAGATAATTGGGAAATAACAAGATGGAGATTCTTTGAGTCATCAGGGGTACACTCACTTGAAATGGAAGATGGAGCCATGATTCATATGTTTGCAGAGAGAAGATATCCTCTGATAAGGGAAATTATGGTCAGAATGTTGGATCATGGTATGGAAGTTGAGAATGAGACTGAAGTAGCATTAATGGTGGTTGAATTGTTCATACAATGAACTACTTCAGATGATGATATTTGATGAGGCAAAAAGTGTACCGCTTTTAAGGGGTCATTTAAGCCCAAATTCGCGATTATTTAATCAATTACTGCCCTAAATTGTTCCTTTTGTCATTTTAGGTACTTTTATGAAGAAATCTGGAAAAGGAAGCATTTTGGATGTTTTTGGAGCATAAAAGTGAAGAAAACGACAAAGTCTCAAAATCCTTGTTGGGAACAGTACCTGACGACGTCAAGACAATGCAAATGATGGAGTCAAGAGTGGCAAAAGAGGTGGATGTGGAAAATACACGTGACGGCCCAGAGCATTTTCAAGGCTATTTGGCCTGACGGCGTCACCAAGGACATCAGGGTTAAAACACATGTGACGGCCCAGAGTATATTTACACATGACGGCGTCAGAAGTGGATCTAGGCAATACGAATTTTATATTGGCGGCGAGTTGATGGCGTCACAAGCTAAAATGTGACGCCGTCAAGGTGTAAAATATATATATATTGTTTTCTAATTTTCATTCATTAGTGGGTGGAACATTAGGAGAACTTTGGAGAGCTTAAACCCTAGACAAATTTTCTGTAAAAATAAGGATTTCAACCCTTGTTCCGTCCATGCTTAATTGAAGATAAGTTTTCCAATAATCATACGATATGTCTATGTGTTGTGTGATTCTATCTTATGCTTGTCTTTCTTTTAACATGCTAGGCTAGGTTTTTATTATGTTTGCTTAGATGTAGTGAAACCTAGATGTTGATTATTGGTTGATGGTTTGTTTATAGTTGTTGTGGATGATTGTATTCGATGTTAGGCTTAAGAAAACTGGCAGACTTCCATTGGTAACATGCTTGAACGTCTTAAGAAACATGATCGGAGGTGTACTACGATTTTTGGTTGTATTTAATGCATAAGTGAATTCTAGTGATCCCATGTTAGGAGCTTTTATTCGGCTCGACATAGGAGTGAAGTAGGAGCTTATAGAGTTAGGGAATATTGTACACTGCCCTACGACTAGTATTAAGGAATATAACCCGTCATCCATGCAATTGTAACAAGCTAATCAACTGGTAAAAGATATCTAGGGAGTAATGAAATCAAAGTAAACACATCTTTTCTCATTATTGTTTCCACCACATTAGTTTAATTTCATTTCTTTTTATTTTATTTTGATTGCATCTTTAGTTATTTGGGTTAGTTGACTAGCAACTAATTTCGCCCACTCCTTCAAAACCCGAGATTTTACTTGCTTTTATAAAATACAAAAATACAAAAAGAATCATCCCTCACCTCTAGACCTAGTTTAGTAGGATTTCTAATCCTAGTGAACACTATTCCTGAGTTGAACGATCAATCCCCTGGTACTAGTCACTATACTATACTACAACGATCAGGTACACTGCCTAGCGGGGATTGCAAGCTTCTCAAGATCCCTTGAGAGGTAAAACCTGTTGCGAGGGTGCAATCCCGCGTATCAATATTGCATAAATACTAGTACGATTTGTATTGTATAAATATTTTTTGAATAATAAAGTACTTTATTCAAAGTACTGCTAGACAAACAGTATTTTCTCAAAGTACTGCTTGCTACATAAAACCAGTAGAGTCTTTTGATATTGATTAAGTTTTAAAAGAAAAACTTTGTGAAGCATAAGATGATATCTCTAAAGGTTTTGAAAAGTCACATATGGTGTTAGTACTTGTACTACACAGCAAATAGTAATCAACTCACCATGTTTAACAGACAAGAAAGAGTTTGACTCATCATGAGGGTACGGCTTTGATGTGATAATCAAATCCATTTTTAGTTGACAATTTACTAAAAATTGTATGGTTTCAACTCACCATATCTGTAAAAGTGAAGAGTTGGCTAGCCCACAAGAAAATGGCTTGTGGTAAAGGCTGTGGAAAATCCATTTTATGATAATTAGTTCACCATAGTTGTGATAAAAGAACTAACTAGTCCAAAAGCAAACGGCTTTTGGTAAAGACTAAACAAATCCATTGATAGCTGATGATTTGCTAAAAATCATATGGTTATCAATGTACCATGGTTGTTCTAACCTAAATATTGGCTACTCCAGAGTTAATGACTTTGGTAAAGAGACATCAAAATCCATTAAATTTCAATGATTCACCTCTCACAGAAGTTTACACATCTGGAAGTGATGAGAATAGTATGAAACTTTAAAGATTTGATGTACACTTTGTCAAAATACTGCTGAGTTGTTGTAAAGATATCATCTGAAGCTGATAAAAAGTACTTTGACACACAAGTCAGATAAGAGTTAAAGAACACAATTTTCCTTGAAGATAAAGATGCCGAAGATTAAAATGATAACAAAGAAACTTGAAATCAAGCAAGTAGAATTCAAGTTAGGGGAGGATTGTTGGGATATGAAGATCAGAGTACTTTAGGAAGTTCAAAGTACTGATGTGTCAAAGTGTTGCTCAAAGATCAAAGTGTTGTTCAAGGTCAAAGTACTGCTCGTGCATGGAGAATATTCAAAGTACTTCTAAAAGAATAAGGACTGATATGTAATATTATTTAAGGATTGTTATGTAATATTATCAGAATATTCTAAAATTAGTTAGGGATAGTTTACTTGTCGTTCAAGTATTGTAAACCGACTTAAGGTTTTCCTTATGCCTATAAAAGGAGCCTTAGGATGGTATTAGATGTATGTATTCAGAAAAACGAATACTAGAATACGATTTTAGAAAAGTTAGGGACTGTTAGTGAATCTGTGTTTAGAGAAGCAGGTTCAAAGTTGGTTTTAATATAATTCAAAGGTCTTCTTAGCTTTGTGTTAGTAGATTCCGCATACTTTACAAAGTAACATCAGTGTTTTTGATTATTAATAGTTTTGAGTTATTCAAGATTGTTAAAACCTTACAAGCTACAAAGTAGTTTGATCAGAGTATATCGAACCAACAACAATAGTAGGGAGCTTCATGTGAGGAGTACCATGTGGATATTTCGTTTTGACGAGTTTGCCGGGTTTACAAATTAAAGTGCCCTAGCTCCTCAAACGATTATTGCATGTACTTCTGGATTATGATGGCCCGAACGGTGTTATGGTTATAACTTAACTTAATAACAATATAGCTCAATAGTAGGGAGCTTCACGTATGTGACGTTATCTTTATAAATAAGCAAAGCTAACAACTTTTAAACATGGATGTATCTGTTGAATCATTTGTGATCGAATTTTTTTCACAACATTAACCACTGTAAATTGTAAAGGATATTAGTGGTAACATAACAAAAATCAAAAAATCAAATGGTAACATTTACACAATATCAAGGCTGTATCAGCTAATCAAAGTTACTACTATCATAAGCATCTTAAATTACATAAGAAATAAATTGAATAATACCTTATGGCTTGCTTCCTGGTGAATCAATTTCCAAATTTGATGTGTTCACTGTATTTGAGTGTTTTTCAGAAGTATTAACTAATGTAAATTTAAAAAGACTATTGACTTAACAAATAAAAACATACATATATCATAAAAACAAATACCAATATTTGAATGTTAAAATCAACAAAATCAAACTACCTCGTGATTTACTTGCTAGTGTAACTGTTTTACTTGTGGAACTTTTACCTGTCCAAATTGGAAGCCGCATACATATTAACTCGATGAAAATATATTCTTACCCTCAAAATTAATACCAACATGATTATAACAAACTGATGAGACAAAAAGTGTATCGCTTTTAGGGGTCATTTAAGCCCTAAATCGTGATTATTTGATCAAATATTGCCCTAAATCGTTCCTTTTGTCATTTTAGGTACTTGGGACTGATACGTGGGAATCGCACCAGGCTTTACCTCTCAAGGGATCTTAAGAAGCTTACAACCCCCACCAGGCTGTGTACCTGATCCTTGTAGTATAGTATAGTGACAAGTACCGGGGGATTGATCGTTCAGCTAGGAATAGTGTCGTTAGGATTGAAATTAATCTAACTAGGTCTAAAGGTGAAGGATGATTCTTTTTGTATTTTTATATTTTATGAAAAGCAAGTAAAAATCTCGGGTATTGGGAGAGTTGGCGGAATTAGTTGCTAATCAACTAACCCAAAAGCTACTAATTAAACTAATTAACAAGAAAAGTAAACTAGGGTTCTTCAAGATAAGTGAAGCATGTCTACCCATGATATGTTACTCCTTGATAGCTATCCAATCCTACCTATTGAATTGTAACCTTGTTTTAATTGACGGGTTGTATTCCTTAATACCATTCATGGGGTGGCGTACTTACTTCCCCAATCCTATGAGCTCCTACTTCACTCCTATGTCGAGCCGGCTAAGAAGCTCCTAACATGGGATCACTAGAATTCGCTCATGCATTAAATACAACCATAAAAACCTAGTACACATCAGTTCATGTTTCTTAATACGTTCAAGCATGTTACCCTATGGAAGTCTGCCAGTTTTCTTAAGCCTAACATCGAATTCATTCAATCAAAACAAGAATCAATAGGAAACAAGAATTATAAACTAAACCAACTAGATCTATTGAAGTTGTCACTCCTTAATTGATGGAGATAGACACACACATCAACAAGCCCCTCATTGATGGAGATAGATACAACATCAACAAGAAATCAATGAGATCTAATCAATTATATACAAGTTTCTCATAATCATAAGTAGACACAAGGTGAATTAGCAAATCATCATCAAAGAAGAGCAAACAACAATGATAATGAAAAACATAATTAAGATAGAATCATCAAACCAATACATGATGTTTATGGAGTGATTGAAACCCTCTAAGTTGCTGAAAAAACACCCACCTAAACCCAGGAATCGACCTTAGGGTTTAGGGCTTACAAAAAGTGAAGTTATGATGTTATATTTATAGGCATGTTTTCTGTCGGCAAGTCTTGACGGCGTCAGCCCGTTACTCTTGAAGCCGTCATGACCATTTTTTCACATAATTGTAGATCTCTTCGTCCTCTTCGCGTGGGCTTTTGAATCACCTAAATCCGAGTTTGTATGCAAAAGTTATGACCAAAACAATTTCAGCTACTCCGCGCGCAAGTTTTGACAAGTTAACACGTGACGGCCTTTGGTGACGCCTTCACGTTTCTTCTGGGCCGTCACCACTTTTACTCTTGACGCCGTCAAGATTTTCTTCTTGACGCCGTCATACACTGTTCCCAGCAAGGAAAATTAAGACTTTGGCGTTTTCTTCACTTTTATGCTCCAAAAACGTCCAAATTGCTTCCTTTTCCAGATTTCTCTCCCAAAGTACCTAAAATCACAAAAGGAACGATTTAGGGCAATATTTGATCAAATAAATTCAATTCCGGGCTTAAATGACCCCCTAAAAGTGGTTCATTTTTCGCCTCATCATATACCCTTACACTTGAGATTTTCTTGTCCTCAAGCAAATCCGCTTTTATTCTAATCAAAATACAAGTTAGGGGTCATTTAACACTAATATAAAAGTAATTACAACAAATAATCGTTCCACTAAAGACCAAAGACAAGCACGGAGGTAATACACAAGCACCTCACAAATAGTGTTTAGATACTCACATCTCTCGGGTGTAATAAAGTATAAATTACAATATGGAAACGGAAGATATCTCTCACTACCTGCCATAGCAAAATAGATTACCATAGGCTTGGGAAAGGATCAAACCTCCACCACATGGCGTAAGCACCTAGGATAAACTATCAAAGAGGTCTTTTAAAGGGCTGTAATGTTAGGTGTAGGGATATGAAATACACGGTTTTGTTGGATAAAGGAAGTTTTTACTAGTGGCGAGTTAACATTCTTGGTTAATTACATGTATAATGTGGCGTTGCTAAGCCAAGACTAGACTCGACTTAAGCTAATAACTGAAAAATAACAAAAACATAAAATGAACATAGAATGAAACGGGATGGTAGTCCGTATGTATTTTTCTCTTTTCTTTTTCTTTTTTTATTTTTCCTTTTTCTTGATTTTTTTTCGATTTTTTTTTTTTTTTTTTTTTTTTTATATATACACTCTTACCCTACCATCCAAAATAATACATCATAGGGAATGGATATTTCCAATACACTTGAATTTTTACATACTTTACAATAAACTAATCTAATGACTCGAATTAAGAAAATCAAAACACTTGGAGTACTTTTAAGATTAACGCACATACGGGGGTAATATATGATGTTCTTCCCCATTACTCCATAAAATAAGTACTTTACCCATGAGTCCCAATCGTCCCAAAACAATATGTACAAGGATATGACTCGACTTAGCAACCATGTAATCAATTAGATAATTAACTTAGGGTTTAACAAATAACAATAATGCACTAAAGATGAGTGCTTACACGGAAGGCTAAGGCGATTTGGTTGTACATTTAAGTGGGGTGTAACAAATTCTTCCTTTAAGTAAAATGCTTAAAGTTAGAAACAAAAAGATAGGCTCGGAGGGGTGTACTAGGGGTTTCGTGTATTAAAAATGAGTACAACGCTAAGGGTGTGGGAACAATTAGTTGACTTAACTAGCCAAGTAATATGACTTAAATGGTCAAGTAATTATGATACGGGTTTAACACAAGGGTGATCCTAATGCCTCTTATCATGTAGTAAATCCTACTACACGAATGTAGTCTCACTAGCGGTCTCGGGATGCATCACTAACGCAAGTTCTAGAATCTAAATGCTACCGGTACACTCATAAGCACTAATAGTAAATGCTTTTCCTATCAAATCTAAAGGCGAACCTCACATATTTGGGTGGAAAATTTTTCTGAATGATACGGTTATGTGCTAGTCATACAATCTCTTATCCATGAGACGCTTGCTATGGCTAAAGTTTCGCTCCTAAATGTTGTAAAAAATTTTAAATTTGGCGCTAAAATTGCACTAACAAGTATTTCTCATAGTTTTATTACACATCTACTATCAAACAAACAAACTCAAGCGAAAGTGTATCTGTAAGGTATCATCATTTTACCCTCCTCTTACACTTAGGATGAACATTGTCCCCAATGTTCAAGTAAAGAATGTAAAAGTGAAATAAGTAAAAAGAATGAAATCAAATACTCACCTGATTCGCTCGGTATGGATAATAAGGTGGCCAGGTTAAATCTTTCTCCAAGAAAATGAACAATCAAAGCTTCCCTTCCAGAGTATAAATCATCTTCTTGTCATATATAACCTGTTAAACCTGAGAAAACAAACAAAAACCCAAAGCATCAACCCGAACAAAGAGAACTCACAACTAGATGTAATTCCAGACTTAGGAATAGAAACAAAACAATTAAAGATATAATGCTTGTGGAATGAATGTTTGCAGATTTCCTGGAGTTTATAAAACTAAAGAATTAACAAAAACTTTAAGAGTCCGGTATAAACAAAACGAGCAAAATTTCCAGAATTTTACACGTGACGCCGTCAAGAGTAAACTCGTGACGCCGTCAGAAGTGACCTGCAGAAATTCTTATGTTAAGTTTCTGGAAAAAGTTCGTCCTACTTCCTGGAAAATCCTGCAAAACATCATTATGACTCGATACAAGCATTTGACTCTAACAATTACTAATATACATGTTCATTTAATATTGTTGTGGATCATGCTCAATTTTGTTCTTATAAACAAATTTGGATCTCCCTTACACTTATCTTTTGCAAAATACCTTTATATGCAATTAATACGAAGTTAAAAACAAATAAAGCATTTTCACAATTTACTTTGAAACATGAGCCACAAACAATAAAAATAAAACATGCATACGGAAACAAATAAAATCAAACAAACAAACAAATAAAAACACACAAAACATGGGTTGCCTCCCAAGAAGCGCTTGTTTTTGTTCGAGTCACGAGCCTGACTCTACCCTTATTTAATGGAAATAGGGGAGGTTTTCCCTACACTTAGGATCAAGTGTGGGTGAAAGTAGCGATACACACCCTTAGGGTGTGAATATGCCACGTGAGGTGAAGGGGTGAGTGAATGGCTTCCTTCATCCTAAAACTACCCGGATAATATTGGTTGATGGGTGGGTCGGTTCCTCTTTTGTCTCCTAGAAATATATCAAAGGATGGAAAGGTGTGTAAAGATTGAGGCTCCGGTTCATCAACACTAGGAAATTCCCTAGAACTAGGAGTAAGGTTATCACTACAAGTGTTCAAACCTATATCCTCAAGTGGTGCCTGGTCCAAGGGTTCTACCTCCATCGGAATTCCTAAAGTTTCTTCTACTTCTTCCGGGTAAGTCACGAGCGGTGTGTGTGCCTCAAATGATGGTTGAGTATTTTGTTGGCTTATGTTATTTACCTCATCATTCCATGTTTTAATATCACCTATATCCTCAACATGTGTTTTATTATAATCTAGCCCTAACATTCTCCCAAGTATCTCACGTGCTTCTCTAGGCATCTCAACTTCTATGTCCGATTCATAAGGATCATCTTTAACATTCTGACTGCTATATACAAATTGCCCAAGAGATTCATCATCTGTTTCTTGAGATTCATCATCATCGATCATAAAACCTAGGTCTTTTTTATCAATGTGATCATGCTCGGCTAAATCCTCCTCAATTGTTTTCTTAGGTAGTGATAATAGCAAACCTAGTGCTTCATCCAACTTATGATTTGTTGCAATGGCTCTCTCCATAATTCCTTGGCAAACTAGGTCGCATTTCCTATTGGCCTCGCTAAAACTAGATCTTAAACATGGAGGTTGTTCATAAGAGTCTATCCAAGGTGAAGGCTCATATGATTCATATGTGTCTCTAAATGAGGTATTTTGAACTCTTTGGTGTGTTAGTCGCTCAACCCTATCTTGCAATCTTAGAAGTCTAAGTGTAAAGTCCATTTGAAGCAAATTACAAACAAAATCACAAAGAAAAGATGGACTACGAGAAAGCTACAAAGTAAAAAGAAGAAAATCTCACTTGATAGGAATCTAATGAGTAGACCTAATAAAAATCAAATTCAACCTAAACAATAACTATTCCCCGGGCTGCGGCGCCAAAAACTTGATACGTGGGAATCGCACCAGGCTTTACCTCTCAAGGGATCTTGAGAAGCTTACAACCCCCACCAGGCAGTGTACCTGATCGTTGTAGTATAGTATAGTGACAAGTACCGGGGGATTGATCGTTCAGCTAGGATTGGGTCGTTAGGATTGAAATTAATCTAACTAGGTCTACAGGTGAAGGATGATTCTTTTTGTATTTTTATATTTTATGAAAAACAAGTAAAAATCTCGGGTATTGGGAGAGTTGGCGGAATTAGTTGCTAATCAACTAACCCAAAAGCTACTAATTAAACTAATTAACAAGAAAAGTAAACTAGGGTTCTACAAGATAAGTGAAGCATGTCTACCCATGATATGTTACTCCTTGCTAGCTATCCAATCCTACCTATTGAATTGTAACCTTGTTTTAATTGACGGGTTGTATTCCTTAATACCATTCATGGGGTGGCGTACTTACTTCCCCAATCCTATGAGCTCCTACTTCACTCCTATGTCGAGCCGGCTAAGAAGCTCCTAACATGGGATCACTAGAATTCGCTCATGCATTAAATACAACCATAAAAACCTAGTACACATCGGTTCATGTTTCTTAAGACGTTCAAGCATGTTACCCTATGGAAATCTGCCAGTTTTCATAAGCCTACCATCGAATTCATTCAATCAAAACAAGAATCAATAGGAAACAAGAATTATAAACTAAACCAACTAGATCTATTGAAGTTGTCACGCCTTAATTGATGGAGATAGACACACACATCAACAAGCCCCTCATTGATGGAGATAGACACAACATCAACAAGAAATCAATGAGATCTAATCAATTATATACAAGTTTCACATAATCATAAGTAGACACAAGGTGAATTAGCAAATCATCATCAAAGAAGAGCAAACAACAATGATAATGGAAAATATAATTAAGATAGAATCATCAAACCAATACATGATGTTTATGGAGTGATTGAAACCCTCTAAGTTGCTGAAAAAACACCCACCTAAACCCAGGAATTGACCTTAGGGTTTAGGGCTTATAAAAAGTGATGTTATGATGTTATATTTATAGGCATGTTTTCTGTCGGCAAGGCTTGACGGCGTCAGCCCGTTACTCTTGATGCCATCATGACCATTTTTTCACCAAATTGTAGATCTCTTCGTCCTCTTCGCATGGGCTTTTGAATTACCTAAATCCGAGTTCGTATACAAAAGTTATGACCAAAACAATATCAGCTACTCCGCGCGCAAGTTTTAACAAGTTAACACGTGACGGCCTTGGGTGATGCCTTCACATTTCTTCTGGGCCGTCACCACTTTTACTCTTGACGCCGTCAAGATTTTCTTCTTGACGCCGTCATCCACTGTTCCCAGCAAGGAAAATTAAGACTTTGGCGTTTTCTTCACTTTTATGCTCCAAAAACGTCCGAATTGCTTCCTTTTCCAGATTTCTCTCCCAAAGTACCTAAAATCACAAAAGGAACGATTTAGGGCAATATTTGATCAAATAAATTCAATTCCGGGCTTAAATGACCCCCTAAAAGTGGTTCATTTTTCGCCTCATCAGGGACGTGATTTCTGGAATATGAAGCATTTTGGAGCTTTTTGGATGTTTTTATGCTAAAGAATGAAGAAAACGAGAAAATCAAGAATCCATGCTAGAAACAGTACTTGACGGCGTCAAGCTCTACAAGGTGACGCCGTCACTCATTGATAAAGAGGTGGATAATTCAAGTTGTTCGTGACGGGCCAGAAAGATTTCAAGGCATTTGTACATGACGGCGTCACCAAGGCCGTCAAGAGCACGTTACATGTGACGGCCCAGAACACGTTTATACATGACGGCGTCAGGACTTAACCTGATGACGTCAGGTGATTTAAAGTGACTACGTCAGGAAGAAGGCTTACACGAGAAGAAACCTTAGTGAAACCGTCACAAGATGATCGAGACAAGCACAACTTGAGCGCGAAGTAGCTGACACTGTTTTGGCCATAACTTAGCCTACAAACTCGGATTTGAGTGATTCAAAAAAGAAAACGATCAGGATGAAAAAATATTCGATTTGGTGAAAAAATGGTTGTGACACCGTCATTCCATATGGGCTGATGCCGTCAAGATGGGCCGGGCAGAAAAGTGTCTATAAATACAACATCAAAACTTCATTATTTGTAAGCCCTAAACCCTAAGGTCGATTCCTGGGTTTAGGTGGGCATTTTTCCAGCAACTTAGAGGGTTTCAATCACTCTATAAACATCTTGTAATGGTTTGATGATTCTATCTTAATTCATGTCTTCAATTATCATTATTGTTGCTTGTTCTTCATTAATTATGCTTGGCTAATTCACCTTGTGTCTACTTATGATTGTTTGAAACTTGTATATAATTGATTAGATCTTATCGATGTCTTTGTTGATGTTTGTGTCTATCTTCATCAATTAAAGTGTGACAACTTCAATAGGTCTAGTTGATTTAGCTTATAATTCTTGATTCCTATTGTCTCTTGTTTGGTTGATTGAATTCGATGTTAGGCTTAAGAAAACTGGCAGACTTCCAATTGGTAACTTGCTTGAACGTCTTAAGAAACATGATCGGAGGTGTACTAAGATTTAATGGTTGTATTTAATGCATAAGAAAATTCTAATGATCCCATCTATCACTGGTACAAAAAGTTGTATTGGTCACGCTAAAAATGTGTGACGATATGCCTATAGTCACACACGTTTTTTTCGTTGTGTGTCACTAAAAGTCCCGCCACCGTAGGTGGCATATGGTCACATTGTTGAGTTCGTGGCCTTTTCCATCGAAAAAGAGTGACCAAAACCCCGAATATGTGTGACAAATTAGGCACAAGTTTTGTTGGATTAGTCATTATCAGTGACCGTAAACAACTTATAGTCACACAAATGTTTTTTGAGAGTGACAATTGTTCGTCCTTTGGCCACATAAATATATAATATATGTGACATTTGAGATGATATATTCAAGTAAATGTGTATTTTGTGTGACTATTTCCCGTCATGTGGCCACATGAATATACAATAAATGTGACGTTTGTGATGATTTAGTCACACAATGGGTGTTGTTTTTTTGGAGTTAGTCACATACAATTTAACACAAAGTGGCCAAAAGTGTAAATAAGTGTGACCATATGCTGTTTAAAGTGAAGAAATGTGTATTTTGTGTGACTATTGATCATCCAATGGCCACGTGAATTTTATGTTTGTGTGGCATTTTGTATTATTTAGTCACACAAAGCATGTTTGTTTTGGGTATTTAGTCACATACCATTAATCAAACCGTGGCCAAAAGTGTTAATAAGTGTGACTATATGCTGTTTAAAGAGAAGAAATGTGTATTTTGTGTAACTATTGATCATCCAATGGCCACATCAATTTTATGTTTGTGTGGCCTTTTGTAATATTTAGTCACACAAAGCATGTTTGTTTTGGGTATTTAGTCACATACCATTAATCAAACAGTGGCCAAAAGTGTAAATAAGTGTGACCATATGCTGTTTAAAGTGAAGAAATGTGTATTTTGTATGACTATAGATTATCCAATGGCCACGTGAATTTTATGTTTCGGTAATATTTAGTCACACAACGACTAAAGCAAACAGTGACCAAAAGTGTTAATAAGTGTGACTATATGCATCTTTTAGTCACATTTAAAAAATCAATATATATCAAAACAATTCAAATATATATCAAAACAAATTCAAATACAATAAAATTGGAATGTATAACTGAACAAAATATGAAATTGGACATCCTTTTATACAACAAGGAGTCCTAGTCGGCTTACAATAGTTTCTTTATAAGTATCTATAATCTTTTCCATAAGCAAGTAGCAACTTCGAGCAGTCTTAATCTCTGAGCAGTACCAACTTTAACTAGCAGTAGTAACTTTTGTACTAGCAGTAGTAAATACTTTGCCACATTTTCTTTGAAGTTCATGAGCTACACTAAATCCATCTAAGCAATATTAACACAAACATGATCAGCAGTAATTCAAACAACATCATGAAGACTTTAAATCCAAAACAATGAACATACTAATAAAATTTGCAGTTAAACTTACAAGTTTTTCTCCCGTTGATCTAATCTCATCATCCGGATATAAAAGCCTTGAAAATGTAGGCTACTGCATATCAACACATCAGGATGAGAGCAGGACTAGAACATGTCAAAGCTCACAACATAACAGAACTAGATGAGCCACTGGTTCAACTATCTGCACAAACATGATAGGAGAGTTAATACTAGTACCACGTTAGTACTGCTGGAGCAGAGTTACTACTGCTAGTATATATATATATATATATATATATATATATATATATATATATATATATATATATAACAGAATGTATAATGTCGTATATAATCAAATTCTCAACTATCATAAGTTAAAACATGTTGACTCTTCGCCGCCTTAGCTTGCTTTTGCAAGGTTTCACTAGAGACCAAATGTTTTCGCTTCGTTGGTACTAATTTTAGTCTTGTATTTTGTTCACTAATATTTGGTATCATAGTTGGTGGTGTAACCTGTAGAACCGGTTTTTCGTGGCTTAAGCGTTTTCGTATGTCCGATCGTTTTAACAGGTTCCTATATGTATATATAAAACACGGTACATTAGTCATGTACGTAAAACTAAAAAAATCAAAGGTGGATGTTTTATTACTTAGCACTGTTTCCATTACTGGTACGTTTTCCAAAGATTCAATGGCCATTGGAGTGGTCACCTGCAATATAAATTAAGAAATACAATGGTGTTATCATTAGAAAATGAAATTGTTAACAACATAAAAAGTGGCTTACATCTGAGTCTAATGCCAGTTTCTTTCTGCAAAAAAAATATGGGAAATGTAAGAAACTAAGGCACTAATAACGCTGCATAATATAAGATCTGCCAACCATGAAACCGTAAAAATATACATTGGTTGGCTTTGGTGACTGAGATGGAGCATACCCATGCCTCGAAAATGAAGTGTGCCAGAAAATCCATCTGAGGGAATTTTTAGCCAGGCATCCCATGTATCATCCTCACCCGTGAAAATTGCATGTAGCCCCTGCAAGAAATAAGTAACGTGATTAATGCTTACATAAAAGACGACAAAATTAGATGTCCCAAATATAAGTTTAGCCTCAAAAACAAACATACGGGTTGCATATCGACTCGGGCAACAAATAATCTACAATTGGTTGCAATTTTATGCAGTGCCAAACGTGGAACGAATAAATGTCAAACACATTACCAAGCAAGCAAATCACTAACATTTGGTACAAATGAAACAGTTTGACAAAAAGCAACCATATTTGAGTTAATTTCCTATATAATAGATGTTATGTTAATCTTTTGATATATAACTTACGCAACTGCGATAAGCAAACTCCAACTGTTCAGAAACATCCTCCCGGAGTGAAAACCAATCACGACTCCCTTTACGGGCATAACAGTGACCTCTTAGAACACGTCGAGTGTCTCCATTCCAATAAACAGGAAAACTATGTCGTCTTAATAAGTCTACCTGCAACGATTACCACCACACGAATTTATAATTAAAAACATGTTTTAGGCTAGTTTAATCCACAAAAATCAATGTAAATCATTTTATATTCGATTACACATTTAAGAAAATATAAATTAAATATGTGTTTGAGCATACCCATGAACAGAGTAAGATAGGTGAGATGAGGGTGATGGTGGCTCGACTGTGATGGTGGTGGTTATCTCAAACCAAACAACCAAAGCAAACAAAGTCTCCCATATAGTTCCCTTGTCTTGACGGTGATGGCGTGGAGGAGCGATGGTTGGTAGAACCACGACGAGATAAGGCGGTGAAGTGTGGCGGTGGTGTGAGTCGGTTCTAGAGAGAAGGAGAAGAGATGAATAAAGAGAAGATAGATCTGACTAAGATAGTAGTGTTAATGTTTTGATTTTGGGTGAAAAAGGGGCGCCATATGAGCGGAGCGGGAGATTGAAATTTTGGGGAAAATTAAGGGGCGGGATGTTGAGCGCTATACTAAAAATTTGGAGATTGAAAGCCTATCAAATGAGCTCGAAATGTTTAATGAGTTGAGCTCAACCTTATATAAGTTCGACTCGAGTTATTGTTGAGTTCTCGAGCTTGTAAGTGATATAAAATATGTGCTTTTTTTTAATATGTAAGTGTACTAAGTGTAAATACTTATTTCTGAATGTATCAAGCTTTTTGAGCTGAAGTCGAACCAAATTCAATTCTTAGGTTATATTTCAAATTTATTTTTTGTAATAAAACACATCTTTACAGATAAATCGAGCTTTTCGAGTCAAGCTCAATCCGAGTTCAAACTTTCTCGATCCCGGATAACATATCATCGGGAAGGTCCCTGGATACTTGCTTCTTAGTGTCTGTGACAAATGGTATACACCTACCAAGCCGGTGCAAACCCATGCATGACCAGTGAAAATGGCTAATTCACATGGGTCATGGGTCATGTGCATTGATTAGGTTATCACTGGTCACATTCATTAATTAATGGGTATTTGACATCGATCATATAGGTCATATGCATTGGGTGGATAGTTGCTTAGAGTGTCATGTTATGACACATCCATAACTGTTGACAATTATTAATTAACATGCATGGGTCATGGGTCATGTGCATTGGGTTAGAGTGGCTTTTAGTGTAATGGAAACCATGCATTACCGGTAATAATGGCTAATTCACATGGGTCATGGGTCATGTGCATTAGGTTATCACTGGTCACATTCATTAATTAATGGGTATTTGACATCAATCATATGGGTCATATGCATTAGGTGAATAGTTGCTTAGAGTGTCATGTTACGACACAGCCATGACTGTTGACAATTGGTAATTAACATGGGTCATGAGTCATGTGCATTGGGTTATAGTGGCTTTTAGTGTAATGGAAACCATGCATTACCGGTGATAATGGCTAATTCACATGGGTCATGGGTCATGTGCATTATGTTATCACTGTCAGATTCATTAATTAATGGGTATTTGACATCGATCATATGGGTCATATGCATTGGGTGGATAGTTGCTTAGAGTGTCATGTTATGACACATCCATGACTGTTGACAATTGGTAATTAACATGGGTAATGGGTCATCTGTATTGGGTTGTAGTGGCTTATAGTGTCATGTTATCAACCAATACATTCATGGTGATCGACAATATAATGGGTAATTAACATAGGTCGTGGGTCATGTGCATTGGGTTGTAGTCGCTTATAGTGTAATGGAAACCATGCATGACCGGTGATAATGGCTAATTCACATGGGCGACTTTTTAAATACAAAATACACTAAAGGCCAGGTGCACTTGGTTCAAACTTGGGAAAGGGAAAGGGAAAGTGTAAGCTAATGGTCATGAAAGGGAAATGTAAAGAAGATCAATCCCCCCAATTTATTAGGTAATGATCCATTACCCACTATTGAGTAATGGGTTATTGCATTATACTTTGCCAAGCATATTTTTTTCGCTACCTTTCCCATTCTTCACCCCCTATAACCCCCTACCAAGCATTAGGGGTGTTTAAAAAACCCGAGAAACTAACAAACCAAGCATTCGGTTTCGGTTTTTACTTTTAGATATCCATGGTTAACCGAACCGAACCGTATATAATATAAATAAATTACCCGACCCACGATGGATAGTTAAAATCTTCCAACTAACCGAACTGAACCGAACCGAACCGCCCCGTGAACACCCCTACCAAGAGTATCAAACACACATCACTTTTAAACTTCTACAGTAATATATATATATATATATATATATATATATATATATATATATATATATATATATATATATATATATATACAAACTTATCAAACACACTTCACACATTTCCATAATCCTCTCTTTCTCTCTCACACTCACAATTACAACTCACTCGGATCTAGGTTTTGATCCCAAATCTCAAAAAGCTGATAAGATCACAAATGAATATAATCCAAATACCCCCTTAGAGCTATTCATTCTTAGGCTTAGGTTGATTATATGTTATAAGAATTGCGTTGCATTTGTGTTGATAGAATAAGGAAGAACATGCTTGTAACACCCCCAAAATACCGCAGCGGAAGACTGTGTCATAGGGATGCTACTTCAGGGCACAAAGTACAAGATATAAAAAACGAACTCTAAATGAGACGTTTTTTTTTTTATTTAAAAAGTTACCATTCGAATAGATAAAAGTCACAGTTTACAAACCAAAAGATCCCAAATTAGAATAGTACATAAGTTTTTTTTTTTTTAAAAGTATCGAATGGTAAAGGATAAAAGCGAAAGTCTTCAAAATGCATGCCCTAAGACTCTCCGCTCCACATACCTGCTATCGCCCTTCTAACCTGAGATAAACATGCTTAAAAGTGTCAACACAAAGGTTGGTGAGTTCATAGAGTTGTTTAACAAATAAAGTCTATAGAAAATGATCACACAGCAAAGGCATCGTAAATCCACTCAGTTACAAGTCCCGCCATAAGAGACTTGTAACCTGTGTGTTCACAACCCACTGCTAATATATATAGTATGATTAAGACATATGAGTATACGATATGGATACATGCCACTGATCAAAGATTAAAGACTACTGGGTGCCATTTCCCAAAGTTATGAGGTTACTGGGTGCCATTCCCCAAAGTATAAATGATTACTGGGTGTCATTTCCCAAAGTATAAACGATTACTGGGTGTCATTTCCCAAAGTATAAACGATCACTGGGTGTCATTTCCCAAAGTATAAACGATCACTGGGTGTCATTTCCCAAAGTATAAACGATTACTGGGTGTCATTTCCCAAAGTATACGTGCTCAAGAATACACAATCAAAGTTTACACATTAAGGCACATATAGTAGTTCTGCTAAAAGTAATAACAACTTAGCGTAGTATAAGAGTATAAGTTTTTAAGTATCAAGCAAGTATAAATGTTATTAAATATAAATGTTTTGAGTATTTATACTAGTAAGCACGTAGTTGAGCATGTATCTCCCCCAAAGAAAGTTAAAACAAGTATAAAGAGTAAAAGTGGGGCTATGACTCACCTGGAGTGAAGATACAAATATGCGTAATGCTAAGGACAACAGGGAGCGAACACTATCCGCAACCTAAATGAACGATAGTGATCTAATTAAGATCAAGTCGTAATGAAATGTATGCACATGCACATGATACTCATACCACTCGTAATTTGGAAATACTAGTTTATCGACATAGTAAAATAGTTTCCATACTTAGGAAAAGTATGTCCATATATAGGAGTATATAACTTGTCGTGTTATCTTGTAAGAAAATGTTAGCGTTAAATTCCTTGTATTGAAAACCTTGAAATACGTCGTTAAGTCGTATAAGTATTCTCTTGGGTCATACGTATTCATTTGATAAGAAAATAGTCCTTAGTAATATTTTCTAGAAAATATACCGTTTAGTACGTAAGTTATTATTTTTATTTGTGTCCATATATATATATATAGTTTTTGACGACGTTAAAATGGGTATAACTTGGTCGTTTTAGGCTCGTTTTCCTTGTTCTTTATGTCCACGGATTCGTCTTTGAGTATACTAGTATATTTTTGATAACTCGGCTCCTCTAGGTTACGTTGAATACCTCAAATTACCCGTCGTATTCTGCCAAACAGCAAGCAGTTTTTGGAAAAGTAGTTTTCGTCGTTAAATTTGCAAAAATCATATCTCCTTCGTTATAAACTTGTTTTAATCCGTTCTTTAGCCTAAAGTTTCGTTTTTGAATGTATTTTCTAAATCTTTGGTCAAAACTTGGCCACCATCTACTGATTTTCCCACGAAATTAAAATAGGGACAGTAGGTATATCAAAAGTTTCAAAAACCATTTTCAAGTCTCCAAACTAGTTCCATCCTCCATCAAACCACTTTCAAACACCACAAAGCTAATCTAATCCTACCATACACCTTCTTAGGGTGTCATGGGTCCTTAAACATCATCAATCCACTAGGTCTAACAAGGGTTTCTTATGTGTCCATTTCTAGGGCTTGAAAGTTACATATGTACAAAAAATGGAGTGGTATAAGTTGATGCATGTAAGAAATCTTGTAAGAAAAATATATAGACATAATAATAACTTGTAAAAATCATAAAAATGAGTTTGTTTACTTACTTGATGGTTTAGAGAGTTTAGATGATAAAAACCTACTAATCCTTGAGTTTTTATTTCAAAACTCTAACAAGGATGATTATATTAACTAGTTTATGACAAGATCTTGTAAAAATTATCCTCCTTGCTCCTTGATCACCCTAATTCGAACCAACCTCAAGAGAAAAGAGAGAAAAAGTTTGCTTGTGTTTTGTAAAAATGATTTTTAGTAATAAAAATGGATGAAAAGTTTCTTATATAGTTGGGGACAAAAGTTTGGTGAGTAATTAAGAGTGTTGGTGAGGTTTTAATGTTTGAAGACTTTTTGGGGGGGTTGGCCGGTTCTAAAGGAGGAAAGGGGGGGGGGGAAATGTTTTGTGATTTATTTTAGAAAGTTAGTGGTTTTAGTGTAGTATTATTAGTTTTAAGTTTAGTCGGGTACCGGGTTAACTAAAAATAAATTTTATTGAAGTTATTCGGGTCATAATAAAGTTATAAAAATTGTAAAAATATGTCGGGTACAAGTACGGAGAGTTTGGGTGATTATCGTTTAATTTTGGTGAAAACCGTCGTTATTAAGTTAAACGTACGATACGTAATAAATAAAATTCCAAAATACCGGGTAAATTAATATTACAATTTTTATATTATAAAAATGAGTATAAAAATGTATTGGGACAATAGTCGGGAGTGTCGGACATGTTAGACACATTTATAGTTCGCGTATTAGTGTTTATTTAAAATAAACATACGTAAATCGTTAATTGTACCAAAAGTATTAATTTAGTTATCCTACGAGTGGAATAGTATGCAAGTGCCCTAATGATGATATGTTGACTATTTCTAGTCCGTATGAAGTGTCCCTGATAATAATGCATGAATTCGCTCCTGAACCAATACGGTTACGCGAATTTGAACACTCGTAAACTAAATTTACGATGACATGACTAATGCACGTGAATAGTGGTTTTCTCTCGGAAATGAATAGTGTCAGGTGAATAGTAAAATTTTTGAATGTGTCTCGGAATGTCAAATTGACCTCAAAAATGGTGAATAGTAAAACGATGAATAGTGGTCGATGAATAGTAATTTGTGAATAGTAAATTGTCGAGGTTTGGAAAAATGACCTAAAATTACGGGTTGTGACAGTCTCTACCCCTTAAGGGAACTTCGTCCTGAAGTTCAGCTCATTCATTCCACATATGTTCCTAGTGTTCAGTTCATTCCTTCCCAAACTCGTTAGAGTTGCTTACACCAATCAAATCATCTACTATCAATATAACTAGGTTAATGATGCTAGGTCTCAGATTAGTCGGGGTTGGGTATAAGTTCTATGCCAAGACTTAAGTGCTACGAAAATAATATAGTTGTTCAAGAGAATGTACCCGTGATGCTATCTTGGACATGTTGGGTGATAGGATTTCCTAGGAAGTAAGCTCTGCCACGCGCGGGTGGAATCTCAACGGCCTCATCTTGTGGCCCTTCAATTGCTGCTGCTAATTTTGGGCGATTGCCTCCTTGGTTAAGATTTCTTTTCAACTTAGGACAGGTGTTCCGAAAGTGATCCGGGCTGTTACACTCATAGCATGTCTTTTGATTGTTCGTCATATTGCCCACATTTACTAGTTCCCTACACTGGTTTGTAAAATGACTAGACTGTCTGCAATTTGCACACATACGGCAGGGCATAGTCTTTTGGTGATGATAATTACATCTCGTACATCTAGGATACGTGCCTGCATACTCTTTCTGACCAGAACTAGTCGCCGAAAAGGTCCTTGCCCTTTTGTTGTCAGCTATCGCGCCCATATGCTTGTTCGACTCGCTTGTTCCCTTCCTTTTATCACTGTTCCTCAAGCTTCCATTTCTAACCATCTCATCTGTCAGAGTCCCTGCTCTCAATATTGCACTCTGAATTGTAGAAGGCTCAGTTGCTTTCACAGTCCCACGAATTTCTGGGACAAGACCATATATGTATCTGTCGATCCTCTTGGACTCAGGGGTAACTAGATGTGGAACTAGTCTGGCTAATTCATGGAATCGATCTGTATAGGCTGCATGTCCAGCCCCTATCATAGAGTGATGATAAAGTTCATCCTCCAGCTTCTGCATTTCATTGTCTGGGCAATATTCCTCCTTCAGTAATGCCTTAAAATCGTCCCATGTCATACCTACAGCTGCCTCTCTACCCCTAGCTTGAACCTGCGTATTCCACCAGGTCAATGCCTTTCCTGACAGCAAGCATACAGAGTACTTTACCATTTGATGTGCTGCACAGTTACTAATATCGATCACCGACTCCATCTTTTCAACCCATCGAGTATACCCTAACGCGCCTCCTACACCATCGAAATCAATTGGCTTACATGATGTAAATTCCTTATACGTACATCCAGTCCTAATGTTGTTGTTGCCATTACCATTCTGGCCTATACCATTGGTGTTGTTAATCCCGCTTTCGTGGTTTGCCAAGTTATTCATATGATCGCTAACTTGAGTGACAATAGTGGGGAGAAAGTTTTCAAGTTGTCGAGCGATGATGGCTTCAAAATCAGTATTTCCACTGTCGTTGTTATCATTGTTTTCAACGCCGTGACCACCTCCTCTACCTCCACGTCTACCAGTTCTTCCACCATCGTTACTTGGGTTACTAGTGTCATGAGCAGCTCCTCTATCTCCTCTACCTCCACGTCCACCAGTCCTTCCACCCCTTGGTGTTGCGCCTCCTCGACCAGAGCTACGAGTCACTCTCCTAGGTGCCATGATTTCCTGAGAGGAAGGACATTTAGTGAACGTCAGAGTTGAGGGAAAACCGTTGATTAACCAGAGTCTATACTTAACATCCTCATATATAATACCGTGCCACCAATTGTCTCCTAAGTCGTGCCAACACCGATCTACATATGCATAGTCATATGTCCACGTGTGTCGTGAAGCACTTATAATTATGTTGGCCACCACAATTATAAATGTTTCCTTTCACAGGTGTACATATCACCAGGCACACACATCTCAGTGGTAGACGTTGCTTAAATGGGTATCTAGGGAATGTCACGCTCAGTACGAAGGAACAAAGGATTCTCCCTTAAGTGCTAAAGTCACTAGGTAGTCTAGTTTCTAACGGCTTCTAAGGAGTAACCTCAAGAGAACTCCCATCCTCGGACAAATCATCAAATCTCTACAGCTAAGTAATAACCTTCATTTAACTTAGTCTCATGTCTCATCAAACAAGAACTGTCACAAGATTAAGTTAAATGATCCGTTATTACCGAGCTCCATATTTCTGATAACTTGCCTAGATTTTAGGACTTCCCCATCGGTACCACAAAATATCTAATAGCGTAGGTCTAAGAAAATTATCAGCAAGCTTACGTGTATGAAAAATGCAAGGCGATAGGGAGGAGAGTCTAAATGTATGTAGTTATAGTCTAGACTCTAAAAACAACCTAGTTCTCTATAACCAAGGCTCTGGTACCAATCTGTAACACCCCCAAAATACCGCAGCGGAAGACTGTGTCATAGGGATGCTACTTCAGGGCACAAAGTACAAGATATAGAAAACGAACTCTAAATGAGACATTTTTTTTTTTATTTAAAAAGTTACCATTCGAATAGATAAAAGTCACAGTTTACAAACCAAAAGATCCCAAATTAGAATAGTACATAAGTTTTTTTTTTTTAAAAGTATCGAATGGTAAAGGATAAAAGCGAAAGTCTTCAAAATGCATGCCCTAAGACTCTCCGCTCCACATACCTGCTATCGCCCTTCTAACCTGAGATAAACATGCTTAAAAGTGTCAACACAAAGGTTGGTGAGTTCATAGAGTTGTTTAACAAATAAAGTCTATAGAAAATGATCACACAGCAAAGGCATCGTAAATCCACTCAGTTACAAGTCCCGCCATAAGAGACTTGTAACCTGTGTGTTCACAACCCACTGCTAATATATATAGTATGATTAAGACATATGAGTATACGATATGGATACATGCCACTGATCAAAGATTAAAGACTACTGGGTGCCATTTCCCAAAGTTATGAGGTTACTGGGTGCCATTCCCCAAAGTATAAATGATTACTGGGTGTCATTTCCCAAAGTATAAACGATTACTGGGTGTCATTTCCCAAAGTATAAACGATCACTGGGTGTCATTTCCCAAAGTATAAACGATCACTGGGTGTCATTTCCCAAAGTATAAACGATTACTGGGTGTCATTTCCCAAAGTATACGTGCTCAAGAATACACAATCAAAGTTTACACATTAAGGCACATATAGTAGTTCTGCTAAAAGTAATAACAACTTAGCGTAGTATAAGAGTATAAGTTTTTAAGAATCAAGCAAGTATAAATGTTATTAAATATAAATGTTTTGAGTATTTATACTAGTAAGCACGTAGTTGAGCATGTATCTCCCCCAAAGAAAGTTAAAACAAGTATAAAGAGTAAAAGTGGGGCTATGACTCACCTGGAGTGAAGATACAAATATGCGTAATGCTAAGGACAACAGGGAGCGAACACTATCCGCAACCTAAATGAACGATAGTGATCTAATTAAGATCAAGTCGTAATGAAATGTATGCACATGCACATGATACTCATACCACTCGTAATTTGGAAATACTAGTTTATCGACATAGTAAAATAGTTTCCATACTTAGGAAAAGTATGTCCATATATAGGAGTATATAACTTGTCGTGTTATCTTGTAAGAAAATGTTAGCGTTAAATTCCTTGTATTGAAAACCTTGAAATACGTCGTTAAGTCGTATAAGTATTCTCTTGGGTCATACGTATTCATTTGATAAGAAAATAGTCCTTAGTAATATTTTCTAGAAAATATACCGTTTAGTACGTAAGTTATTATTTTTATTTGTGTCCATATATATATATATAGTTTTTGACGACGTTAAAATGGGTATAACTTGGTCGTTTTAGGCTCGTTTTCCTTGTTCTTTATGTCCACGGATTCGTCTTTGAGTATACTAGTATATTTTTGATAACTCGGCTCCTCTAGGTTACGTTGAATACCTCAAATTACCCGTCGTATTCTGCCAAACAGCAAGCAGTTTTTGGAAAAGTAGTTTTCGTCGTTAAATTTGCAAAAATCATATCTCCTTCGTTATAAACTTGTTTTAATCCGTTCTTTAGCCTAAAGTTTCGTTTTTGAATGTATTTTCTAAATCTTTGGTCAAAACTTGGCCACCATCTACTGATTTTCCCACGAAATTAAAATAGGGACAGTAGGTATATCAAAAGTTTCAAAAACCATTTTCAAGTCTCCAAACTAGTTCCATCCTCCATCAAACCACTTTCAAACACCACAAAGCTAATCTAATCCTACCATACACCTTCTTAGGGTGTCATGGGTCCTTAAACATCATCAATCCACTAGGTCTAACAAGGGTTTCTTATGTGTCCATTTCTAGGGCTTGAAAGTTACATATGTACAAAAAATGGAGTGGTATAAGTTGATGCATGTAAGAAATCTTGTAAGAAAAATATATAGACATAATAATAACTTGTAAAAATCATAAAAATGAGTTTGTTTACTTACTTGATGGTTTAGAGAGTTTAGATGATAAAAACCTACTAATCCTTGAGTTTTTATTTCAAAACTCTAACAAGGATGATTATATTAACTAGTTTATGACAAGATCTTGTAAAAATTATCCTCCTTGCTCCTTGATCACCCTAATTCGAACCAACCTCAAGAGAAAAGAGAGAAAAAGTTTGCTTGTGTTTTGTAAAAATGATTTTTAGTAATAAAAATGGATGAAAAGTTTCTTATATAGTTGGGGACAAAAGTTTGGTGAGTAATTAAGAGTGTTGGTGAGGTTTTAATGTTTGAAGACTTTTGGGGGGGGTTGGCCGGTTCTAAAGGAGGAAAGGGGGGGGGGGAAATGTTTTGTGATTTATTTTAGAAAGTTAGTGGTTTTAGTGTAGTATTATTAGTTTTAAGTTTAGTCGGGTACCGGGTTAACTAAAAATAAATTTTATTGAAGTTATTCGGGTCATAATAAAGTTATAAAAATTGTAAAAATATGTCGGGTACAAGTACGGAGAGTTTGGGTGATTATCGTTTAATTTTGGTGAAAACCGTCGTTATTAAGTTAAACGTACGATACGTAATAAATAAAATTCCAAAATACCGGGTAAATTAATATTACAATTTTTATATTATAAAAATGAGTATAAAAATGTATTGGGACAATAGTCGGGAGTGTCGGACATGTTAGACACATTTATAGTTCGCGTATTAGTGTTTATTTAAAATAAACATACGTAAATCGTTAATTGTACCAAAAGTATTAATTTAGTTATCCTACGAGTGGAATAGTATGCAAGTGCCCTAATGATGATATGTTGACTATTTCTAGTCCGTATGAAGTGTCCCTGATAATAATGCATGAATTCGCTCCTGAACCAATACGGTTACGCGAATTTGAACACTCGTAAACTAAATTTACGATGACATGACTAATGCACGTGAATAGTGGTTTTCTCTCGGAAATGAATAGTGTCAGGTGAATAGTAAAATTTTTGAATGTGTCTCGGAATGTCAAATTGACCTCAAAAATGGTGAATAGTAAAACGATGAATAGTGGTCGATGAATAGTAATTTGTGAATAGTAAATTGTCGAGGTTTGGAAAAATGACCTAAAATTACGGGTTGTGACAATGCTGTGTTGTTTTTGAGAATAATTAGAGCAAAAGAGATATTAAGGTTTGCTTGGATTAGCTTATTTTATCTTAGGATTAGGTTGACTATCTGTTATAAGAATTATGTTGCATTTGTATTGAGAGAATAAGGAAGAAAAGTGGCGGATGTGTGTGCGAATATTTAGGCTAAAACATCCAAGTATCAAAGATGGAAGAAGTATCAATGATGGGTGGACAGACACCACTTTCAAGTATGAACATAAACTTGTTCTGGTGTTGTCCATCCATTATTGATTCATCTTTGCTCTTTGTCAAAATACAGAAATAATTATCAAGTATAATTTGTATTGATAGAATAAGGAAGAACATGCTGTGTTATTTTTGTGAATAATTAGAGCAAAAGAGATATTAAGGTTTGCTTGGATTAGCTTATTTTATCTTAGGATTAGGTTGAAGTACAATAAACATATCAAGAACTTAAAGAGTTTTTTCATGTATTTAGTTACAATGAAAATATTTTCATTGCATTGTTGATATAAATTTAATATAATTTCATTGATTCATGATTAGCTCTCTAATGTCATAGTACCTACATAACTAATATGTATGTTCGTCACATTTAAGTGAGCAATATAAATGATAGTAAGAATTTGGTTGCTAAGAACTTAAAGCTCAATAATCAGGGCCCATCTACCTAACGATGTAGATGGGTATTGGACCCCATTTTCTAACGATGTTTAATGGTTCTGTCAATAATCAAGATTAAACATCGTTAGAAAACGGGGTCCAATTAAAGCTGTAGAATACTAACTATGTTAGAAACATGATAACCCTTGTGATTTGTGTGGCGTTGGTGAAGTGAGGAGGAGAGGAAGAAAGGAACCTTGAGAGAAAAAGATGAAATATAAGATTGAGATTAAGTGAAGGTCCAACCCTCTCCACATGTGGAGAGGGGTATTTATACTTACAATAAAACACCCACTCCCGGGCTGTGGATCAGGCATACAGTGGGTGAAGACCCGTCTTTCTTCCATGGTGTTACTTAAACTAATACTAATTAACTAATAAACAAACTAACTACGAGCTAACTTAATGCTATTACAATCATTAGGTGACCGAGACTTTTACAGGAATATTTGTATTCCTAACAATCTCCCCCAAAGCGAGGTCACCTTTGAAATTAAGATCTTTTGGTCTTTAAGCATTCTTGAGTCTTTGTAGCTCGTAGGATCTGATTCTTCACTTTTCAACACACTTTGTACTTCAAGCAAGCGAACTTGTGATTTGAATCCGTTTGAGATATGTGATCTTTGAGCTTCTTTGAGATCATCAGCCAAAGTAAATCTCCAAGCTCATCCATAGTTGTATTGCCTTCATGTGATGTAGTGACTAAGGACCATCATGCTCACACCCTTCTTTATCTGGAGACGTTGCATTAGAGTTGTATATCAGGAGACTGTTTCATTAGAGTAGCGGAAACGTTGTTGGTAGTCTCTCAACATTTGTTGTAGCAAGTCTCACATCTTCATTGATAGTGTGGAGGATGTGTGAGCATGAGGTATGGATTGACCTGATTCAGCTGGAAATAGGAGCCATCAACGCCATCTTTATTTTTGTGTCCCTGAAATAAAACAGTTAGCAATAAAGATAGAGAACGAATATGGCTTTGTCATTCGTTCTGCGAGGACAGACTACCCTCCGGTTTTATGAAAACCGACCTTTGATCAGGTAGAGTCTCTTTTAAAAAAGACTCTCCTTGACAGGAATTTCCAGCTTGTAGTAATGAATTTTCCAAAGAATCCACTTTGGAATCTTCATACTTTGCATGTTCTCATACCGGAAAGTCTCAAAGCAGACAGCACAATAGAGTGAATCGGTGAATAAACATTCACGGATTGATGAGAAATAGATGTATAGAAATCACTCGCGTGTCCTATGATAAACATTTTTGAGACACGACGAGAGTTTTATACTTTGAATCTCATTTCCATCAAAAATACTTTTGTTTGAAAGATATTGTACACAATCAATGTGCTCGAAGAATTAGTTTGTGAGCACATTGAAAGGTTTTTGCAAAAGTATCCGTCAATCCATATCCTGGAACAAGTTTGATTCAATATTGAATCGCACCATTGTTGCTTTCCAGTTGTCACTTGATCATTGATCCAAGATGGATCTCACATGTCACCTACCAAGAGCTTGAGTGATGTTCGCTCTAGAAGGATTTCCATCTTCATTGTGAATATTTTCATATCACTCGGATGTTCTGGCAATACCACAAGGATAATGCGTAGGAATCTACATATATTATCTTATTTTCCACATTGTGTGAAACAATAAGCATATTTGGAATGTGTCCTATCGAGATTTATGGATGATCTCATGGCTCTAGACTCAATAGTGCGTTTTGATCCGCTCCTGGAGACTAGGGAGGCGTCTCCTGTTTTAGGTATCAACATAGCTCGCAATGAGCGGTCGATACATGGCACAGGGTTCCCCGTGAGAATGAAACAAGCTCTTTTAAAAGAACTTGAGTGGTTGGGAAGTTTAGTGTAGTGCGTCACTGGGTCCATGACGTCTTGTCTTCAATACCGGTGTTACCTTAGTAACCGCCAGTAGATTATGAATTGAACCCGGTTTCTGCCCTAAGGTTGAATATTTGGAGGGCTATTTCTTTTCACCCTTTCTCATTTCATTTCTTTTTCATTCTTCAACCCCTTCAGTGCTTACCGAGACTTCACCACTAGAACCTTGTTGGGTTTGTTCCAGTCCTAGCTCTATCTCAGTCCGCACTCTTCCTTTTCTCACTTTACTCCTTTTTTCATAATCATTCCTAAGGACTTCTAATCTATCTATGGATTGTCCCTGGGAAGATCCTTCCGGTTCTGGTGGATCATGGGAATTCATACCTAACCTTAACAAACCTTATAACTCCATGCATAAAGGTAAATGGTCGGTCTTTGGTATAACTTCCACAAACGCCATTTGCTCCCCCTCAATATGTGCATCGATATTCGAAAGTGTTTAGCACATATGTGGGAGCCTATTATTGAGTCAAAAAGATCACATTTGATTATCAGATTTCATATTTAAATCACATTCTCTCCCCCGATCAAAAATTTCAAATCTTTCGAAATTTTTTATCTCAATTGATTTAAATAAGTTTAGAAAACGTTTGGGAGAGAAATGCGGTTAATTTTTCATACTTTTTGATAAAAAAGGAACTTTTTCTTGCTCCCCCTCAAACTGTGAGGGAGGTTGTTATGTGTCAGATTTGAAGAGTTTGCAAAAGATTTGAAGTTTTAACAAAAACTCTTTGAAAATTTACTCATTCTGACACATAACCATCACAAGTCGTATTGTTGTTTTTGTACAAAGTGGGGAGTTTTGATGATACATAAAATTTTTGAAAATCATTCTCCCCCTCAATCAATGACGGATGTTTAAAACATAAATATGTTATGTCATTGAATGAGTGAATAATTTTATCAAAGATGTAGATTCAAGATTTTCATTCAAAATCTCATGGTACCACCAAGTTTGGCACAGATACTCTCCGGAAAAATCATAGAAGGGAAAGTATTTGGCGATCAAAAGAAGACTTCTCTTCTTTATCAAGAAATAATGCACTGAAACGTACATTAGATCGAGGGTGCATGAATATAAAGTAATTCACGTTCGGATAAACGGCACCCTTTGCTAGGAACAACTGTCTTTTTGGCGACGTGTTTTCCTCATTTTGAAAAACCGGGTTGCTATCTGAAGTAATAGCAAGCCATAGTTTTGAAGTCCGGGTTACAGCCTGAAATGACTGTAAGCCATAATTTTAAGAATGTTTTGAGATACGACATGTTTTTGAAAAGAACTTTATTTGAAACCGAAAAACTCTTGCTCAAGCATATGTATGATTCCGTGTCATTATTGAATGACATTTCTAGAATCGTACATAATATTGATTATACAAGAGACATGTCGAGAGAAGAATATTTTTGTATTTTTGCAGTTTTTCAGATTTTTATGGGATTTTTGTAATTTTATATTTTTCTATTTTCTTTTTGTGTTAATATTATATACAAAGGATATGTGAAGCAACCCCTTTACTCCTCTTGATCTTCCTGAATACAAATGAGATCCTCAGGCGTGAGACTCTTCATACCAAGGCGTGGGAGAATGAAGTGAAAACGGTCCCTAGAAAGTGCTTTGGTGAAGATATCAGCTAGCTGGAACTCAGTCCACACGAAGTAAAGTTCCACGATTCCTTTCTCAACTTGCTCCCTGATGAAGTGATGTCGAATGTCAATATGCTTAGTCCTTGAATGCTGGACATTGTTGCAGCAGAGTGCTATTGCACTTTTGTTGTCACAGTACATAGGAATCTTGTTGCATATGAAGCCATAGTCTGAAAGTTGAGATCGCATCCATAAGATCTGAGCACAGCACGATGACATGGCAATGTATTCAGCTTCAGTGGAGGAGATAGATGTACTCATTTGTTTCTTTGACGACCAACTGACTAGCTTATTCCCCAAAAACTGTGCACCCCCAGATGTACTGCGACGAGTGTCTTAACATCCCGCATGATCAGCATCAGAATATGCTGTGAGAGCCATAGAAGTTTCCTTAGGGTACCAAAGGCCCATGTGGATTGTTCCTTTAAGGTATCGAAAGACTCTCTTGATAGCTTCCAGATGTTTCTTGGTGGGTTTAGATTGATACCGAGCACATATGCAGACTGCAAATAGAAGGTCTGGTCTGCTAGCAGTAAGATACATTAAGGAGCCAATCATGCTTCGATACATGGTTTGTTCGACCAGAATTCCCACATCATCTTCATCTAGTTTCGATCTTTTAATCATAGGAGTATCAGCTGAATCACAAGAGTCGAATCCAAATTTCTTCAAAATTTCATTGGCGTATTTGGATTGATTGAGAAATTTGCAATCCTAGAAAGAAGGACATATGACCCATCATAGACATCTGGAATTCGGAACTCATCTCTTGGGAGAAACGATCACATTATGTGGGATCAGAAGAGGCAAAGATGATGTCATCAACATAGATTTGTACATGAAGAAGGTTCTTGCCCATTTTTCTAGTAAAGAGTGTAGGATCAACAACGCCTTTGGAAAATTTGTTAGCCAGAAGAAATTTGGACAAGGTGTCGTACCACGCCCTAGGTGCTTGCTTAAGCCCATAGAGAGCCTTCTTTAGCCGATACACATGATTAGGGCGTTCTGGATCCACAAAACCTTCGGGTTGAGATACATACACCACCTCTTTTAGATTGCCATTTAAGAATGCAGTCTTGACATCCATTTGATAAACCACCATGTTTTGACTTGCAGCATTTGCGAGGAATATTCTTATGGCTTCAATTCTAGCAACAGGTGCGAAGGATTCTTCAAAGTCTATACCTTCTTCTTGTCGATATCCTTTTGCCACAAGCCTAGCTTTGTTTTTCAATACATCTCCATGCTCATCAAGTTTAACCTTGAATATCCATTTGAGAGCAATGATCATAGCACAATCGGGAGGTGGTACTAATTCCTACACATCCAGTCGGTCAAACTCATGAATCTCGTCCACCATTGCAGTGAACCATGAGTGTTTAGACATTGCATCCTTTATGTTTTTTGGTTCAGCTTTAGAGAGGACAGAATTGAAGAAGCACCACAATGCGTCAGTTGCAAGTTGCTTGCGGGTAGATACTGGACGCGAAGGGTTTCAAATAATGTTGTCTATAGGATGATCATTGGTCCATTTTCGAAGGTATTCATGGGTTTGAGAATGGGGAACTGAGGTAGCCGTGTTGGATTCGTCGGAGGAAGTTACATCATTTGACGATTCAGGGGCAAAGATGTTAACAAATGGCTCATTATCAGGTGCAGCAAAAGGATTTACTTCAGATGTATTATCTACAGTTGCCGCTCGCTGTACAGGTGAAGGTTGGACATTAGAAGTGGTAACTGATTGACTGATGGTGGGGGCATCAGGATCCCATGACAACGAAGTGGATGGACCGTTATTATCAACATGAATATTCACCACCCCAGCTGGTGGTTGAACCACTGTAGCTACAGGAGCATTCGTCTGTTAAGGTTCAAAGTATTCATCAAACATTGGGTCAAACAGTTTCTTCCAATCTTCACTTGTAGGTGGTACAAAAGGAGCAGCATGAGTGGGATTATGTACAAGCCTGGAACTAATTGGTCCAGGAGACAAAAGGTTAGGTACGGGTCCAGAACTTGATTGTCCAGGAACCGATTGCTCAGTCAGCTCATCGAAAGTAACGTGGATTGTTTCCATTATGTCTCTGGTACGTTTGTTGTAGATTTGGTACCCCTTTCGTTCTGGAGCATAGCCAACGAAGAAACTAATGTCGGCCTTGGCCTTGAGTTTCCCAAGGTCTTCACTGTCATTAGTTGGATAGCAAAGTGCACCAAAAACTTGAAGAAACGAAAGATCGGGTTTTCTGTCATGTACCAGTTCATAGGGAGACTTGTAGTGGAGAGGATGTATCAAGGATCGGTTCTGTGTGTAACATGCGGTGGCAATTGCCTCGGCCCAAAGGAACATAGGAGCTTTGGAGAAGATGAGCATAGTCCTTGCAGCTTCAACTAAGGTGTGATTGTGTCTTTCAACAACTCCATTTTGTTGAGGAGTACGTGGAATGCTCTTTTGATGACTGATCCCGACACCTTCATAAAATTGAGTAAGTTGTTTGTTCACAAACTCTGTTCCATTATCAGTACGAATGAATATAACTGTTTTGTTGAGGCGAACTTGCAACATCTTGATGAGTTTGATGATGGTTTCCGGAGCTTCATCTTTTGATCGTAGAAACTTTACCCACGTGAATCGAGAGTAATCATCAACAATAACCAGCACATATTTCTTTCCATTGATACTTTGAATCCTCATTGGTCCACAGAGATCCATGTGAAGAGTATGAAGAACTTCCATGATTGAATTGACAGTCTTGGGTTTATGGGTGTGCTTTTTGCTCTTGCCCATTTGACAAGTGGAACACAAATGGTCTTTTTCATACTTAAGTCTGGGCAGGCCTCGAACAAGATCCTTACGTGTAAGTTCATTGATGGTACTGAAGTTCAAATGGTTTAAACGACGATGCCACAACCATGATTTGTTCTTGGAGGCTTTAGAGAGCAGGCAAATTGAAGAGGACCGTAGCATGTCTTCGATGGAGATGGTGTAAAGATTAGTGCCCCGACTCCCCTTGAGAAGATCAACACCATCTAATTCTCTAACAAAACAGGTGTGCTTTCTGAAAGCAACTTCGAGATCTGAGTCACAGAATTGACCAACAGAAAATAGATTGTGCCCAAGTCCTTCCACGTAGTAAACTCTGGATATCACACTGTCTCCAAAGACTTAATCACCATAACCCATTATAGATCCAAAATGGTCATTCCCAAATCTAACCGTACCAATAAACTTTTCCACAAAATTCTTGAGCCGCGAGCGATCTCCAGTCATATGTTTTGAGCAGCCTGAGTCCAAATACCAAAGGACGATTTGTACGACCTGCATTTGAAACCAGACAATCATGGATAACTGAAAAAGCTGGAGCCCCACAGACATTTGGGGTCCGTTTGGTTAGCACACACAAATATTGGATTATCATATGTTACAGATATCTCACTGGAATATTCACATTTTGATGCACTAGAACTAGGAGTAGTACTACGTGCTTTTATTGGGAACATTTTACCAGTAGGTCTCCACTTCCTAATAGGCCCAACTTTGGAGTTAGTGATCCTAGTCATTGGGCACTTTTCCCTTAGAGTGAATTTCCTTCCAGTAGGTTTCCATTGATAACCAACATTAGTGAACACTTTTCATGTTTTATTCCATACTTGTTTTACCCGTTTAACACTTGACACATTCATAACTGGAGATTTCATAGTGGATTTAAGAAAGGACACAACACAAGCATCATGATTACCATAAAATAAGCATTTGTTACAAGTCTTACAAATAGCACCAGAATTCGAATTAATTACATCATTGTTAACACAAATGTTTGAATCAACTCGATTCCTTTCACTAAGCATAACTTTATTGTTCCTAGATGATTCTTCTACTTCCTTCATAAGTGTACTCTTAGCCGGCAAAGTCCTATCATTCTTTGTATTGCACTTAGGCTGTGACTTGCTAGCATTAGATACACCTTTTACTCCGGTAGAAGCAATAACGGGAACATTAGTCTGATTAGTTGCTACTTGTTTACCGGTGATCAAGATGGTTGATTGTGACATGGTTTGGGGAAAATCAAATGTAACATGTTTGTTGCCACTGTTAGGGTGCAATGCAAATGTCCTATCCGACTTGTTATCATTCTTGGGGCATGATCCTATAGCATATTCTAATAATTCCTGGGCTCTATTAGTGAGGAAGCAAGCACCAATAATAACATCATCAAGTGGTTTAGATATCCTCTCATCTTCAATGGTTTCTCTAAGTATGGCCAGACAATCCTTAAGATTTCTAAGATAGTTGTTATGAACTAACTTATTGTTCCTAAGGGGAAGAGAGACATTCACAGCATCGCACGCATATTTCTTACAAGCATGTACATTGGAAATTGCATGATCACAAGAAACGACGGGCATTTTACCCTTCACCATAGTCTTTAGATTCTCAATTTCATTTAACAAAGAAATGACTCTTTTATTGTTTTGGTCACGTGTTGTTTTAATAGACTCAAACAATTCTTTGTAACGTTGTTTAGCATTAGACATTTCAGCACGAAGCCACTCATTTTCAAGTTGTAATTCATTGATAATGCCCTGTTTCTAAAAGTTTTGAGAATCTATCGACTTCTGGTAATTGGTATTGGTCACATCGCTTTTGTTCGATTTTAATTGTGCAATTTGGACCTTCAACTTCCGAATCGTGTTTGAGTGAGCTTGAATTACTTCATCCTTTTTGGCTAATTCAAAACATGTGTCAAATTCAGGAGCATCCGAAGATGTCTTGGCATTTGATATTTTTATGCTTTCTTCTAGATGTTGATATTTTAATTGTAGGTTCAGATTATCAACTTCTAGTTTTGAGAAATTCCTGACCATGTTATCATGGTCGTCGTTTTGAATTTTTTTCAGTAAGTTTGTAATTCTCCCCCTCAAGCTCAATTACACGATTCTGGAAGACATTCAAAGTAACCGACATTTCATGAAATTGTCGAGCAGATAGTGCTGAGTCGGTAACAGTATAAAACACATCTTTTGCAATGCAATTTGCAATCAAATTTTCATTCATGAGGAGAATGTTTTTCCTGTCAATTTCACGAGATCAATACCTAATTGGTTACCCTTACTTTCCACTTCATCAAAAACCTTTTTCATTTGAGTCACATCATCATTAATGGTGTTTTTAAGGCCCTCAAAATGTTCTTTGAGAAGTTTAAAAAATGGCATAACTTCAGTTAGGTAACACTGTTTTGTTTGTTCAAAACCCCTTTCCCCTTCTGTAATCCCTGTAGGTGTAATTCTTATTTTACAGGTTTTCTCAAAGTCGTTGAACAATTGACCTAGAACGTACAACCCAATTAGAGTGTTACACTGTGTGGGAAGAGTGAATGGTACGAGGTGCCTAGGTGTGTTCAGGGGGTAAATGGTTGGGTCAGCAATTCTAAACATAGTGCGTGTGTTACCTATAAGTCTTTCAGCTTGCATTTTCACAATATCTATATTCCAAAACACTTTGTCAGGAAGAATTCTCTTTTGAGGAACAAAAATGGCAGAGTGATTGTCATTCGCATAGTCATAGTGAAACACAATATTCTTAGCAATGCATTTAGGATCCTTTAATCGTTCAGCAAGTTTTACCCTAGTTCTATCCTCCGCCTCATTAATGTGGTCATAGGATTGCGTATCAGGAGGGGCATGGTTAGGTTCAAGCATAGTGTTTGCATCATATAATGCAGGTTGTGCACCTAAACCAATTCTAAGGTATCTTGCTTTGGGCTTGGAGGCATCCTGTTCACTAAATTCATCACTTAGTTTCCTATGGTTTTGCATCATTTGAGCAGATTGAATGGTTTGGCCCTGTGTGTACAACTTATCTTCCAATTTATTTTTCAACATTTTGAGTTTTGAGAAATCATTTAGAAGTTTAGTTTCTTTATCTTTGAATTCAAGTTTGATTGAAGTCAAACCTTTTTGAAACTCTTGTTTTTGTTTGATGGTTTGATCCAATTGATTTTTTAAAGAAGCTAGTTCCCTTTTCAATGTTTCTTGTTTGGAATTGTTTTCGGATATCTAAGTACGCAGTTGCCATTCCATTTTCTGCTCACGTTCATTCAGCTCAAACTTTGCACGCTGCTCATAAATATTCACTTGATCCTTAAGGGTGTTAATTCTAGTAATCAAGGAATCATCAGGGTTGTATATTGTGTGCTCATGTACCTCATGTTCACTAGAGTCAATAGACGGCATGTCACTTGGTACAACTGGCGGTCCATTGTCATTCACATACATTTCATATGGGATATTATTGGTATTACCCATATTAGTGACGTTTGTGTTGACAATATTCTTGAGTTGTACCGAGTCACATGCCCCCTATACAGTTGTAGGATTATTCAGATCATTATTAGGAGATGGTGGTACCTCAGAGATAGCAGATGTGATGGATGAATCAGGTTGCTGTGAAGAGGATGCAGCTGCAGACAGATTAGCCATGAAAATGGTTTGAGCAGTAGGTTCGTAATCTACGTCTGAGTCAAATATATTACACTCTTCAACTTGAAAGATATTCGGGTCATTAAGAGCCATATCCTGAACAGGCTGATCATCCACATCAGCATCAAAGGTGTTCCCATCATTACCAGCCAGAAAGAGCAGAGCTTCTTCATCCAACACCGTCCCATTTTCTTGTGCCTCCATCAGCAACATCTTGTCCTTGAAGTACTCAGAGTTTTGAGGACGTTTTGGAAGAGTGCAATTCCTAGCTATATGGCCCAACCCTCCGCAGTTATAGCATTTAGGCTGCTTAGCTTGTGCTTGAAGAGCATTCCCAACTCTGTACTGCCCATTATCTCTACCAGCATTTCTTTGGTTGAAGTTCTGTCTTCCCTGCACATTCTGCACCACCACACGACCATCCTCAATGACTGCCTGATTGCGTGGATTAGATGAGATCCTAAGTTGGTTGTTAGTAGATGGAAGTGCAGCCCTGAACTGTTGGACCAGTAGAGAAACTTGGTTGGAGAGATTATCAATCATCATGTCAGTGTGAGAGTACCCAGAATCAAGTTGTGTATTCAAAGCAGATGGTAAGGGAGTTGATGATTGACTATTGGTTGGGGGAGACCTGGAGGATGGTTGTGATGGTTGAGATTGATCATTTGAGGTTTGGTTAGATTGTTGAACATTAGAAACAAAAGCAAGAGATTCATTTGTTGCTGACGGATTGAGCTTTTCTCGCATTAGCCGATCATAAGCAGCATGTTTCTCATGTTGTTGGAGATATGCATAGAGTTGTTCATGATTGGTATGCCTGAGACCTTTGTTGAGCTTAACAGCTGTGACAAACCTATCCCATTCTGGTGCCATGTTGTTAATGAATTTGGAATTAAGCTGTATATTGGGCATTGTCATCTTGATGGCTCTCATATCATTAACCAACTTGTGAAATCTGACGTAATAGTCAGTGATGCTTTCACCTGGGTTCATTTTGAAATGCTCAAATTCATCGTATAGCTGAGACTCACGATCTTCTTTAGTTAACTCAGACCCTGCAAGAAGCATTTTGACATTATCCCAGACCGCCTTGGCTTCAGTGTTGTAGTTGATAAGTTTGTAGACATCTTTGGGAAGCCCTTGAATGACAATATTCGATGCTCTGATGTCGGCATCATAGCGTTTCTTTTCTTCATCAGACAACTCATTGTAAGTGCGAGGTTTATCAGGACCAATTACTGCCGGTTGTTGATCAGTTGCTGCAACCGTGTCTCTTGTAGTACCCATTTGAAAGGGTCCCTCATCGATGGATTTCAAGATGTTAACCCCATTTTCAATACCCAGACAATAAAGGCGAATCCTTTGTGCCCATGATTCATAGTCAGTTATGTCCAACATCGGAGGTCGGGTGTCGGACCCAACAGCTTGAATGTCTTTAGAAGATGTCGACATCACAAAATAGAAATTACCAAACCTCACAGTAGGAGATACTCGCTATGTAGTGTACTAGTCGCAGGAAAGTTTAACCGCAACTAGACCTAACCGCAGAGATACTAAACCGCAGACAAGTAAACCACAGTAAACACTAATCGCAGGACACTAACCGCAGGACACTAACCGTAGAAAATACCAAACCGCAGAAAAATCCCAACCGCAGAATGATCCAGTCGCAACCTAAGTAAACAGCAAACCAAGGACACTAACCGCAGGACACAAACCGCAGAAAGTACCAAACCGTAGAAAACTCCCAACCGCAGAATAGTTAAACGCAAATGACTAACCGCAGACAACTAATCGCAGTGACAATGGTCCAAAACTGTCACTATCCTTGAGTTTTGTTTGTATTCCTAAAATAGTAATCGTAGTCAAACTAACCATAGATTTTAGAAACTAAACGCAACGAGGCAATGAAACAGTAGACTTAACCGCAAGATAGAAATTCGCCCAAAATCATCTCCAAACTTCAAATAGATTAAGGAAATGGTAACACAAACTAAACCACAATGTTCTACAAACACTAATGAACATAAAAGTACATCACTAACATGTATAACAACACTAGAGAAGATCAAGCAAAGAGTTTTTACAAGAAAGTTACACCAAACTCACAAAACCACACAAAATACCCTCAAATTCGATTCTACAAGGTCCTAAGATGAAACCTTGGCTCTTGATACCAATTGTAGAATACTAACTATGTTAGAAACATGATAACCCTTGTGATTTGTGTGGCGTTGGTGAAGTGAGGAGGAGAGGAAGAAAGGAACCTTGAGAGAAAAAGATGAAATATTAGATTGAGATTAAGTGAAGGTCCAACCCTCTCCACATGTGGAGAGGGGTATTTATACTTACAATAAAACGCCCACTCCCGGGCTGTGGATCAGGCAAACAGTGGGTGAAGACCCGTCCTTCTTCCACGGTGTTACTTAAACTAATACTAATTAACTAATAAACAAACTAACTACGAGCTAACTTAATGCTATTACAATCATTAGGTGACCGAGACTTTTACAGGAATATTTGTATTCCTAACAAAAGCGATGGAACCCATCTACATCGTTAGATAGATCTGGCCTGATCATTGAGACGTCTTCAATGCGATAATGATATAGTGTGTATTGTTCATGACAGGCCACACTCCTTCATTATCGCATTCAAGATGAGTGATGTACTTAGACTCTATTCTTTACTCAACATTTGTAGATTGTTTGTATCACTCTGTTTGCTTTATATATATGTATGATGTATTTTTGATATAAGAATCATGTTGCATTTGTATTGAGAGAAAAAGGAAAAAAAGTGATCATATGTGTGTGCGAATATTTAGGCTAAAACAACCAAGTATCAAAGATGGAAGAAGTATCAGCGATGGATGAAAAGCCACCACTTTCAAGTATGAACATAAACTTGTTCTGGTGTTTCATCCATTACTGATTCATCTTTGCTCTTTGCCAAAATACAGAAACAATTATCAAGTATATGTTCAACTTGCCAAAATACAGAAACAATTATCAAGTATTAGTTCCAAGAACAAAGGTTGTTTCAAACACACCCTGAATTGCAACATTATCTTTTATTTCATTTACACTATATTTTTTAAAATGTTAATATATTTTTTAATTTTTTTGCAACAAATCCATGGTCAGACTACTTTCCAAAGGGATATTTGGATCAGGTCAATCATGAAATTTTGCAGATTTCTTCAGGTCAATCATGTTCCATTGTGACTAGTCTTTGTTGGCGACTAATATGTATATAGTTCTGTCAAGAGTTATATATAAGCATTGATCCCTGGCAAACGCTCATCCCAATGGATCATGGTTGGCCCGAAGATGTTGAAAAGGTTCAAGCCACCTGTGGGAAACATCAATCCTTTCCTGCATTAAACATAGGTAGTTTGTGTAACACCCCCAAAATACCGCAGCGGAAGACTGTGTCATAGGGGTGCTACTTCATAATACAAAGTACAAGGTATAGAAAACGAACTCAAAATGAGACGTTTTGAAAAGTTACCATTCGATTAATGAATTCAAAGTTACAAACATGAGATTCCAAAGTATGATACATAAATGTATACAAAATGTTTTGAATGGTAAATGATAAAAGCGTAAGTCTTCAGAATATGCAGCTTGACTCTATGTTCCACGCACTAGCCTCGCCTTACTAACCTGAGATAAACATGCTAAAGTGTCAACACAATGGTTGGTGAGTTCATAGAGTTTGTCTTAAAACAGTTGAAAAGCCTTAAAAGAATGTTCACACAGCAAAGGCATCGTGAATCCACTCAGTTACAAGTCCCGCCATAAGAGACTTGTAACCTGTGTGTTCACAACCCACTGCTACAATATAGTATGATTAAGACATGTATAAGTTCATCAAAACAATTAAGCAATTAGTCGTGAGTCTACTCTTCATCTCCGAAGACCTCACATTTATGATGTATCCAACATTCACAAATGTTAGGATGTATCAATAGCCTCAATGGTCATCCAACAACTTAATTTGGAGCCATCGGAAGTCTCAATGGTCATCCAGCAACTTAATCTGGAGCCACTGGAAGTCTCACAATCAAGTATAATGCAATCATGTATATATGACATCAAGTATAATGTGATCAAGTATAAGACAATCAAGTATAAAACAATCAAGTATAAATGTTTTGAGTATTTGTACAAGTAAGCAAGTAGTTGTGCATGTATCCCCCCCAAAGAGTTAAAACAAGTATGAAAAAGTAGGGGCTATGACTCACCTTAAGCTTATGTAATTAGAAATGAAAGTGATAGTCGAATCGCGAAAGTCTCTAAGAGCAGCCTATAATAGAATGTTGCGACTTATGTTTGGAATAACGTCTAAGAATACGAAGAATTGCCAATATATGTCTTGCATAATGTTCATGATGTAGTACTTAGTATATAATGTAAGTCTTTGAATATAAGTCGTTTATGAAACATGTATAGTTTGTACATCTCTTACTACCGTTCGGGCCGACATAATTCAGAAGTCATGGAGTAAACGTTCGAGGAGCCAGGACACTTTAATTCGTAAATCCACAACTCATCTCGACGGCTTACTTAATGAACTCCTCACATGAGGCTCCCTACTATTGTAGTATTTGATAACATATATATAAGTTTTTGATCTTTAAAAGTTATATGGTCTTTAGCCGTGGCTTTGCCGTGACCTTGGTCATTGTTACCATGGTCTTAAGACTCAACCTTGGCTTTAGCCATGGTTGTGGTCTTGGCTTTAGGTCATTAGACCTCTTGGTCTTAGTAAAACATAACTATTATATAGTGACTTTGGTCTAAAAATGGGCTGTTAAGAATTTGAAGAAATTATCACTCGGAAAGCGTTTTCAGGGCTCGAGCTTCTATGTTCCTGAACGAAAACGGCGTTCCGGACAACTTTCGTGTTTTAACTTTTTGATGAATCGGACCAGAAGTGGGACTTTCAAAATTGGCAGAATGCAAAACAGTTTGCATAGGCAGTTTCGGCGTTTTGGTTTCGCTAACTTCTTATGGTCGTATCTTTTGACTCGTGTACTCGTTTTGGGTGATTCAAATTGCTATGTTTTCCTTTTGAAGTCCTCTTTATAACAGTAAGTAAGTGTCAAATATCATATTTATACTATTTTGGTCGTGGTTCTCCATAAAAATCACTAGTTTGCTTGTTTACTTGTCATAAGTTAACATATGTATACCAATACTTGTTTTATCCATTTTTAAACATCATGAACACAATACAAAGACCATATATAGCATGAAAGAAACATAATAAGCATGAAAATGATATTGAGCAAGAAAGTGTATAAGGGTTTGCTTACAACTTTTGGCTTTCTAAAGAAAGGAAGTCAAGTATAGAACTAGGACACTAAACCTAAGCTTGTAAACCTTTCACCATAACTCTTGTAACCCTTGCTAGCCTTGATCTAACCCTTGTGAAAACCATTTAACTTCAGCCCTAGTAACCTTGTGTAGCTCTTAATTCAACCATGGAATCACCAAACAAACTTAAGAACTAGGTAGAGAATACTAAGACCTTGAACTTTGTAGTGTAACTTGTATATTGAAGATCAAAGGATCATGGTGCTAGGATTAAAGGGTGTGGCGTTTTTATTGATGAGAAAGGAAGAAGAATGAGTTTTCTAAGTCATGAATGAGTTATTTATATACGCTAGGATGAGGAGGTTAGGAAAGTGTTAGGAAAGTGCCTAAACTTGGTGACAAAGTTGTAAATAAGTATGATCTAATGGCTAAAGTCATGAGATGATGCCACAAGTGTGAATCCCCCCCTAGTGACGGTTCATAAGGGATAAGGGTGACTAGATGAGTAGTCATGGTCTTTGGATGATAATATCCTAAGTATGTAGCTAGTTTTGACTCCGTAAATTGCTAACCGTAAGTTGTTAAGTCACGAAACGTAAAACCGGGTATCCTAAAAATATGAAACTTATAAATATGCTAGAACTTATCAATATACTCTATAATAAAATATAAAATGAGTGGTAGGTTCTATCGGGTGCTAAAACCCTGCTAAAAACTGGAAACACGGATCTAAAACGCGTAATTTGCGTAAAACGCTGAACTGAAAAACGTAAAATTCCAAAACTTTTGGAATTGTCCTAAAATGAGAGAAAATCATATTTCTATTGTTTATAATGTTTTATGGACATATCGGGATGCTAGAATGACGTTTAAACCTAAAAGTAAATCTCGGACACGGCTTTGTGATTTTTGCAGAAATGATCCGACGAGTGTGAAATTCTCGGATTATCATTAAAATAGTTTAACTTACGAGAATATGAAATAAAAAATTTTGATGTGAATAGTAAAAGTGAATAGTAAAAAGTGAATAGTAAAATTTCAGGAATAAAAGTTAACCTGAAAATGCGAATTGTTACAGTTTGGTTTTCCCATATCCCCTTTTTATACTCGTTTCCATGTGTATCTCAAATCACAAATCCTAGTTTATCAAATCTCTAAATAAAAACCTGCAGGAAGTATTCATAAACAATGTCTACAAACAACAAGAGATCAGCACAATGGGTTGAGGGAGAAGGTTCAAGCAGGTCTGCTTCAAAAAATAAAGCGGCAAAAAGTGTAAAAAAAATTAATTGGATGGAAATGCGTGGTACAATTGATATGCTGCTGAAAGAAAGAAATCAGGAAAAACACAATCTATCAAACAACATGCTGAGGATGAAAAGGAATACAAAGCAACAAAAAAACCATCTCTCAAACAACATCCCAAGGTGTACAAGACATTGGATGATGATGATTTTTCTGATGTGGAGTTTGATGGGTGGGATTACGAAGATGCGCATGTGGCATTTGACCCGGAGAAATCTCTAAAATTAGATTAGTAGATTTTTAGAATGTGTAACTTTTATTTCCAGTATTTTGTAATTCTTTATTTCAAGTTTTAATAGAAAATGTTTAATCTTAATTCCAGTACTTTTTTCATTGCTCAATTTTCTCATTACTTGTTGATATTAATATAATGATTCACCCTTTGCACTAAAAAAGATTCTGCTGCTAAGAAAACGTTACTGCAGCTGGTTTTGTACATTATTTTGTAATTTTTCATTTCAAGTTTTAATGGAAAATGTTTAATCATAATTCCAGTACTTTTGTCATTGCTCAATTTTCTCCTTACTTGTTGATATTAATATAATGATTCACCCTTTGCACTAAAAAAAAATCTGTTGCTAAGAAAACGTTACTTCTGCTGGGTTTGTACTGCTAGAACTGAGAGTGCAGGGGTGGATTGGTAACATTTACACTTAACGGTTTAAATCCCCAATCAAATCGATAATTCAGTTTCACGCACACATAATTTCTCTATAATCACAAACACTAACATCTTTTATCAATCATTTTCAAAATCCCCAAATCACAAAACCCTAATTCAAAATGGTGTTGCCAATTGAATCAAAACGCACATTTGTTGACAGACACAACATGGTCGCTTTTTTGAAGAAACCAGATGGTTCAGAAGGATTCACACAGATAATCGATTTCTTGAATGCTACCCCTATTAGGTATGCATTAACTGTGAATCCTCCTATATGCATTTCTTTTATTAAGCAGTTTTGGGCTACTGCTAAGGTCATAACTTTTAATGGAGAAAAACAGATTAAGGCTAAGGTAGATGGTCAACATATACTCATAACTGAGTCATCTATTAGGGAATCTCTTAACCTACCAAATAATGAAGTGATTGTGTGTCTTGAAAATGCCGCCATTTTCAAAGGTTTTAAAAAAATGGGGTATGAGAAGAAGAATGATAGATTAAAATTTTACAAAGGTCTCTTCTTATCTCAGTGGAAATTCTTGATTCATACTCTCTTACATTGTTTGAGTCCAAAAACAACAGGTTGGAATGAGTTTGGTACCACAATGGCATCAGCAGTGATATGCCTTAGTAAAGGAAAACCTTTTAATTTTTCAAAAATGATTTTGGATGGTATAATCAAGACCTTGGATGATGATGGTAACTCTTTATTATATCCAAAGTTTTTGCAGCTTATTATTCCAAATCAATTGACTACTATTAAGACACATGGAGAAACTTTTTATGCCACCTCACTACAAAAGAAAGTATTTTCAAATCTGAAAAATAATGGCAAGGATTTTTCAGGAAGGGTTCCACCACTTTTTCCATATATGGTGAACCTTCCACAAAAAAAGGGTGAGGATGTCATGGAAGGGGCTGCCACTTCTGCTGCTAGCTTAGAAGCAGAGCAGGCCAGTGGTAACATACATGAGACTGAGTATACAGCCGTTGATTCACCTCTCAGTGAAGGTAACACATCCCGAAGTGATGAGGGTAGATCTGAAACACATAAATTGATGGATACTGATGTACAAAATGTCAATTCCAATGATCCATCTCTCGAGCTAGGTAACCCAAGCCGAAGTCGTGAGGCTAGAATGAAACTTATACAGGCTTTGAAGGACAATTGTACCCAGTTAGAAAAGGATGTTCTTGGCCTCCAAAAGCGCAAAACAAAACAAGGTGAAAAGATCAAAAAGTTGAAAAAGAGACTTCGATATTTGGAAAGTCAACAGAGCTCAAGAAAAACTTAGTTCAAACGTTTGAAGAAGGTGGGCACAACACACAGGATGAGTTCTTCTAAGGCTGCTAGTTTGGGGGATCCTCCAAAACAGGGGAGGAATGAAAGCAGAGTCTCAGGGGAGGAAACAACAAATGCTGAAGGTGCTTGTGCTAATATGCATGTGGATATGAATATTAGGATTGATAGTGGTGATAATATGGATGATGACTATGTAGTTGCTGACAATGAGGGTAATGAGGCGGTTTTGGAAGATGTAAATAAACAGCAGGTAGTGGAATTTCTAGGTGAAAATATTGTACAAGCTTCAAAGATCATGGTGGAGACTAATACTAGTTTGGGAGAAACTGCTGCTACTAGTAATGTTGAACAACTGGCCAAGGTGGTACAAGATGTTTCTACTGCTGAAGAGGTTGCAAAGAGAGTTGATGAAGCTGAAATAGCTAAATTTATGGATGAGAAAAGGAGATATAAAGTGTCTAAATTTGAAACAGAAGAGCAAGTAGCATTCATTCTTCAAGAAAAGGAGAAAAAAAGAGCTCATGCAGAAAAAATGCAAGCTTTTATTGATGAGGATGAAGTTCTACAGGCTAGAATTGCAGAACTTTACAAAGATAAGACTTTAACTGATGATAACATAGTACAAAGACTTGCTGATTTGATAAATGAAAGAGGTGTAGAATTAGCTTTGAGTCAGCGAAGTAAGTCAATGAAGCAAGGTCAAAGTCAGAAGAGGAAAAGAAATACCACAAAGTCTCCGCTCATGAGTGTAATGAAAACATACTTAAAGAATCAAGGTTTTTGTAAACCTCATCAACTCAGGGGAAAGTCATATGACAAAATTGCACATCTATACTACCACTGCAAGCGATATATTGAAGAAAAGTTTATCCCCATGGGTACAGAAGAAACAGCATCAAAGAAACAAAAGATCATTGAAGACTAGCATGCTGAGAAGAAGAATGATTCACAAAGAAATGAAGACAGCTATTCTCTTGATCAAATTATGGTGATTGTTCCTGAAACATTATATGCTGATCCTATTCAGACATCCAATCATAGACTGGGAGATTTACAAAGATAAATTTGAAAAGGCTTGGAAGATAATCAGGCTTAGTGAAAGATCAGAAGTGTGCAAAAGTTTTCAGGAATTGATAAGAAGAAGTGACAGAGAAGACTTAGACAGATTATGGGAGTTGGTTAAAAAAAACTCAAAACAATCAAGAAGCCAGATGTGAAAGAGCAAGAGCTATGGGTTGAGTTACACAGGTTATATGAACCTGATCCAGCTGATATCTATTGGAACTTCCCAATTTATGATCTCTCAACTTCATGGAAGTTTTACGATAGCTGCCATGTACATCAGTTATCAACACAAGGTGGAGTTGATGTTTTTATGCTTGCAGAAAAAGAGTATCCTTTGAGTGCTAATTTACTTGTTGTGATGATATCTAAAAAGATCATATGTGAAGAAATTACAGAGGTAGTTAAAGATCTCATTGAAAGAATTCGTGCTCAGTATGAGAGACAAATGCAAGAACAGAATAAAAGAAGATAAGGTGTTTGGAGGTAGCAGGGTGTAGCTTCTCTGTTTTCATTAAACAGAGAATTGTATCTTCTCTGTTGTTTGTACAAAAGTTACTAATGCTATTATTAAGTTACTACTGCCATTACAATAGTTGTTTGTGTAATTTAGCCTATTGTAATGGATTTAGACTCCAAAAAGTCAAGCTTTTCTATGGCAATGAAAAAATTTGCAGTTTTCACTAGTATATCTACTTGCAGGCAACATAATTAATAACATAACATTAAAATTGATTAAAAAAAAACAAAACAAAACAAAAACAAAAACATGACATGATAAAAACATAACATTAAAATTCAAAGAAACATAACATGGTTGATAAAAAACATTGAAAGAAACTCTAAAGTCCCTTGACAAATGCGTACTTGTTGAAAAGCTTGAGCTTCACTTCGGCAATCTTCTTCTTCAATTCCAAAAGCTCGATAACGTTGGACTTTTGAAGCTTCTTAAAATACTCCAAGCACTTGAACATCTGCACCGAAGGACGCACAAGTTCCATTTCAGCCATGTACTTGTTCCTTTGAATAACAATATCAAGCAACTCTTGATATGCCGTAAACAGATCTTTCGCATACTTCACATCACACTGTGTCTCCCTATCAAAATACACCGTCATTTGGTATGGTAACTCAGTTGAGTTAGCAGCCACTTCAAGTTCCTGAAGAAGCACAAATTGAGACATTCTTACACCCTTTGATACAATTTATGTTTTACTGTTTTTGTTTACTGGATGAATGAGGAAGTTACTTGGGTTATAGCATATAAATAGGCGGGGTAATTACATGTGAAAATGTGTTTTAGGCGTGTTTGGGTAATAAATGCTAAACGTTTGGGTTACCAACATACACATCCCAAAATTTCCTAGCAACATTAATTTATGCCTAGCAGCATTAAGTTATGCCAAGCAGCATTAACATAATTAAAGTAGATTACAACTACTTCATTCCATTTAACTTGATGTTTTAACTTTATTTCGTTTGTAAATACAAGAATTTTAATTAGATTATAACTTTTATATTATAGTTTTAAATGATTGTTACAAACATTTAAAACTACAATATTAAAACAACAAATCTTTGTAAATTTTTAAAAAAAATAAAACAATCCTATCTATATTCATTTTACAACTAACTAAATCTATTTTTAGGTAATAATTAACATAATTTAAGTAGACTACAACAACTTCATTTATGTTACAAGGATAAATGTGTACATGGTTAATGATCACATATAATACTCTTATAACGTGGCCATAATCATGATTTAGATACACATTTATGATATGGTGTGACTATTGTAAAGCCTAGAGTCACATGATCGTGCTACAAATATATGTGACTATACACATTAGGATTTGGAAAGCAAACACACACTAAACTTTAGACACACATATTAACTTACATGACCATATGTATCAAATTTTCATTATGCTTAATCATGTTTCTATGGTTTAGTGTGACCATATATGACATTTGGTCACACTCTTCAAGTGTGTGACATATATTTGTCACTCTTAAATGCATATCGTGACTAACGTTTCAAACTGAGTTTTTAGTTGTCACACATTTCAAATTTATATGTGGCTAACTATTCAGCAAAGAATAGCAGTCACGTTTATATAATGTGTGACAAACTTGACTATATAATTTCGCCACATACGCAAGTACTTCATGTGACCATATATCTTTTTTAGTCACACTGTTCAATTGTGTGACATATATTTGTCACATATGTATATCTATAGTGTGACTAATGTTTCGAACTAATTTGTATCAGTCACACGTCCCAAATTAAAAGTGACTAAAATGTCGAAAAATATTTACCAGTTACCCTCTAGTCTCATATATACACCAATGTGTGACATATATTTGACGAAATGGTCACACAAGTCGGATCAAGTGTGGCTGTTTATTTAAGGCTGGTACATTTAGTCACGTAAATATGTTGCTGTGTGACCATTTGAAATACGCTATGTGTGATGAAAGGCCAAATCTGTACTAGTGCATGTTAGAAGCTTTTAACGGCTCGACATAGGAGTGAAGTACAATCTTATAGAGTTAGGGAAGATCGTACACGGCCCTACGAATGGAATTAAGGAATACAACCCGTCAATTAAAACAAGGTGTGACAATTCAATAGGTAGAATTGGATAGCTAGCAAGGAGTAACATATCATAGGTAGACATGCTTCACTTTCATTGTAGAATCTTAATTTACTTTTCTTGCACATTAGTTTATTTAGTAGTTTTTTGGTTAGTTGATTAGCAACTAATTCCGCCCCTTCTTCCAAAACTTGAGATTTTTACTTGATTTTCATAAAATATAAAAATACAAAAAGAATCATCCTTCACCTTTAGACCTAGTTAGATTAATTTCAATCCTAACGACACTATTCCTGAGTTGAAAGATCAATCCCCCGGTACTTGTCACTATACTATACAACAACGATCAGGTACACTGCCTAGTGGGGGTTGTAAGCTTCTCGAGATCCCTTGAGAGGTAAAACATGTTGCGAGGGCGCAATTCCCACGTATCACAAACATAATAACATAGATACCTGGTAGCTTTCTTTTTGGTGTATCATCTTCAAACATAGATAGATCAGCTGCAATTGATTTCTTCCTAGGCTCTTTAAAGATTACAGGTATAAAAATATATTAACTCAATCACATTTTTTACAAAGTTGAAACACACTGTTATACTCACAAATAATACAAACATGTGTTTAACAAAGATAATCAAACTCAAATACCTTGTGGATACTCAATCATGTTTTTTACCAAATTAATATTTTTTAACTCATTAAAACATACTGTTATAATCACAAAGAGAACAAACATGCTTATAACAAATATAATCAAACTCAAATACCTTGTGGATATCTTGTTTGTGCGCCACCTTCAAGCATGGAGGGATCAGTTACACTTGATTTGCCTTCAGAATCTTAGAAGAATATAATTATCAGAATATATTAACATTAATAATTTATAAGAAAAATTATTAACGCTATTACCGTTACACATGCTTGCTGTTGAATCTATTGGAGCCGTTTTCTTTTTGGATCCTCTAACTGATGAGATTTAACAAAACATTAATAAAAAAAATTATTATAAAGATATGCAAAACATAACAACAAACAAAACCATTATACCTTTTTCATGCAGTGGCGGCGTATCATTTTCAATAACGGGCGTATCCATTACAGTGCTTTGCTTTATAGATCCTTTTCATTGTATAAAAGTTAAAACACATGTAAGATAATGTAACAACCCATAAAATCTCATTTCTATCATTCCCATTACAAATACCTATAGTAGGTATTTCACAGGTAACTTTTTGCTTTTTATGTGCATTCATTACTTGCATGACTCACTAGAACTGCTCACGTACCCACACAAGCCAAATAACTCAACACTCACATCCTATAAACCCCTGGTATGTCAAGCATAAGATCACCACAACACCATAATAAGTAATCTACCAATCTAACACACTAAATATATCATAAAACCCTAATAAACCATCATTAAACCCTAATTAGGTCTATGTGCTTGCTAAACCCTATATGCTTAATTAAACTAGTTTGAAAGTGTCCAAGGCTTAAGTATGAGTTACCTTAGGAACATTAGGATACCTTTGGATCAATAGACACTAGTACAACCCCTTAGAACTTAGGTACAAGTCCCTTAAGAACAAAACCATAACTAGATCATAACTTTCTAGAATTAGATCTAAACTATCCCAAAACTTCACCATAGGTTACCACCACTTAGTATAAACCCCTTAGGACCTAGGATTAGTCATTAGCCACTCATAGGACACTAATCTAGGCACTAAACCATAGGATAAACCCTAATCTCTCACTAAACACAAATAGGTCATTTAGGTCACAAAACTAGGTCAAACCTTCCCAAATCTTTCCCATAAGCTACCATAACTTAATATAAACCCCTTAGAACTTAGGATTAGTCACCAAACACTTTTAGGAACCTAACCTAGGCACTAAACCTTAGGTAAAACCCTAAACTCTCACTAAGTAAAACTAGGTCTAAACATAACCTAAACTAGTAAAACCTAAACATAAGTTCCTCAAGCACCTCAACCTAGCACCTTAGAACCTTAGTCATGCTTAAGCACACACCCTAGCATCTCTAAACTAGCACACAAATAGGTGATGCACCTACTTGTCACCTTCTTCCTTAGTCGGCTTCACCACCACCACATAAACCCTAAACCGCCGTATAGACCTCCACCTACACCCTTATAGCTCCCATTTGTCACCTACTAGTTGTGGCTAGTCACTCCCCCCTCCTCGTGACACCACGACACCCAAAACTTGGCCACCAAGGCTTGTGAGCCCTATAAATACCGCGACCCCTCCCCTCATTTCAAACCATCCCAATCTTTCTCTCCACCTCAAATCTTCTATAGTTAGTAGTAGTATAAGATCCTTAGAAGTCCTAGGAGTCGAGTAGGGCAAGCCTTGAGGCCTTGTTGAGTCGTGTTGCCATCAAGAAAACCCTAAACCTTAGTTAACCCTCGTTAAACCCTAGCTAACCAAGTAAGCTTTCATTTCTTGTTTCTTAAGCTTTATTTTAGTCTTAGGATAGTATTAGGATGCCTTAGATGCCCTAGGAATCCTTTCCTAAGCCTTGAACCATATTATTTGCTAGTTTACTTTTTAAAACCCTAATTATAGATAAAACCCTAAATACATGCTATAAGCCCTTTTCATAAGCCCTAAGCTAGTTTAGATAACTTAAATAAGCTAATATTAGTTAAACGTAAGCTAGGGAAGTTAGTTGTTACATAAAATATAGTTTACATGCATTTAGGACTAGTTTTGCAAAACTTTACATGCATAAGGATATATATTGTAAATTCCTGAAACTATAAAGTCTAGGCTGTTTTTGACATTTCCAAGAAGTTATAAGTGTAAGGACTCATTTTGCAAAGTATAAAAACCTTAGGATAGAAACTAAAATAAGTTATAAACTAAAAAGGACTAGTTATGCAAATATTATAAAGTTAAGGGTCTAAATGGTAAATAAAAACTTATGAGTCCAAGGGTTAATTATGTCATTTTCCAAAAATAGAGAAGTCTAGGGACTAATTGTGTTAAGTATAGATAGTTATAAGTATAAATAATATAAGTATTCTAAGTTTAGGGTAGAAAATATAAATATATAAACTATAAGGGTATAAAGTGAATATATATATATATATATATATATATATATATAACCTAATTAAAGTTAGAAGCATAACACAATTGTTGGATCGATATACTCTGATCAAACTACTTCTAGAAGTTTAAAGTACTGCCGTGTCAAAGTGCTGCTCAAAGATCAAAGTGCTGTTCAAGGTCAAAGTACTGCTCGTGCATGGAGAATATTCAAAGTACTTCTAAAAGATAAGGACTAATATGTAATATTGTTTAAGGATTGCTATGTAATATTATCAGAATATTCTAGAATTAGTTAGGGATAGTTTATTTGCCGTTCAAGTATTGTAAACCGACTTAAGGTTTTCCTTATGCCTATAAAAGGAGCCTTAGGATGGTATTAGATGTATGCATTCAGAAAAACGAATACTAGAATACGACTTTAGAAAAGTTAGGGATTGTTAGTGAATCTGTCTTTAGAGAAGAAGGTTCAAAGTTGGTTTTAATATAATTCAAAGTTCTTCTTAGCTTTGTGTTAATAGATTCTGCATACTTTACAAAGTAACATCAGTGTTTCATTATTAATAGTTTTGAGTTATTCAAGATTGTTAAAACCTTACAAGCTACAAAGTAGTTTGATCAGAGTATATCGATCCAACAACAATAGTAGGGAGCTTCAAGTGAGGAGTACCATGTGGATATTTCATTTTGACGAGTTTGCCGGGTTTACGAATTAAGTGCCCTGGCTCCTCAAACGATTATTGCATGTACTTCTGGATTATGATGGCCCAAACGGTGTTATGGTTATAACTTAACTTAATAACAATATAGCTCAATAGTAGGGAGCTTCACGTGAGGAGTATTAACTTCTGAATTATGATGGCCCGAACGGTATTATGTTGATAACATAATACAATAGTAGGGAGCTTCATGGGATGAGTCATATACTTCTGGATTGTGATGGCCCGAACGGTGTTATATTATATCTAAAACATTAACGAACCTAAGAACAATAACTTAAGAAACTTTAACAAGATAACTAAAGCTTGACATATATCCAACCTACAACACACTAGGATACGTGAGTAAGGCAGTCTAGTTCCCGAGTCACTTTTTGCATCAATTAGATTTCCCTAATCCCAAGTGAATTCATAGCCTCATACTCTTTTCAAAAGCTTTCACTCTAAATGCTTACAAACCCTGTGAGGGGGATACATGCTACTTGCTTTACTTAAAACCGAATACAAGTCTTTCTTTGGTTGTTGCACGAGTAAACTAACTGCCATCACTACATAACCAAAATTCATGAATCTAATCATTTGGGATATTTTACCCACGCGAACGCGAATATAGTTGATAGATCTATTGGAGTTTGACAACTCCCGTTGGTATTAACATCTTTCTGGATGGAACCAATAAGTACTATATTTGAACCCACTGAAGGATTAACTTTGGAAAGTTATCCTTCCCATCCCCTCATGGTTGGGTCTGCAGCCCCCACGACCCTGATTGTTAACGTGTGTTTAATAAGCTTAGTGCAATATACCCTAATTGTACAATAATTTGCACGACCAGGCCTTCGATGATTATCAAAGGATATAGGGGATGTTGTGGTTGAGCCAAGCTTATGTCTAACCTGAAAATAAGAAATACGAAGACACTACCTTAAGTGATTGCGCAGGGGTTGGGCCTTGCGAACCACCTCCGACATATGAATAAGTATTTGGTATGTAAAGTTTTAGTGATAATATAGCAAAGTAGAGTTATTGAGATTGCATACCAGACTTGTGGATCTTCCAAGCTATTTATAGGGGAGAAAAACAGCTTGGAGAGTGCTACACCTTTTCCGGAGATCATGGGGGCGTCCCATGATAAGTGGCAACCGCTAGGGGTTAGTGTCTCACTCCTCCTGGTTTAGCGGGAAAGCTAAGGAGGGAGATGAGACGTGGGTTAGACTTGGTCTTCCCCATGTTTGGGCTTGGCATTTCTCCATCCTTACATTTCAACGAAGGATACCCAAAGGGTTTAATCCTTCAACTGGCGAATTCCCATATGGTAACTATGTCATTGGTGACTAGTTTTACGCCAATGAAAGTGTTAGGAGGCTAATCAGAGCCTGCGATTATGTAGGTTTCGAGCAACCGAAGGGGAGTCCTTCGACCTGTTTGGAGGGTACATTATCAAACCCCCCAGTCGAAAGTGATGTACATGTACGAAGGTACATTGCTTGTGACTCTTTCTAACTTCTGCATCATGCCCTTAGTCTTTCAAAATCGATAAAAGAGGGAAACATGTTTAGAAATTTAAATACGCATTAAAGGCGCCTATCTCATAGCGTCACAGTTACAACAGCATATTTATCGGAAACCCCAAACGTCCATTCAAAATTTAAATGTTCGTTTGGAGTCTAGATACGTATCATTTAGCATAACGTGTGCATGACATTCAATAGAGTCATAAGGTCCAATAAATACACATAAAACCGAAAACCCTAATTACCTTTATTCACACCTCTAAAATTTACACTCAGTTGTTTTACTGTTTCGAGCAAAAGGTAACATCCTTTTTCAACCTTTATTTAATACTGCATATATTGTCACGCGCCATGGATGCCAAACGTGTTATTAGGCAACAAAAATGCAACCTTTCCAAGGAAGCATTAGCCACCTTGCTAAAAGCTCACCCTATATACCAAAAATATAAAGTAATTCTTCCTACCGAAGACCAAAGCATTTACGATGTTCCCAAAGGGTATGTTGGCCTATACACCCATGCTTTCACTCAATCAAACTTAAGAATACCCCTCCATCCTCTGTTCCTTGAGTTGTTACAATATTACAAGGTGCATATATCAAGATTTAACCCATTTGGCCTGGCCAAACTAACCACCTACATAGTAATGTGTAGAGCGTATGGTTATGAGCCAAACCTGACCGTGCTATGGGGTTTCCTCAATTTGTGCCCTGGTGACGATTAGTTAACTCTTTCTAAGAGGGGAGAGTCAGATGTTTCCGTCTTAGTAACCAAACCTTTCACAAATATTACCAATTGGAAAGGGAAATTCTTTTTCGTTCAAAATATAATCATACCTCCACAATATCCAGCCCTTTTAGATGAGTCCTATCGATTTGACCACAAGAAATTCAATGATCCATTGTCGGCCAACGTTCTCAATGATCCACTTTACAAGCGTCTGGCACACTACCCTGTGAATGTACAAACCTTTCTGAAACATATCCTATATATGGCGGCCATCATTGATCATTGGGAGGGGTCTCCGTTGGAGCCTGAAATATGGTGTGAAGGAAAGAGTATGTCAACATATCTATTGAATAGAATAAGTAACTCATCTGATTATATTTATGTTCCTTTTTTCCTTTGTAGAAATGGCCTTCCAAAACTTTGTCGTATCTGGTGGTGCAAAAGAGGTTAGCTTTCTTCCTAGGGAGACGACGGATTTCAGCTATGGAGCTGGATCCCCCTCCGTTTCTGTGAACAATACTAACATAGAGACCTCCGCTGTTGGAGAAGATGTTGTAGCATTGGTTCCTCTAAACACAGAGGAAAATCCCCTTATTGTTGAGGATACTACCGATTCGGATAAGTACCTTGCCAATGAAGACCAGACCATTGTAGCTAGCTCCTCTGGAATAGGTAGCAAGGTACGTGAGAGGAAAGGAACCTCTACCAAATCTGTGAAGACTCCGTTAAAAAGGAAACTGGACATTCCTCTTTCTGCATCTGGGCTTGTGAAACAAAAAGAATCCCGTGACAAGGCGATTGTTTCTGTGTCCTTGGAGGATATCGAAGATGAAGACATTCATGGTAAGCAAAAATCTAATAAGTTCCTCTGATTTTTATATTAGATTTTATCTAATTGCCAACTATTAGGTAGGATTATCCAATACCAAACAATTGCCAAACTCCTTTGCTTGCCATCGATTGGTCGAAGGCGTTACCCCAGCTGGTTGGAAGCGTCTGCTTGACGATATGTCTCTTGAGAGGTTGTGCGATCTTCATGACAAGAGCTATACTCAGCAAGCCATTCTTGACAACCATCTCAACGCCCGGACAAGAGAGTTGATTCAAACTATGAAAAATTCTAAGGAAGAGTTGAGCATTGTTGTGGCTAGGGAGAAGAGCAGGGAATTGAAATATGCTGAATTGGAGGCAAAGTGTGACCAAGCCGCGAAGGAACTTGAAAAGAACCCAGTCGTGCAGGGCCTTCGAGTGAACATTATGAAGCTTGCCAGTCAACTTAAAGAAGTGCAAGTTGAGTGTGGAAAGCTCAAATTGGAGGGGTCTAAACTAATTGGCTTACAGGAGAGGGTGAAATCACTTGAGTCTAAATGCGAAGGTCTGGAAGCCGAAAGTAGGCTGCTAACGCAAGAGGGTAAACTCAAAGAGGAAGTAAATAGTATGGTCCTGCGATGTCAAGGTCTGCAAGAGGAAAGGGCAGAAGTTGTATCTAAGGTTGTCCCATACATTGCCATGGAATTATACCATAGTGATGAGGTTGGGAAAGCTATAGCAGATTTGGTAAATGTTGCAATTTACCATGGTAAATGTACCACATTGGAGGAAATAGCTGCAACCGGAGAGCCTGTGATACTGTCAAAGGTAAAATACTACCGTCCCTCCCATGAAAGGGAGTATGATCACATGAGCAATGTTCTGGCCTATGCGGAGTTTCCGTTTCTTATTGAAGAAACCATTGATCCCTTGGCCCCTGTTATGGAGCTTCTTTCAAAAAAGCCTCGAAGGATCCGACCACCATCCCCCAGTAAGAAAACTTCTCTCACGAAGCCCCCTATCCTTTGCGTTGTGAGGGTCCAAATTGATCCAAAAATGTTTGAAGGCTGCCATGTGGGCATTGAATTAACCCCAAGGGTGGTGTATACCCGAGGATAATGTTTATTTTTTCTTTGTGTTTTGTATGACAATGGTTATTTGAATATTTTCCCAATGTAATTTCACATTTGGTATCCTCTTTTCTTCTCATAACATTGTTTGTTAATGTTAGCGTCCAATCTAAGGTTTCTTTTGGGGAATATCCTTATTATATGTACTTTGAACCAAGATTTTTAGCAATCGTATAATTTGACTGCTGACGGAGGGTCGCGACCCACTCCGTCTTATGTCTTTTTTGGCGAGAATGGCTTTTAAATACCCTAAGGCTCTTAGGAAAGTTAATGTGAATTGCGATGGATGTTTTATTTATATAATACAAGACAAGAATGTCTTGATATATCTTTCGAACATTGAAACTTAACATACTTGGCTGAATAAATCTTTGTTGTGTGAAATAGAAGATTCGAAGGAGAATATTATATCATTAATTGGGTAGGGAGGATTACATCATTTTAAGAAATGAACACTAGGACGCCTACCATTAATGCTTCGTTCTCCAAATTGAAAAGAATGCAATACAAGGATTTTAAGTAAACAAAATGTTTTGAAAGCCGTAAGTCTTATATGTAAAACTTACGAATGTTAGTACCATTCCATGTCCTGTCGAAGGTCAAACTCTGCTTGCGCTATTGAGACAAAGAACATATTCGCCGGGCTTGAAAGTCGAAGGTCGAACTCTGCTGCTATAGTATCTTTCAAACTTTTGCTTGTACATAGCTTCTCTGATAGAGGCTATCTCCCTTCTTTCTTCGAGCAAATCTAGGTTTTCTCAAAGTCTTTCTTCATTTGCGGAGGTTTCAAAGTTCACCACACGTTCTGTTTCAACGCTTATTTCTGAGGGAATGACTGCTTCTGTTCCGTAGGTGAGGCTGAAGGGTGTTTCCCCATGACTTGACTTAGGGTGTGTCCTATGGGCCCAAAGAACCTGTGGAAGCTTGTCTACCCAACCTTGGTGACTTCGACCTAGTCTTCACTCGATTCGATTAATGATATCTCTATTGGTGACTTCTACTTAACCATTGCATTGAGGGTGATATAAGGATGTGAATGATTGCTTGATTTTCAGACCTTTGCAAAAGGTGGGAAATACCCCTTCGGCAAACTGCTTTCCGTTATCGGAGACAATGATGTGAGGTACTCCGAAGCGACAGATGATGTGTTCCCATACAAACTTTTCCATGTGTCTGCCTGTCACTGATGCCAAAGGTTTTGCCTCCACCCATTTAGTAAAATAGTCTATGGCAACCACCAAGAATTTTACTCCTCCCGGTGCCATTGGTAGAGGCCCAACGATGTCAATACCCCATTGGGAAAAGGGCCATGCAGATGTAACGGAGGTCATATCCTGCTTTGGAAGTCTAGGAACATTCGAGTGAATTTGGCACGCTTCACATTTGTGTATTATGTCTGTTGCATCCCTGTGCATTGATGGCCAATAATATCCCAACTTTATGATTTTCGAGACAACTGATCAAGGTCCTACGTGTAGACTACAAGATCCTTCGTGGACCTCATATATTATATTTGAAGCTTGTTTCGGCCATACACAACGAAGCTAAGGGGAGAGGAAAGATATCCTATATAAGTTGTCTCCTATCAGTCACTACTGTGGAGCCTTGATTTTGACTTTCCTTGCCAACTTCGGATCTTCTGGTAGGATTCCACTTATTAGGTACTCCCTGATCGGAGTTATCCAGTTGTCTCCTTCGAATATAACGTCCGACACTTCCTTCCTTTGAATGGACCTTTCTGCTAGTACTTCAACTAGGACCTCCTTGGTTAGGTGAGCAAAGGCCATCGAAGCTAGCTTGCTCAATGCATCTGCTTTCTTGTTCTGATTCCTTCGGACATGCTCAATCGTGTAAGATGTGAACTCATTTAGGATTTCCTTAGCTTTGTCTAGGTATTGTTTGATGGTGGCCTGCCTTGCCTCATAAGATCCTTTAATTTGGTTTGCAACTAGCTGCGAGTCGACAAAAACCAAGAGATGGCGTACCTCCATGTCTCTAGCTAAATGGACGCCTACTAACAAAGCCTCATATTCAGCCTCATTGTTTGTTGCTTCGAATTCAAACCACAACGCATAGGTGTACTCCTTTCCCTTTGGATTTACTAACATTAAACCTGCTCCCGAACCATCAGAACTAGATGCTCCATCTGTGTACAGTTTCCATGTTTCTTTCTCCTTTGAAGGCTTTATTTCAGGTATAGCCATGTCTTTGCCAGGTTCAGATGAGGTTTCGGCCAAGAAGTCTGCCAGTATTTGACCTTTTATAGAGTTTCGTCCCTTGTATTCTATCTCATGTTCTCCCAATTCGATGGCCTATTTGGCTATCCTTCCCGACTTCTCAGGTTTAGATAGTATCTGTTTGATGGTCTTGTCGGTCAGTACCGTGATGGGGTGAGCTTGGAAGTACCTTCTAAGACATCTTGATGCGTGAACTAGAGCTAGAATTAGCTTTTCCAGTTCTGGGTAGTTCAATTCAGCTCCCTATAAGACCCGGCTAACGAAGTAGATCGGGATTTGCTTCTTTTCCCTTTCTGCCAAGAGTACTGCACTGATACTTTCGTAGGATGCTGCGATGTACATATATAGTACCTCTCCTTTGATAGGGGCTGTGAGTGTGGGTAAAATTTCCATGAACTCTTTTAATTTTTTAAAGGCCGCTTCGGCTTCCACACTCCATTGGAAGGTTTTTTTATTCGTGCACCCTTTAAGAGTTTTGAAGAAAGATAGCGATCGATCAGCCCCCTTTGACAGAACCTACTTAGGGTTGCTAACTTCCCGTTAAGGCTTTGTACTTATTTTAACGTCTTTGGGGCTTGTAGATCTGTGATGGCCTTTACCTTCGAAGCGTTAGCCTTGATTCCTTGCTTCGTTATCAAATGCCCTAAAAACTATCCTTCTTTGACACCGAAGGAGCACTTCTTTTGATTGAGCTTCATATTGATTGCTCTTAACCGGTCGAACTGGATGTCGAAGAGTAAGTCTTCCTCTACCCTGCTTTTTATGACCATATCATCCACGTATGCTTCCAAATTTCTTCCTATCTGCTTGTTGAAAGCCTTATCTACTAACCGTTGATAGCATTCTTGAAACAGGGGGTTCATTCCATTGGGAGGAAGGCTTCCTCCTGTGTTGAACAAATACGGATTGCCTCCCACACCAGATGCCTGGGAAGGCTGCAGTGGAACCCCTGTATCAGTTCTCCCCAAATGTGTAGCTAATAGTGGAGGTAGGTTTACCTTAGTGTTTTCTCTTCGTTGGCCCCTCCCATTAGAGCCATCAGCAACCGTTCCCTATCTCCTTGTAGGGGCCCTTTCAGGGACTCCCTCAAAACCGACTGATCTTCCACTGGCCCTTCTAACAACAGGGGACCCAATACGTAGGATCGATTGAGTAGCCCCAGGAACCGAAGGTCTCGGCTCCATTTCTATCTCTTCGTCATATTCATCACTGGAGTATTCCAACTCCCTTCGCATCTCTGTGTTCCTAACTTGTCTCCTTCGGGCCCTTAACAAAGATTCTAGTTCTTCGTAATTAGCCTCAACGAAGGCAGGGCTAATGACAGGTTCTGTGTTGGCTGATGACGATGCATGGTGATTGGGTGTTATTTCAGGGTGAGAACGTGTTGTGAAGGTGGATGCCGTAATTACGGAAGACTGTTGTTGTCAGTTACTGGTATTGAGGTTAAAGTCGAGAAACCCAGTGGGGGTGTAACTTCTCTTTCTTGATTCATGCCGGAAAAGTAGTGAGTATGTTTGACTGGTTATTTGCTTGGAATAACGAGACCAATTGTAGCGGGTCCCACGGATGGCGCCACTGATTGTATAAAAATTTGCACGACCAGGCCTTCGATGATGATCAAAGGATATAGGGGATGTTTTGGTTGAGCCAAGCTTGTGTCTAACCTGAAAATAAGAAATATGAAGACACTACGTTAAGTGATTGCGCAGGGGTTGGGCCCTGCGAACCACCTCCGGCGTGTGAATAAGTATTTGGTATGAAAAGTTTTAGTGAGAATATAGTAAAGTAGAGTTATTGAGATTGCATACCAGACTTGTGGATCGTCCAAGCTATTTATAGGGGAGAAAACAGCTTGGAGAGTGCTTACACCATTTTCGGAGATCATGGGGGCGTCCCATGATAAGTGGCAACAGCTAGGGGTTAATATCCCACTCCTCCTGGGTTAGCAGGAAAGCTAAGGAGGGAGATGAGACGTGGGTTAGACTTGGTCTTCCCCACATTTGGGCTTGGCATTACTCCATCCTTACATTTCATCGAAGGATACCCAAAGGGTTTAATCATTCGACTGGCGTATTCCCATCTGGTAATAGGTCATTGGTGACTAGTTTTACGCCAATGAAGTGTTAGGAGGCTATCCAGAGCCTGCGATTATTTAGGTTTCGAGCAGGACCGAAGGGGAGTCCTTCGACCTATTCGGAGGGTACATTATCATACCCCACTCATGATAATTGTGCATGCATCACAATTATCACACACACACACACTATATTTTCCCAAATGGGTGAAACAACAGAACCCGGGGAACTTGTATTCACTAACACCTAAACCTATGACTCTCACTTAACACCTAGTGTTGACTTTTAAGCATGTATTCTAGATATATCACTTCTACGGAGATATGGCAGAAGGAGGAACTGAACTCGGAGGACTTTCAAACCAGTTATCATTCAAACATAACCTAACACCTAGACTTTGGGACCTCATTAAAAGTAAAAGTATATCTTTTACTAATAAAACTCTGATAATTAAATAAATGATAACTAAATTTCTAAAACGTCTCTTTTCGAGTCGTTTTCTATTACTCTAACTATGATTCTATGAAGTAATACCCCAAACATTTAATCCGCTGCGATCAGTGAAAAATGGGGGTGTTACAGATAAATAACCAATGTATAAAACAGTGTGTGTAAAAGGTCAAATAACCAATACACCTGCTGGACGTTTTTGAGTAGGTTTTTTCCCCACCGTGGTAAGTTGTTCATGTTGGTTGGAAGATGCATATTAATAAACGTACTCATTAATTTAACCTAAGCACAATGGACAATATATCATAAATTTTTGACGCACACGATACCTTCTAAAGAAGCTGCAGAATTTTTGTTTTCATTGGCTCTAGAAAGCCTTAAGGAGTGTCGTTTTCGTTGCATCTTTGATTATGTTTCTTCGGTATGATGGAGCAAAAGCAAGATCTGTTTGTATATATAATGGAGTACTAGGTCAAGAATATTGAGGATGATAACTATGTATGCGCTATTATTGGTCATAGAATATATCACAGAATCCATCCCAAAGTTATCTTCATATAAATCCCTAAATATTTGCGATTTGATAGTCGATTATGCCAAGTAAGCATGAATGTTAGGGTTCCACGATGGCAACCGAATTTTTTTTTTCAACCAATCAGATAGCTCAATTGTGCAAGGTGTCAATGACATAGGCATTATGCATGATTACTGGACATTTAGTGATGTCATGTACATCCTGTTTTATATATATATATATATATATATATATATATATATATATATATATATATATATATTAATGTGATTTTTACACATAAAAATTACAACTATATTACTAAACATATCTGAAAATAAACCATAAAAGGTGATCTAACGGTAAGAATACCAGCATTTCAAAGAGGAGGTCAATGGTTCGAATCTAAAGAGGAGAAAATTAATCCTCTTGTGGCAATAGAGGTTCACTTGTGCCGACTTCTGGATATCTGGTGTGTGCTTATTCACACACCTTTTTCTGGCCAAATTAAGACCAAAACAGACACAAACTAACCATAATTGCCAAAGATATTGTGTTTTTGTGTTTGTGATTGTGCAGGAACGGATATTTCAGAAATTGTCATAAATCAGGCCAAAAAAGACAAAAACGAGCACGAGTTTCGAAAACGTGTCAAAAGCCAGAGCCGGGGAAGCAAATTACCATTTTTGAGCTCAGATTGTCAAAACACACCTTGGGGAATCACAAAATGCCAAAAATAGTCCTTGGAGTAAAAGTTTGCAAATTGACAGAAATGGTCCCTCAAGTTTCAGAAATTGACAAGATTGGCCCATGAGTATTTATTTGGGAAGAAAACTTTTTTTACATACCAAAGGACTAGTCTTCACCCTCCATCTTTATTGATGAGATTAATCCCAACAATTTAAAAAACCCACTTTCATCATTTTATTTTCAAATATTAATATATTTCGAACCGTTAATCGTTAAGCGAAAAAAAATACGTATACCGTTACGACGAGCATGTGGAAAACTAGAAGGGGGGTTGAATAGTTTTACGTCTTTTTAATTTGTTACAAAAGATTGTTTGAATGTTTTCTTTGTTTTCAAAAATTTAGATTCGATACTATGTGATTTCAAGTCTTGCACAATATGAACAACAATAAATATGTACGATATAGCAATAATAATGTAAGTAAAGAAATAAATGAGAGATGGAAAGATCGAACCGCGAGACAAGAGATTTATAGTGGTTCGGCTACAAGGTCACCTTCCTTGCCCTACTCCACTCCCCGAGCACCTAACTCGAGAGTTTTCTTCACTATGTCAACAAGCTCCCTTATGGCAGAGAAAACCTTACACACCAATGTACACACCACAACTTCGTCACAACTTGATCACAACTTCTTCACACCAATCTACTTCACACCAATTTTTCTTCACACCTTTCTAGTTCACACCTAATCTTATTCACACCTTTCTACTTCACACCAAACTTCTTCACACCTTTCTACTTCCTAACTCTTCTACTTCACAACCAACTACTAACCAATCACACTACTTATATACCTAGCTAAACTATCTTCTATCAAACATTCACAACTAATTACACAAAGAGATAGATACAATGGATGATGTTTTAACAACTTGGATGTGGAGATCACAACAAGTTGTAATACTTTTTGTCTTGAGGGATAGAAGTATTCTTCTCTTTCACTTGAGAGGATGATGTTTGGATCACTTTGAAACAAAGATTTATGAATGTATGATCAAAGGATTAAGAGAATGGAAACGGAGATCTAGAACAGAAAGTTTAGGAGTGCAAAAGGTAAGAAAAATCTGATAAATGAACTAGTATTTATAGAGACAGAAAATACTGTGCAGGACCGTGCCAGTCCCCTTAATTCATGGCCGGTCCCCTTAATTTTAAGGGGACCGCCCCTTATAATTAAGGGGGTCGCCCAGTTGTAACCGCCAGAAATTCTGTCTTTTAGTGAGGAAAGTTTATTTCGTGAAAAACTAACTGATTTTGGTTAAAATTTTGAATTCATATATTTAGTATGATTAAAACATTTTTCTTTATTACCAAAAGTGTTTTTCAAAAATATATAATATGTTTATATATTAAAATAAACTTTGTAATAATTAATTAAATACCCCTTTGATCATAGATTACAATAAACACTTTGTTATTCATACCTTAAGTGATTTGGATGTAAAGAAAATGTTAATCACAAAATACTTGTTTATGTCATAAATTTTAGTTCAATGGGTTTATGTTTTGTAATAATTAAAACATAGAGATATTGATAATATGTTAATAATGTTTTTAGGCATTATTTATGTCAACAAAGCATTTAATTATCTTTCCATAGATAGGCAATTTGATATATTTTCAACAATTTTTTTTTTTCATTTTTTTCACGTTTTATTTTGTTACCAAAAAAATCACATGTGATATTACATTACATATCACATGTGATTTTCTCTATAACGAAAAAAAGGTGAAAAAATGAATTTTTTTGAGCCGAAAGTATATCAAAGTGCCCGTCTATAGAAAGATAATTAAATGCTCGTCGCGATGGTGTAATTATTTTCGCTTAACGATTAATGGTTTAAGAGATATTTAAATTATAAAAAAAATATGTGAAATATTAAAATACTTTGAATCTCAACAATTGATTTCTTTTTAGATAAATGGTGGGAATGAGTCCCTTTGTATGTAGAAAAAGTTTGATATGTAAAATAACTCTCCTCTCATATGTTTTAATTGTATAATTTTAAAATTAGTTTGTTTAAACAATCTACTAACTATATAAAGCAAGCTTTTGAAAAGCAATCTCTAACCCAAAATTCTTCTAAATTCGCCACGTGAAAACTCATTTTAATCAATGGCCTGTATTGCATTTCCCTCTTACCATTTAATAAGTCAACAAAATAACAACACCTGCCAACTTAAAACCCGGAATCCATTTGTAACTGAAACCCTTCAAACCATCACCTCCCCCAAATCAGTTCATCCCTAAATTCAATCCACAAAAATACGATGAATCAAACTACATAAAACATTTGATTTTGGTCCCTATCAAACCCAAATCCCTAACAATTAAACAACTATGATTCATAATCCACAAAATTTTGGTTCCGGTTGATGGATTGTTCGATTCTTGAAGGCAATTTATTCCGGCAACCTAATTGATAGCAATAACAGGTTATTAATTTTTATATATATATAGATAGTTTTGTCTCAGTTACATGTTTTTTATTTTGACCTGCTATGATAGCAATTACATGTTCATGTTCATGTTTTTTTTTTTTTTTTTTTTTTTTTTGATTGTTTTAACATGGTATTTCTAATATGTTATCAATTTTTATTAATTAAATCCTCATGTTTTTCTGATGATGATGATGATGTTCCGGACAATAACTAAAAACTGAATCATTTGAAAACAGGATATCATTTACAAACAGGTGTTTCATGAAGAGGTCACCAAATGTTTGATGAAACGTCTAAGATATAGGATATTAAGGAAGAGGTAAATGCTTAATACCATAATATACATGTATTTCTTTGTTCATATAGTGGGCAGTTTACCCGTTTATTTAAGTGTTTGGTTGAGGTTCTAAGTATGCTAAAACGATTAGGTTAATTTTTCAGTCGTTTACCTATTTAAAATCAATGTTTTTGACAAGTTGGAAAACTACTCAAAATGGTTAAATTTTGGATACGTGTTATCGGAGTGGGCTTTTTTTATGATCTAATTTTATTTGATTGCCTACCAAAGAAATAGTTTAATTATATACCATGTGACAACGCTACAAAAGTATCATCTGTGTCAGCAGCAGCCTAACAGCCCAGTCAGCAATCTCCAAAGTCCAAACAACCCGATTAGTAGCAAACTGAACACCCGGGTCAGCATCTAGACACTCCTGACAGCAGCAAACCAAACACCCTGACAACAACTTACAAAACAACCATGATAATAGAAAACAAACACCTCTCAACCCTATGACAACAACGAGGATGTTATATTTCTTATGCTAAAACATTTTTTCATATATTTGTTAATATAAGTTCTGTTGTGATGATTAGACTTAACTACAATTGAAATGAGCGAAACCTGGGAAGAGTACGAGATGGAAGGTATCATGGTTGCTATTGGTAGACATGGTACAAATTATGGTGGGATTGCTTGGTAATTTTAGCGATTCCGAAGGATCATGCTCCTCGACATGGTAAGTTCTATATATAAAAGGCGTGAAACAATCGCTGTTGCAACTGTTTTCACAAGCATGACTGTTAAGCCATTATCTGTTTTCGTTGACCTTCATTTTCCTTTTCATTATATCTACATGTAATATTTGTCTTAATATTTAACAATTTGAAATTTGGCAAACTGAGTATTGTTATCGTAATTTATATATTTGTCTTGTAGAAACCTTGGATAAGATTAACCAGGTTGCAGGCTTTCAACTTGGATATGCTATGAGGTTTTTGTTGAGGTATTGAGCCATAATCTTAGATTACTATCTCACTTGATAATTACCTTTTTGCCTGTTTATTTGTTTATTTATCTTTCTATATTGTCAGGGAACTTTTGAAGTGATGTAACAGAATTGCAAGGTTTCAGGTCCCATTTTTTTTGGAGATAATCTGCTAGCTTTTGTCGCTAAGCGCATTTATCAAGAGGTTTTATATTATTAATATTGCTACAATATTTCCTTGATTGTATTTTATGATTTTAATTTTCTTTAATAGTTTTTGTTTTGCAGGCTGTTGATGTTTTCGCAACCTCACCAAGCTCATGGGAAATGCGTTCAAAAACTATGAAAGAGTTAGCAGCGATATGGGAATTACCAATCTCAAGTGACAATAAATTATTTCCCGCTGAGAAATATGTTGTTCAGGAATGTATCCTTTTAATGTAAGAATATCTCAAGTGACAATAAATTATTTCCCGTTGACAAAACATATATCGTCATTTTTGTTTTCAGGTCAGATTAAATCGACGGAGCACCTTCCTACTGGTAAAACTGAATTACTTTGTCATTTTTGTTTTCAGGTCCATCTGGTTATCCATTTTATCGTGATTGAAATGCATTTAAGATTTCTGATTAATGTAAAATATTGTTTTGTAAGCTATTAAAGTGGTCAAACCTGATCATATGTATGCATATTATGACACGAACTCAGTGGTTTCATAGTCGGGTAATGATTAATAGGTATGAAGAATTTAGTGGTACTGAATACCGTTATGTTGGCTGTACCGAAGAGTATATTTCCCTTGAGTAAGTTCATTTTTTGAAATTGTTTTGAATCTTGGAATAGTACCTTCCCTTAATAGTCGAGTAGTAAAAAAATAAAATAAAAAAATTATGATTCCTCACCGTGGCACAGTCGAGATCTTGAGCAAGCAAGGGAGATAGAATCTCTGAAAATGGAAGCTAATGTTGGAGGTGGATTAGCTATTAAGAGAATATGTTGCTGCTGGTTCTAAAGGGTATTTCTTTTATTCATGCTATCTCAGGTTGGTTATGACTTATGCTATTTCTTTTATTCATGCTATCTCTTTTATTTGACATCAGAGGTGTAAAAATGGACACTTTGTGCTGGTTAGATGACGAGTCAAAACGAGCAACTTTTGTACTAATTGGGTTTAATTGACTGATACTACAAAGATGGCAATAAAAGTTAATCTACCTTTTATTGACTGTAAAAAAAATGTATTTGTGGACATTGGCCTTGCGAGTATAGTTTAAATTTCTGTAATTTCTCTGGTTAAAGTTATCTAACCCGAAACAAGTATAGTTTCATGCACTATTTATTTAGTTTTTGGAACAAAATTTTCTAGTTGAAGTTATCTAAATGGAGATGTTTAATTTCATGATTTTCCAGTATACAGATTGTAATTCTGATCGAAAACTCATACTTGATCCGGTTAGCATTCAAAAGAGGTTCTTTTAGAAGTGGAAGTTATTATCGAAACTGAAAATAGGTAACGTTTAATGCAGGTCTAAATGGATATTGCAGTTGCAGCCTGCTCTTGCTGCCTGTTGGACAACTGGTATCGGTGTTACATGGGTCCAATTAACAAGTTATGAGCTTTAAGAAACTATAAAAATCATTTAATGGTTAGTAAAGCGGGAAGCGGCGGATCACAGGAAAGAGTTGACTAGACAAGGTACGTTATAGTCTTTGACTTTCGATAAGTTACAAAATGCCATGGATAGCATTGGTAAATATTATTGCTCATTTATGATTTTTTTTAATGGTTTTGGTACACCTTCTTATATCTTTTTAATGACACAGTATGATTTTTGTAATATGAACAATTGTTAATGGGAACTTGCTTTTTACACTATATATGTGTAATGCGTGTTCTTGACTTAGTTTATTCCATTATTTGCAGGTGATATAGTCAAGAAAGTATCTAACAACAACATCCAAAGACCCTCCGAACAGCAAGCAAACACCCCTTAACAGTAGAAACCAAACACCTCGTTACAGCAGCAAAAAACCATAACATGATTATCCAAACACCCTCTAACAGCAGCGAAGCAGCCCCTAATAGTAGCATCTAAACACCCTTTGACAGCAACCAAAACACCTGATGCGTGGGAATTGCACCAGGCTTTACCTCTCGAGGGATCTCGAGAAGCTTACAACCCCCACCAGGCAGTATACCTGATCGTTGTAGTATAGTATAGTGACAAGTACCGGGGGATTGATCGTTCAACTCAGGAATAGTGTCGCTAGGATTAGAAAACCTAAAAACTAGGTCTAGAGGTGAGGGATGATTCTTTTTGTATTTTTGTGTTTTTATGAAAGCAAGTAAAAATCTCGGGTATTGGAAGAGTGGGCGGAATTAGTTGCTAGTCAACTAACCCAATAACTACAGATGCAATCAAAATAAAATGACAAAAATGAAAATAAACTAATTTAACTAGTGGTGTGAACAATATATGGGAGAATTGTGTTTACTTAGATTTCACTACTCTCTAGATATCTTTTTCAGGTTAATTACTTGTTACAGTTGCGTGGATGACGGGTTATATTCCTTAATACCAATCATGGGGTGGCGTACTTACTTCCCCAATTCTATAAGCTCCTACTTCACTCCTATGTCGAGCCTGCAAGAAGCTTCTAACATGGGATCACTAGAATTCGCTCATGCATTAAATACAACCATAAAAACCTAGTACACATCGGTTCATGTTTCTTAAGACGTTCAAGCAAGTTACACAATGGAGATCTGCCAGTTTTCTTAAGCCTAACATTGAAATCATTCATCCATTACAACTATAAACAAGCAATCAACCTATAATCAAAATCTAGGTTTCATTACATCTAAGCAAACACACACAAGATCTAGCCTAGCATGTTAAAATTAAGACAAGCGTAAAATATATTCAAACAACACATAGACATATTGAATGAATTGAAAGGATACTTATCTCAATTGAACATGAAGGGTTTCAAGAGGTGAAAACCCTTGAAAATACTGTTACAAACGAGCTAGGGTTTATTATGTTCGACCCTAAAATTCTCCACACAAGTTCCTCTTTTTTTTAATGAATGAAAATTGGAAAAGTATATATAGATTTCATGAGGTGACGGCGTCAAGAGGAAAGTTCTGACGCCGTCATCTCGCCGCCAAAAATCTTCTCAGATTGCCTAGATCCAGATCTGACGCCGTCATGTGTATTTCTGCTCTTGGCCATCACCACTTTTACTCTTGACGCCCTTGTTCTGACGCCGTCATGTTTTCTCTAGGCCGTCATCCATTTTGCTCTTGACGCCGTCATCTACTATTCCCAGCAAGGAAAATTAAGACTTTGCCGTTTTCTTCACTTTTATGCTCCAAAAACGTCCAAAATGCTTCCTTTTCCAGAATTCACTCCCAAAGTACCTAAAATCACAAAAAGAACGATTTAGGGCAATATTTGATCAAATAAATTCCAATTCCGGCTTAAATGACCCCTTAAAAACGGATCATTTTTCGCCTCATCATATACCCTTACACTTGAGATTTGCTTGTCCTCAAGTAAATGCGCTTTTATTCTAATCAAAATACAAGTTAGGGGTCATTTAACACTAATATAAAAGTAATTACAACAAATAATCGTTCCATTAAAGACCAAAGACAAGCACGGAGGTCATACACTAGCACCAATAGTGTTTAGATACTCACATCTCTCGGGTGTAATAAAGTATATATCACAATATGAAAATAGAAAATATATCTCACTACCTGTCATAGCAAAATAGATTACCATAGGCTTGGGAAAAGATCAAACCTCCACCACATGGCGTAAGCACCTAGGATAAACTATCAAAGAGGTCTTTTTAAAGGGTTGTAATATTAGGTGTAGGGATATGGAATACACGGTTTTGTTGGATATAAGCAATCTTTACTGGTGGCGAGTTAATCATCTTGGTTAATTACATGTACAATATGGCGTTGCTAAGCCAAGACTAGACTCGACTTAAGCTAATAAATGAAAAATAACAAAAACATAAAATGAAACGGGATGGTAGTCCGTATGTTTTTCTCTTTTCTTTTTCTATTTTTTTTTCCTTTTTTCTATTATTTTTTTTTCCATTTTTTTTTTTTTTTTTGCATACACTCTTACCCTACCATCCAAAATAATACATCATAGGGAATCAACATTCCCCTTACACTTGAATTTTTACATACTTTACAATAAACTAATCTAGTGACTCGAATCAAGATAATCAAAACACTTGGAGTACTTTTAAGAATAACGCACATATGGGGGTAATAATATAATGTTCTTCCCCATTACTCCATAACATTAGTACTTTACCCATGAGTCCCAATCGTCCCAAAACAATATGTACAAGGATATGATCGACTTAGCAACCATGTAATCAATTAGATAATTAACTAAGGGTTTAAACAAATAATAATGCATTAAAGATGAGTGCATACACGGAAGGCTAAGGCGATTTGGGTGTACATTTAAGTGGGGTGTAACAAATTCTTCCTTTAAGTAAGATGCTTAAAGTTAGAAACGAAAAGATAGGCTCGGAGGGGTGTACTAGGGGTTTCGTGTACTAAAAATGAGTACAACGCTAAGGTGTGGAAAAATTAATTGACTTTACTAGCAAAGTAATATGACTTAAATGGTCAAGTAATTATGATACGGGTTTAACACAAGGGTGATCCTAATGCCTCTTATCATGTAGTAAATCCTACTACACGAATGTAGTCTCACTAGCGGTCTCGGGATGCATCACTAACGCAAGTTCTAGAATCTAAATGCTACCGGTACACTCATAAGCACTAATAGTAAATGCTTTTCCTATCAAATTTAAAGGCGAACCTCACATATTTGGGTGGAAAATTTTTCTGAATAGTACGGTTTTATGCTAGTCGTACGACTCCTATCCATGAGACGCTTGTTATGGCTAAAGTTTCACTCCTAAATGTTGTAAAAAATTTTAAATTTGGCGCTAAAATTACACTAACTAGTATTTCTCATAGTTTTATTACACATCTACCATCAAACAAACAAACTCAAGCGAAAGAGTGTCCTATGAGGTATTATTATTTACCCTCCCCTTACACTTAGGATGAACATTGTCCCCAATATTCAATTAAAGATTGTAAAAGTAAAACAGGTAAAAGAATGAAATCAAATACTCCCCTGATTCGCTCGGTATGGATAATATGGTAACCAGGTTAGATCTTCCTCCAAGAAAATGAACAATCAAAGCTTCCCTTCCAGAATATAAATCATCTTCTTGTCAAACACAACCTGTTAAACCTGAGAAAACAAACAAGGCAACCTCGCGTAAAATCGGTGGCAATCTATATATGCTAACAAATCCTAGAAAGCAAAGTAAGATATAATGCTTGTGGAATGATGTTTGCAGATTTCCTGAGTTTTATAAAACTAAAGATTCAACAAAAACTTTAAGACTCTGTTAGAAAAACAAAACTAGCAAAATTTTCAGATTTTTACACGTGACGCCGTCAGAAGTGACCTGCAGAAATCTTTACGTTAGGTTTCCGGAAAATTTCTGGAGAAACTTAGGTCCTACTTCCTGGAAAATCCTGCAAAACATAATTATGACTCGATACAAGCATTTGACTCTAACAAATACAAATATACATGTTCATTTAATATTGTGGCGACCATGATCAATTTTTGTTTCTTAAAAACATATTTGGGGTTTCCCCTTACACTTATCTTTTGCGAAATACCCTTGGATGAAGTTAAGACAAAGCCAAATGACAAAATAAAGTATTTTCACCATTTTAATTTTGAAACATGGTCTACCAACAATAAAAATAAAGCATGCATACGGAAACAAATAACAATCAAACAAAATAAAAATCACACAAAGCATGGGTTGCCTCCCAAGAAGCGCTTTTCTTTATTTACGAGTCTTGTAGCTAGACTCAAGGTCATGGGTTACTACGTGACCTCATCGTTGGTTTCACTCTCTAGGTCATCTCCTATATTAGTTTTGTATTCTGGACCTAGTTGCAAGCATTCTTTGTAGAAACCAAGCATCCTATTCATCACATAATCTACTCCTCTATGTCTATCCTCATCATTCTTATAGTAAGCCGCTTGTTTATGTTCCTTTTCTACGTTCGATAGGAGGCGGTATTGTTCAATCTTATAGGGCATTTGGTAGGCAATCTCATCATTCTCTTCCTTTAACCTAATTATCCTTAGAGTCGGATCATAACTCATCTTGGTGGCCTCAACGAACGGTTTTCCGAACACTACTTGACTTAGGCAAGCATCTATCACCGGACGAGTATCATCTACTATCATAAAATCGGTCTCATAAGTGAAATTTCTGACAATCACATGCAATCCTTTCACTCTACCTACAAAATTACTTATCAAATTCTTGTTGGGCATCATCCTATAACCAAGTTGTTTCTTCATTACCCAATTATAATAAGTCCTAGTCATGATGTTTATAGGAGACCTAGGATCGATATAAGCTTTCCATACATGCATATGCCCAATGTTGCATGGTATGTTGATGTTAGAGGGATCTCCCATTTTAATAAGGGGTGAACCAAGGATATATGGTGTCTCGGGATCATCAAATAGATCCTTGTGATAGTCCCGTTCTTCCTTGGTGGGCAACTTATCAAAGTACTCTTCTACAGTCTCTACTTCCTCTAACTTTTCTCCCTTATTAACCTCAACTTCCTTAATTTCATCCCTAGTCTCGGTGTCTACTCCAACTTCATCCTTGTCACTTTCTTCTATCTCCTTATCCATTGGCTTAATGGTGACAACATTGACAAAGTGGACGTGTTTGGATGACGAGGGGTCCTTAGTTTGGATTCCGCTATTGGCGTCCCTAGTGTCCATCCTAGGTGTAGTTAACGCTTGGTTGTTGAGGGCTTTCAACAAGTTGTCAATCTTATTGGTCATCTCCGTTTGTTGTTGGTTGAATTCGGCTTCAAACTTAGCTATGCGAGCTTTTTGAGATGCCATAAACTTGGACATCAATCCTTCAAGATTGTTGGTACTACCATAGTTGTTAGAAGGATTGTTGTTGAAAGTACGGTTGGAGAGTGGACCGTTTGGTTGGTAACGATTAGACGGATTGGAGGAATTGTTTTGATTTTGCTTCCACCTAAGGTTTGGGTGATTTTTCCTAGAAGGGTTGTAGGAATCACCGTAAGGGTTTGGCTCGGGTTTGAAAGTGTACCACTTATCTCCCGCTTCGTCGGTACGCGAGGACGCGTAGTCCGCAAAAGCTGTTCCGGGGAGTTCCACGCAATCACGAGTGTCATGGGAACCACTACATAATTCGCATGAAGAAGTGATTTTGTTCACTTGGCTTGAAGGCTTAGGAGCTTCGTAAGATTTCATGAGAAACTTGACTTGATCCTCAAGTTCCATGATCCTATGGTCGGGAGTGCTAATATTGTTCGAAGGCAAAGATATTGCCTTGACCGTTTTGTTCAAATCACGGGGATCATTCCAACTTTCGTTGTCATAGAGAGCAAGATCTTCTATGAGTTCCCATGATTCTTCCGCACTTAGATCACGTAGCTTGCCACCGGCCGATTGGTCAATGGTTCGCCTTGTGGAAAGATTGATGTGGTCATAGAAGATTTGGACTTGGAGCCAAAGATCTATGCCATGATGAGGGACTTTTTGGAGTAAGTCCTTGAAACGAGTTCATGCTTCATATAGAGTTTCACCTTGACGTTGTTGGAACATCAAGATATCATTTCTAAGCTTGGTAGTTCTCCCCGGTGGGAAAAATTGAGCAAGGAAACGAGTGGTGAGATCATCCCATGAGGTGATGGATCCCGCGGGTAACCGTTCAAGCCATTGACTAGCTTGATCACGTAGAGAGAATTGGAATAGGCGTAATCGGGTTGACTCTCTAGTTGTAACATCAAGGTCTATAGAATCTACGATTTTAAGGAAGTCCTTGAGATGTTGATTTGGATCTTCGGAATGAAGTCCATGGAATGCACATCCGCTTTGCACCAACCGGATGGTGTCGGATCGCAAGGGTGACACATTGGCTCCTTGGGTGAGCTCAATGGTGTTTCGGTAGCCTTGGTGGCTAGGTCGGGAATACTCTCCTAGGGTTCGGGGCCTAAGAGGTTGGTTTGCTAGTGGTGGGTTTTGTGGGTGGTCTTGTTGTGGTAGTTTGATGGGTTCAAAGATGTTACCACCTTCCATGATGTCGGATGGTAAGGAGTTACGAACAAAAACACGAAGAAATAAGATAGACTAAAGAAAACCTAAAAATAAAAATAAAATCTTACTAGAAAAGGAATCTAGCAAGTAGACCTAATAAAAAGAAATTCTATCCTAGACAATAACTATTCCCCGGGCTGCGGCACCAAAAACTTGATGCGTGGGAATTGCACCAGGCTTTACCTCTCGAGGGATCTCGAGAAGCTTACAACCCCCACCAGGCAGTGTACCTGATCGTTGTAGTATAGTATAGTGACAAGTACCGGGGGATTGATCGTTCAACTCAGGAATAGTGTCGCTAGGATTAGAAAACCTAAAAACTAGGTCTAGAGGTGAGGGATGATTCTTTTTGTATTTTTGTGTTTTTATGAAAGCAAGTAAAAATCTCGGGTATTGGAAGAGTGGGCGGAATTAGTTGCTAGTCAACTAACCCAATAACTACAGATGCAATCAAAATAAAATGACAAAAATGAAAATAAACTAATTTAACTAGTGGTGTGAACAATATATGGGAGAATTGTGTTTACTTAGATTTCACTACTCCCTAGATATCTTTTACATGTTAATTACTTGTTACAGTTGCGTGGATGACGGGTTATATTCCTTAATACCAATCATGGGGTGGCGTACTTACTTCCCCAATTCTATAAGCTACTACTTCACTCCTATGTCGAGCCTGCAAGAAGCTCATAACATGGGATCACTAGAATTCGCTCATGCATTAAATACAACCATAAAAACCTAGTACACATCGGTTCATGTTTCTTAAGACGTTCAAGCAAGTTACACAATGGAGATCTGCCAGTTTTCTTAAGCCTAACATTGAAATCATTCATCCATTACAACTATAAACAAGCAATCAACCTATAATCAACATCTAGGTTTCATTACATCAAAGCAAACACACACAAGATCTAGCCTAGCATGTTAAAATTAAGACAAGCGTAAAATATATTCAAACAACACATAGACATATTGAATGAATTGAAATGATACTTATCTCAATTGAACATGAAGGGTTTCAAGAGGTGAAAACCCTTGAAAATAATGTTACAAACGAGCTAGGGTTTATTAGGTTCGACCCTAAAATTCTCCACACAAGTTCCTCTTTTTTTAATGAATGAAAATTAGAAAAGTATATATAGATTTCATGAGGTGACGGCGTCAAGAGGAAAGTTCTGACGCCGTCATCTAGCCGCCAAAAATCTTCTCGGATTGCCTAGATCCAGATCTGACGCCGTTATGTGTATTTCTGCTCTTGGCCGACCACTTTTACTCTTGACGCCCTTGTTCTGACGCCGTCACGTTTTCTCTGGGCCGTCATCCATTTTGCTCTTGACGCCATCATCAAATCCTTCTTGACGCCGTCATCTACTGTTCCCGGCAAGGAAAATTAAGACTTTGCCGTTTTCTTCACTTTTATGCTCCAAAAACGTCCAAAATGCTTCCTTTTCCAGAATTCACTCCCAAAGTACCTAAAATCACAAAATGAACGATTTAGGGCAATATTTGATCAAATAAATTCCAATTCCGGCTTAAATGACCCCCTAAAAACGGATCATTTTTTGCCTCATCAACACCCTTGACAGCAGTAATCAAACACCCCTTACAACAGCAAAAAAAAAAAAAAAAAAAAAAAAAAAACCCTTATAGCAGCATCCAAACATCTCCTGACAACAACCAAAATAACCCTCGACAACAACATCCAAGTACCCCTAACTCATAATCCAAATTTACATTATCACTATCTAAATTTATTTATACAATGATTTTAAATAATAGTATTAAATATTGTGAATCACTTCAAAGAGGTGGTCTTTTGATAAGGCATAGTGCCTCTATTAATTATTTGTTTTTTAATGACTAATATAATAATTAAGCTACCCATTTTTCTCTCGAGGGACTTGGTCTTAAATGACTGCTAAAAGCTAACTGCTTGACCCACGGATTTTATATGCAGAACACTATCTATTTTGATGGGTTGTGTAGGAAAAGTTTATTCTTGGTTGTCTAAATCAAGTAATTATGAGACTTGGTTCATGAGATTGAACATTTCGCATTAGAGTATTATTTTGTATTTTATTGAAATCTAATTCTATATGGGTTACAAAATGCAATTTTAAATACTACTGAGATGGTACCACATGTATGGGTTACGAGTGCTCATAAATGGGGTTATATACAAATAGAGAAATGATTGGAAGATATAAAATCTATGCTCAATTTTATTCTTAAACTTATGTGTCATTGCAGGACTCACTTCATCATAAACCAATTACCTAATACCACTTACTTTTAGGCACAAAAGTTAGGCATAAGTTTAGACATCCAAATCATTTTTCATACTAATATTGTAAAATTAAATGTGGATTCTAAGGCATTATTTATTTATGTTTTACCATCATTACTTATGTTTACATTATGGCTATAATGGTTTTGTTCCTAAGATCCCAATATCATTTTTTTATCTTTCAGCTTATGTTTACGTTAATTTATATAAATTAATGTTCTTAATCGTTATGACTATTTGGAACGGTCATTTTTTTAACATGGACAACTATATGTGGATGTTTCAAAATTAAAAAGCAAGAAGGGTCTAAAGTGTTATATTATGACAAAGACAACAACTACAACAATTACCCAAACAACTTTGTCTATAAAAAAATTATTCTCCTTTTCACAATAACCTATGTGTAGTTTTCTTACGGTTTCCAAAAAACATCAATTTATTGTCCGTTTTATATTTTTAATATGACCGTGTCAAGTTTTTTACTCCATCTATTTTAAAAGAATTCTTAAAGCTAGGCCTTGAAGCTAGTAACACTTATAAAACAATATTAGATGTATAATTTAATAAAGTTTATGTTTGTTTGTCTATGTTTATGTATGTTCGATCGTTTATGTCCGTTTAGCGTCCGTTTAATATCTTAATAAACGAACATAAACGAACATGAACAAATTATTTTCTTAATAAATGAAGAACAAGAAAATTCGTCCATTTAAGTGTTTATATGTTCGTTTATTTTCCTCTTTTAAAAATTAAATGAACGAAATTGAATAAGGCTCTATTCATATTTGTTTGGTTCGTTTACAACAATAAGTATTTTAAACTCGTTTTTAAGTTTTAACCACAAATGACCTATTTTTAAAAATGAATTGATTTGCACACTTTGTAGATTGATTTGGACACTCCATCTTTGCATTAAATAATTATACAATGTTAAATATTTTGCTTTAACTACTTATACTTTGAGTGTGCAAATAAATTTTGTGAGTATGCAAATCATTAGGTGTTTAAAAAAAGGAATTTGTAAATTAATGTGATCATCTCCTAATCATCAAACACGTGGTAATTACATGACAATTTGGTCACTTACTTACCACCAGATATTAACCTAACCTCTCTTTCTCTCTCTCCGGTCACATTTTTCTCACACACCGATCAGAAATTCTTCAAAAAATGAGCACCGGACCAGGCCTCTTCTCTGACATCGGCAAAAAAGCCAAAGGTATCATTATAATAATAATCTGTTAATTTATCAAAATTAAGCGATTGATTTTATATATTTGAATTTGTATTTGTAGATCTGTTGACGAGAGATTACCTAACCGATCAGAAAGTATCTGTTTCAACCAGCAGCGTTTCCGGTATTGTAAGTTTCTTCTTCTTCTTCATCATCTCTAACCCTAGATTATTATATCTAATCTACAGTAATATTTATTCCTTCTCATATTTTTTTGTTTATTGTGTGATTTGATTGCATGTATTGTTGAAACGTAGAGTAGAGTTTGGTACAAATTACTTCTAAGTTAGTTTGTTATGTGTATTAAGTTGCAATTCGGAAGCTTTCTTTCTGTTGCAATTTTTGTGTATGCGTGCTTTTTATCCTACTAGAACCGTACCTGCGCAATGCGGCGGCAGGTACCTGTGACTATATTTTGCGTTATTCGGTTACACATTTAGTTGTCTTTATGCTTTATAAGTAGAGATAGTTAAGCTAAATAATTTTAGTTTGAACAATCAACCTGCTGCCTAACAAACTTCCTAACCAACTTTCTTCCTAACCAACATGCTTCCTAACTAATTAATTTGAAATCCTTCCATAATAAGCAAGTAAAAGTCTGAATTTTAAGCCTTTCTAATTATAGAATAGTCCCAAATGTATTATATAGTAGTATAGATATGAATTCTCAACTATCAAAGTATTTGACTCGCTAACTAGGTAGAGGTGGTCTTTCATCATTATTAAGCTAGAACGTTGAATAATTCTAGAGGTTGGTAGTCGCTCAAGTTATTACTCAGTTGTTGTTGTGGTAGGTAGCATGTTGTAGGTTCTATTGCTTTATCTGTTTTGTAGAAGTGATATAGTATAGTATCTTCATATCTTATATCTTGTGCGTATAAAGAACTTTAGATTTACTATTGTGCAAGTTACGAGCTACATGTTGAATATGTGACTGCTTCTGGATTACGGCTTTACATATATGTGGAACAATCATCGTGTCTAAATAACATCTATCATCATAGTTGGATATAGATGTGAATGGTGATATGTGTAGTACTACTATTTATTTAGTGCAAGATTATGTTGTTTAATTTCTTCTTTGAAGATCCAACCCCGTACGTTAAAATATAAGAGATTGAAATATCCTGCTACCCACCTATGGTGAATGCCTTATTGTAAGCCATGTGATTTGAAAATCAACTCGCAGTCAGATTGATTAGTAAATTACCTAGAGTAGGGTTAATGAAACTTTAATATTTCATGCACATATTTGGTAGGGACTTATCCTGATATTGTTTTTGTATGATATTCAAGGGTGTTGAGAGGTCAAGGGTCTTTAGTTTGTTAGTTTTGTGAAACTTTACAGTTTAAATATGGGCAAGCTTAGCTTTACCTCTGTTTTAAATGAGATACTGTCTAAGCACTTAAGTTACTATACGGTATGTCGGAGTACAAGCAGTAAGCATTGAAATCAGATATCATTTGATTGAGACGAAAAGAATATACAAGGTTAGGTTGAGACTTACACACCAAACAGGTCTTAAATAAAATAAAATTAGTTATAGAAGAATTGCAGAATTGCTAGGTAATGCAATGTTACATGTCTTGTGGACAAATGTCAGTTAATGCAATGTTAACATTTGATTACGCATCTGGTCTAAATGTGATAAATAAACATTGTGTGTCCTGAATAGGAATTTCTGTTCTATGCCAGAGTGTAAGATCTTAAGACATTGCCTTTGGCCCTTGTTTTTTGAGTCTTGGACCCTTTCATCATTCTTTGACTTTATTTAGTTCCTTAAACCGTTGACAACTCAGTATAGGAATTTCTGTTCATCCAACTGACTATGCCAGAGTGTTAGATCTTAAGGCATTGCTTTTGGCCCTTGTATTTTTTTTTTTAATTTTTTATTATTATTTATTTATTTATTTATTTTAAGTTTTTCATCCTTTGTTAGACAACTCAATATAGGAAGTTCTGTTATATATTCTGACACACTGGCATAGTTGGCTGGATGGAGATGACTCCTTGCATACTTTGTCACAAGATCATCAGCATCAACTATATGCTTGTTGTCCTTATTCTTGTCTTTGACATTTCTGCTCGTTTTCCAATCCTCCTTTACTCAAATTCAAAGTTAGCATGTTTAAAGTCAAAAGGTTTGGTAAAATATCTTGAAAATCTCTTGAGCATTTTTATGAAAGTGTTTGGTTTTCTATCATGTTCTTTTTCAATGAGAAATGATTTGCCCACTAAATTTATATGTAATGACATATTCTTTCATCCGTGAGTGTTGAAATAGAGCCCGCCTCCTCATAAGTTCATGGGTGGATTTATTTATTTATTTATTTTTTATTATTATTTTTTTTTTTGGTAAAAGGTCAACGACCCGGTAAATATATTACTCCAAAAAGCATTTAAGTACAACGGATATGGGTGAATCCCATATCTCAGCCCGTTATATAGGCGAAAAACTTACATAACAAGATACTTCCTATCTTCTAAACACGAAAACAAACCACTAACCACATGGTAACAAAAGACTAACAAAAATGTAAACTACTTCCTACGACCTTGGAGATTAAAGCCATACATGGCATTAAGAGCATCCAAATTCCCTGGAAGATCATAAATTTGCTTCGAATAATCATCATAGTCAACATAGTCATCAAACTCATCTTCACGCTCATGACCACCACCAAACAGATTTGCTGATTCGTCGAACGTGTTAAGAACCTCATCATCATCACTATTAGAAACCACAACCTCACCCATCTTAGAAAATGGGTTAACCCTCTTAGTAAAAGAAGTAGACGGAGCAGAAGAAATACTAATCTTAGGAGACCCATACTGCACCTTCTCTTTCATATCACTCACAAGAGGATCTTGTGATGCATTACTAGTCTTTAACGACTCATCCTCATTAACTTCCATTGTACGACCAGCACATCCTTGTTGGTGTCATTAGTAGGAATACCAAAAACATCTGTATCATCCATATTAAGAGCATCAAACTGGTTAGATATAGAAATCTTCGTTCCACTCGAACTAGCCACAACAGAAGTCTTCTTCTTAGTTCCATCCATTCTCTTAGGTTCAATAGGAGGCACTTTGGGTCTATATTGCATTTTTTTACCCACATTAGGCTTTGTAAAACCTCCTTTATTAGGACCAGATTGGCCACCACTATTACTCTTCTTAGTATTGACCGTTTGGAAACCATCGTAAACACTTGGTGTAGGCTAAGTAGTAGTTGGAACAAATTTAGGACAATCAATCTGAGTATGACCAAAAATCTTACACTTATCACAACGAGGTGGTTTCCACTTGTATTCAACCCGTATCTTCTCAATAGTCGAACCCGACCCATCAAGTAAAGGTATCTCAACAGTAAGGCTGTCCCTAAGCACCTCATCCGACTTCACATCAATCATGCATCTAGCAAAACTACTACGGCCCCACGATTCCTTGCACATTTGGCTAGTAAAAGCATCTAACCTTTTGGGCGTACCAATCAATGTGGCAAGAAGACTAAGGCCATTATCAGAAAACATAGCAAGAGGAACATCATGGAATTTAACCTACACCGGGATATTGGTCAAATCCTCTTTTAGTAAGTTGGTGTTCAATGTCCATGGTTTAAGAATAATAGGTACATTTCTAATCAACCAAGGACCGTTATCAAGAACATCATCAACACCTTTCTTCGAATTGAACTTAAAGAAAAAGAACCCCTTTGCATTCATCATAACCTTTTATATACCAAACTTAGCCCACGCATTGCGTACATAGTAATCAACAACAGGAAAAGCAAGGCGTTGACCAAGGAAATACCCATAAAGAGTATTCTCAAACCTAGTGTTCACCTCTTCAACCACTTTCATAGGGACAGAAAGATCCACACCATTTGATTTCATGCTACATTCCATCTTACGAAAGTTAGATGTGTATTTCTTAGGTTCATTAGAAGTAGCACAAGCATATGATGTAGGAGGTTGTTTCACAGCATCCACGCCAACCTTATCAATACCAACAACCCCATGTGAATTCATATCAACCTTTTCAGAACCTTGAGCTTGGTTAGCAGCCCCATGTAACCATTCGGATCATAAACAAAAGAATCAAGTGAAACCGGCTTCACTTGTTTATTCTTGTCTACTAGCGTAGATAATTCAATATCACCATCCTCAGCACTCCACTCAGTAATAATAGGACTAGACGATACATTCAAAGTGACACTATTAGGGTTCATCATTGAGGGTGAACTCAACTCACCAAAGCTAGTAGTGACTGTAGCCGCATTAGAAGAATTAGGTTGCGTAGTACCAAGTGAAACCGGCTTCACAAGGTCATCATTAGGGTTCCTAACACTCCTAGCAGCTTCACGAGTTTTAGAACGTTTGAATCGAGCACTCAATTCCTCTAAGTTCACATTAATTGGAGCATTAAGCTCATCAACATCAACATGTAAAGGACCAGCAGAACCAACATTAATATTACCCACGGAACTAGGTACAGCAAATGTGTCCTTAGTCACACTATTCGAAGTCAACAAACCCTTTTGCATCTCTCACAACCACTAACACAATACTCAATCACCAAACAACAGCCAAAGATCAAAGCAAGCATGCAATACAAACCAATAAAGAGAAAACCCTAATCCCAAAGATGTGATGTGTCATTAGGTATAATTTTAGGCATGCGCCTCTCTTATTTATTTCAGTCACGAATAAAACATCAGAAACACTAATTTAAAGATTGGGATATCAAAGCTGTATAAAAACATGCTGGAATACAACCCAAATCATGTCCAAACCTTTCAAAAAAACAAACTGTTTGTTAACTGCTGAAAATTTTGCCTTCATACTCATGTTTACTTCAAATTCTAACACGACATAAGCATTAATATACCCCATATAAGATACCTGCATCCTTTTTAATCATAACAACCAATCAAAGTGAAATGGCTAGAAACTATCCTTTTTAATCATAACAACCAACCAAAGTGAAACGGCTAAAACCTATCAAACCTATCTCTCTAAATCAAACGTAAGCTGTGAATTGGCTAGAAACTATACTTTCTTTGCTTTATGTCCTCCTAAAATTACATCTTTTCTTTGTAAAATTCTCCCTCAAAATTTCCAGGCCAAGCTCCCTTTCGTGCCCTCTCATATTTTGACACGTGAATGAAAGGGGAAAATGGATGGTAGTGCTTCTTATTTATACTGTGGGTGTGCGTAGATTGCTTCTTAAACTTTTTTATCTGCTTATTGTGTTTTAATACATCAGACAAGTAGTTTTCATGCATATCCAAATTGCTTATGTGATTATTTGTGAGTGACATAGATTTGAGTAAGCAGTTTGGAGCTTCTTTTCCCAAACTCCTTATTTAAAAGAATCTTGATGGGTAAGCAGTTTTATTAAGCAATTCTAAACACTCCATAAACTAATGGATAATGATGGGTTAATAATTAGTCTTGCCACAGCCACTCCTATCCTGGTTATGATGTAAACCGTTTTCAAGTAGAATTTAGGCATCAAATAGTTGCATTAGTCATCATCCCATTACCTCACCTTTTTAGTTATTTTATGTATTTCACAACACAAAACCATATATATGGTACCAACATATAATGTGTTTTATTTATCATTTACTTATGTATTTATCTACCATACACAACACACAAGTAGTTTTCCATTTTCCATGAAATGTGCTAGTATATATTTCAGGATATTTTTGTTTATCGGTATCAATATGGTATCCATCCCTCACATGAGAAATAAATATATTTTTCATGCTTGATAATGATCGAAATCAATTCTTCACAATGAATAGAGGTCATTGTCATAAAATATTAAAATCCATGTGTTAAGTTGATTGTAGCTCCTCCTAAATATAGTCTAAAGCATTGTTTTCGAATGTTAAAGTTTGAAATGTGTTGCAAGTTTATTTAAATTCTCAACTCAGTCGCAAATGCAAATAATGATTACTACTGTAAATTTTTGACAGCCAATTTACAGAACAGCTTGAAGTACTGAAATGTACAATCCTGACTTGACCCATGATCCTCTTTCCTGACACAAGACCACTACACAATCTGCATTTTTTTGGCATCCGTATGGGGTCTTGTTTCTAATGCAAGCTTCATTTAAGTGATTGCTTAAAAAGAGTCATTAAGAACTTAACTGGAGAGCAATAATCATGAGACAGATATTATGAAATATATAATTCTGACAATGGAAAGATTTCTATGAAGCAAATTCTAATTTAATATTGTTCATATATCACTTTTAGGAAATATGTTAACCTCTATTAGTTATAAAGTAAGTTGGTTGAATTGTTTTCGTTCTATTGTCTATGAACTCAAGCATGTATTCGTCATTCAATGGTATCTATTGCTGTATTGCAGGCAATAACCTCATCTGCAACAAAAAAGGGTGGTCTGTCAGCCGGAGATGTGGGAGCGTTGTACAAATACAACAATATATTGGTTGATGTCAAAGTTGACACAGGCTCAAAGGTTTGTTGGTCTATCTTGAATTCCTGAATATCATAATATGTCATTGCTTCGCGTTTCGCCTAATATCGCACTCATTTCGCAGATTTCTACAACATTGACTTTCACAGATCTTGTGCCCTCTACAAAGACCATTGCATCATTCAAAGTGCCTGATTTCAATTCTGGCAAGGTACATATCAGTACCTTTATCTGTTAATATATGACCCTACCCGACCATGAAGTTGCAACCCCAGCTATATACGATAGGGAAAATTTTGTCTGTTTTAGTTGCAATGACGGTGATGGATTGATATGTAAATTTCACACTAATACATTAAAGAAAATATTGAAATTCTAATAGAACATTTCAAAATTGGATGTGTTGCAATTTTACGACGAATTGTGTTTTTTATATTGCAGCTTGAGGTTCAGTACTTCCATTATCATGCCGCTGTAGCAACAGCAGTTTCGTTGAACCAAACCCCAACGGTTGACCTTTCAGCTACCATTGGTACCCCGACATTTGTTATTGGCGCAGAAGCAGGTTATGAACCAAATTCTGGGAGATTGACCAAGTACACTGCTGGCATAAGCGTTAACAAACCAGACTCCAGTGCTTCCATTATCTTGTAAGCAATATCACTGCATCAACTTATCACATTAAACCTGTTTACAAATATTTCTGGTGGGCTTTATTTTCAGGGGTGACAAAGGGGACACAATAAGGGCATCATACATACACCATCTGGATGAATCCAAAAAGAGTGCTGCTGTAGGGGAGATCACAAGAAGGTTCTCGATGAATGAGAATACTTTCACAGTCGGAGGCTCTTATGCTGTTGATAGTCTAACAGTGGTAAAGGCTAAGCTGAACAATCATGGAAAGTTGGGCGCACTCTTGCAGCACGAGATAATTCCCAAATCGTTTGTGACTATGTCTAGTGAGTTGGACACCCAAGCCTTGGACAAAACTCCCAAATTCGGGTTGGCTCTTGCACTCAAACCTTGATCAGAAGGAACCGAGAACCGGTGAGTTGATATACTTTTTTGTTGAAGCAAATTGAAGTGTGATTTTTCAGCTGTATTTGTTTGTCCCTAGACTAGCCATTTGAAGGGAGCGTTCAATCAATAAGCAGTCGTTGCATTAAACGTTTTGGTCTTTAGGTTTTCATGTTTCCTGAATATACTGTTTAACAGTTACCGTTGGAACCACGGACGTCTCCTCGTCTCTTGAATTAGGCCCTCATTTACATGTTTAAAGGCCTGTATTTTTGTCTTACATTCACAATTTTTTTCTTTAACATTGACATTGTTGTGATTTCTGCCTGTCAAAAATTTTCCGAGAGGATCTGATTTCCCCTATAGTAAAATAAGCTTCAGTTGGATATCTTTCTAGGTTTATTATCCCAAGTTTACAGCAAGCAGAAAATATATTTGTTCTTTCTATATCAACTTCACTAACAATGCAATGAAGTTACAAGTTGTTACCATCAGTTATCGAATTATACAAATATGTGAATGTTTGTACAACTAGTGTACAATTTTTTTGTCTAACGAGACTTGTATTATTATATCTCTGCAATGTGCTCATTACCTAGGCAGTTACATGTGGCTTAACCATCTGGAAAACACATAGTTGAAAATTAAATCTGAATTGAACTTGACCCTGCTTGAACTTAAACCTCCTTGATGGTTGAGGTTCTAAAACTTTCCTCTTTAAATCACCATGATACCATAGAGTTTCGGTTACAGTACTTTCTTATAAAGACTTGCTTGAACTCTAAACGTTGCTGGAAATAAGGTAAGTAACATAACTGCAAAATTGAGATTACTGACGTTGTAATTGACCCATACAATCTTGATATTGACAAACTAGATGATATCGTTAAACCAAAATGACATTGTTTTGATTGATTGTGACAAACAAGTTGTCCGAGAATTGTGGTGAACTTTGAAATGGTTTGCTTGAGGCCTTGAATTCCCCATTTCTGAACTGATGCCACCGATGACATGACCAAACTTTCAGTGTGTAACTGGAATGAGAACCCGCTTACATATTGGAATGGGAAAATCTGCGTAAACAGACACTAAAATGGCATTTGTCTCTACCAATGTGTGATTCCATTCACGAGTAACAGGGCAAAACATCTCGAAAGAGACGACCATAATACTGCATCATGAAGTTACTAATATAAAGACCACTTGTTAATTTCATTGTTTTGGTTTGTTCCTATCCAAATCCGATAGATTGATTGCATCTACAAATGAGTTTAATTCATAAATCGAGGTGTGATCGGAGCTTTACCATCTTGCACCCCATCTTGCTACCATGCGGTGTCAAAATTTTATGTAAGAATAGATACAAATAAACGGTGAGCAACATGTTGCATTTATGAATACCGTATTTGTGAAGACACGCGTAATAATTCATTGCACCTTTGTTGTTTTTTACTCATTATATATTATTATATACTAGCAAGGTCCCCGCGCAATACAGCTGCGGACACCCTGTAATTTAATTTTTTCGATTAATAATTTATTTTATTTATACATTTTTTGGCAATAGCTTTACTGATTAGTTTTTTATGGCAAAAGTTTAATGAAATTTTGCTTTTTTGTATTATTTTATTTATTATTTATTTTATGTTTTTGTTTAGTAGTTTGCTTGGTTTGTACAATATATGAACATATTTTAGTTTTTTATGTTTTTTTTGACAATAAATTTACGGATATAAAAAATTTCATTTAGCTCGTGTCCGTTCGGGCTCGAGCCTGTTTGACCCGTGCCCATTCGGGCTTAAAAATTTGTATAATATGTTTTATTATTTGTATTAGTGACATTTAATGCAAGAATTGTGTTTAAGTTGGTTGTACAATATGCTTAATAATTTGTATTTCTTATGTAAGGGGTGTTTTAATAAAGGTATTAATTGTATTTATTAACTATTTAATTAATTGTATTTAATATACATAATGATCAATTTTAAGTCATTAATTTTTAATTTTAAATCATTAATTTTAAACTTTAATGGCAAAAAATGTCTAATTGTGTTGAATCACTTGTATTTTTAACATTGAAATGTGTAATGCTTAATTTTAAGTATTTTATTAATAGTAAGTATTCATGCTTTATAATATAGTATGATATATTACATTTACTGTGGATGTTACTATTCACCTTCATTAAATAACATTTTCTGCTATAGTAACTAACGATCGTTAGTAGTAACTAACAGTCATTAGTTATTTAACGACCGTTAGTAACTATACCAGAAAAATTTTAAAAAATTCGTACGAAATTGGTCCTTCATCTTAGAGGTTTGTTGCAAATGTGTCTTTCATGTTATACATCTATTGCAAAGTCATTCTTTGGTCACTAACTTGACGTTAAGTAGCTAACGACCGTTATCTTTAACATCTTAAAAAAAATTTCCATACGTACTTGGTCCTTCATCTCAGAAGTCCGTTGCAAATTTAGTCCTCACATAATTTACATAATTGGTCCTTCATGTTATAGATCCGTTGGAAAGTCGGTCCTTAGTACTTTATGTTATACTCATGTTGTAAAGTCAGTCCTTGATCACTAACTTCGCAATTAAACGCTAACGTTAGGACACTTACCGCAAAAAACATTAAAAAATCTTTACAATAATTGTGTATTTAAAATGCCCGCGGCAACACGCGGCTTACATCCTCGTTAAATATAACATTCACCGGGATCTTTTAAGCCCCAATTCTGTAGCAAGTTACTGTAGCAACTCACAAAAATAATATAAACTAAACTTGCTACAGTGTTTTGTGTCTTGGTGAATAGGAAAACGCACAGTGAAACAGTGAAAGTACCATCTACCCCCACCTCTTTATGTTTCGGGGTCTTTCCTGAATCTTCTTCCACATTTATCTCTCTTAAAAAAATAACTCTCTCTAAATTACATACATCACTCAACATAATCACAATCAAAACCACCGGTTGTCAATACTGATACCCCACACACACACTCGCAAGCATCTTAAATAAAATTTGGCCATAACATTCGAGAATCAATGACTTCGATTTAAAAAATTATTGCAAAACAAGGTTTCAAAATTTATGTAAGTATTCTAATTTTTCATTTAAAGGCTTGTTTTTGTTCGCGTTTTTTAGTGTCATATAATGTTTTTTTCTGTGATTGTTTTATTAATAACATATTAAACGTAATTTATCACATGTTTTTGTGATCAGTTAGAGAATGCGCATAATGTGTTTGATGCAATGTCAACTGACTAAGAAAAAGAGAATGGGAAATTTGGAACAATGGGTGTTCAGAGAATACAAAAAGGTTGATATTGGCTGTGTTATCAAGTGGTTTTTATTGGAACAAGTTTCATTTTGAAGAAAAAATGTCTTAATAAAGCTTTTTGCTGCTGATACTATCTTTCGTGCTGGTATTTTTTTTATTTAGTTAATTTTTTTTTAAAATCTTTTGATTAATGATTTATGGTTTGATTTGATGTTTTGTATAATGGGTATCTGTTGGTTTTAGTGTTTGAGTTATTTTATGGAGCTAATTGTAGCTAAACGTTTCAAGCTTTTACTACATTTGAGCACGAAATAAAGCCAATTAGGAATTCATAGTTGGTGTTATGAGTGTGTGTTAGTTTTAGAATTTATGAGGTTATTTTGGCTATATTGAGTTAACTGTCGTGAAAACATTCTAGCTTTTTTATCGACTTTGAGCATAAAAGAGCTCGCATTATATTTGAATATCCAAGGTTTAATTTATAGTTGGTGTGCTTGGTTTATCGACTTTGAGCTTAAAAAGCTATAATGGGTGCTTGGTTTAATTTCATGATTTATGGTTTTACTGATGTTTTGTATATTTGAAAAATGGAGTTTTGAAGTACTTGCAATATGGAAAAATAAGATTGTCACAGCCATGAGTGTTACATAAAATGCAAGAGGCTATTATTTGCTTTACATTATAACCGTAATCCAATGTGGTATTGAGTCTAAAAATGCATTATAAAAATGATTAATTGAGTAAAAATGCATTATAACCGTAATAATAAGAATATCAGTACTAGAAATCAAATCCAAACAACCCCTAAATACCGTTTTCTGTAATATGCAACTCCGTAGGAGGATAGATGATGCATCTGTGACTTCTTGCTTTGATGATCTTACTTCAACCGGAAAAGTCTCATCAGACTATTACACCAGTGAGGAGATGCTAAATTTCCAAAAGCCCAAGAAAATGAAATCACTAAGGAAAAAAAAAGATAAGTTGGACCTTGGGGCACTTGAAGCAGAAGCCCGGTCTGCAGGATTAGGTTCACGAGACCGTGGTTCACGTGCTGATGGAAAAAGGCAGACCCAAAAAGAGGAGCATGAAAGATCCAAGGCTTGATCTATAAACCCTGAATCTTCACATTTTATAGAACTGATGTTTTGGGAGTGTTTGGATTAGCTTATTTTGGTTCCAATATTGCAATATTGCAGACCCATGTTAGTGAAGGAAGAACATAATGACGCCAAGAAATCAAGTAACAAGAAGTTGCACAGCTTCAGGATGTGAATATTCAATGGGTTGTTGCCAAAAGGACAAAGTTTAATTCTGTGAGGGGTAATCGTTACAGGACAACGTATGCACCTCACCACACACACGCATATACATACATACACTGACGACTGACATACACATTAAACAATGCTAAATTAGCTTTTGGATCTACTTATGTCATGTTCATCTTAAACCTACTTTAAAAAACTGTTAGGGTACATATGTTGTGTTATTGATTCTTATTCAGCTTTTTATTGCAGCATTTCGTTCTTACTTAAACGTAATGCTATATTGGTTATGGATTTAGGGTTGTTGTGGCAGTGACGCTACGGATACATCTACTGCTGAAAACCGTGCAGCTTAGAGTTTTAATGGTTTCACTTTTGACAAGACGATGCAAGCAAAGAGAAGACCATAGCCTCACTTCAAATAAGTGCTTTTCTTCTTTAATTTTTTTTAAAGATATCAGATTTGACTATATATATGATTTTCAGCCCATTAATGTGTAACTAAGTGCTTTGTCTTTGCTAAGTTTTGTAATTTTATTTACTTTCAGATTTTATTTGTCATCATCAAAAAGGGGGAGATTGTTGAGGCAACATGATTAAGATCTTCTAATATTTTGATGATGACAAATAAACATTCGAAACACATAAAATAACAAACGTTAGCTAAAATTCCCCAACATTCATATCTGTTGCTGACGCGCCACCCTCGTGTCAACGCGTGGGTGACGCGCCAGGGTTCTGTGAATGTCGGGACGGATTTTGAAAGTCGGCTTTCCCCTTACCCAACAAATGTGGATCTTTCAATACAGGTATGAATATGTTATGTGCTTAATTGAGAACACTCGAAACGAGTTTTGGGATTAGAGAGATCCAACTTTTAAAGCACCCACTTACGGGAAAAATGTCAACTCATGTTTTCTAACTCTTGCCTCTAGCCAAGGCTTTTCTAAACTTAGGGAGCGTATATACTTCACGTAACATCACGTGAAAGCATCCATATGTTCATATCCCGTGCTTACGTCTTCTCTAATCACGTAACGGGTCTACTCCCTTATTGGTCAAACTAAGTCCAAGGTCTCTTTGCGTAAACGCATCCTTACCCGCATGGGTTATGCTTTACATCAAGGCAAAGCACTTAACTTGTTTGTATCAAGGTGTTAGTTGAGTACGTCAAGTCGTGGAAAGTCACGAGTTATGAGATTATGGATTCTCGACGTTATGTTACTTGGACTTATAAGTAACCTATGATTTTCTCAACTTATAATCTTATTTGTCTAAACCTTTTCTCCTTAATGACAATAAGATTATTTCTTAATCTTTTCTTAATCACTTCTTAATCTCTTTTCATAAAAGACAAATTACCATTCCTCCCACAATCTCTCCCAAAAATCCTTCCCCAACATCTTCTTACATATTCCCTTACACACTCCTTACAAAGTGTACATTTGTCTCCACACAAACTCCCACACAATATTCTCTTATTTTTACCAACTTCCCATACACCTTCCTTATACACACACATACACTCTTTTCCACATACACATCCTTTCACATACACTCTTTTCTACACATACACACTTTCTCATACATACACTCTTTTCTACACACACCTTTACATTCAAAATACACACACTTTACTCACATACCCCTCTTCACACACACAAGGCTCCCCATCCAATCACTCTTACACACTCCTTATCCAACCAACTCATTCCCTTACATTCCTAATGCTTTTTCATTCAAATTTACACACACTACTCACAACCATTTCACCTTTTACACACACTAGGCTCCCCATCACATCCAAATCTTACATATTCTCTTACACACTCTTACACTATCCAACCTTTATTCCCTTAAACACATCTCTTCAGTGTTACACAATCCAACTCATACTCTACACACTCTTCATCTCAACCATTCATTCTCTTACAACACATCTCAACCATCCATTTCCCCTTCCTCCCCAAGAAATAGAATATTCTTTGGAATATGCTTCTCCTAACCCAACCATGGTTCTTCTAACCCAACTATGGTTAGTTCTCTTCACTTAACCTTGGTTAACTCTTAACCACGCCAAGGATGGAATATTCCCTTGGATATGCTTGTTCTAACCTAACTATCATTAACTCTTAACCACACCAAGGATGGAACATTCCCTTGGATACACCCTTTAACCTAACCATGGTTTAATCTCTATACACTTCTTTCTAAACCTAACCATGGTTACTTCTTAACCCAACCTCTCACACTCTTCCCCTTAGAGGAATATCTCATGGCATATTATTTCTCTCTTTTCTATGCCATATGAGGAATACCCATTCTACCCCTACTCAATTATCTCTTCTACTCTTTCTATCTTTGATAATTGATTTCTTATAAACACTTCACAAAAACATTTTTCCAAATTGGCTATTTGAGTTGGTAAATCTTAGATTGATTAATGTTAAGGTTTAGTGTGAAGTACAATTGGGGGTTTAGCAAGGATAAGTATTTATAAGATCCAACACCCAACACTTGGGAAAAATACAACAGACGCTTGGCGCGCTGCCTACGCGTTGACGCGTGGGTGACGCGTCGGCCTCAGTAAATTTTTCCCAAGTTTGGGTCTTGGCCTATAAATACCCCCTTTCCTCTTGTATTCCTCACCCCTTGCCATTATTCTTTTTCTCTACATTCTTTCTCTCTAATCTCTCTATCTCTCTTGTGTTCTTACTAAAAAACACTTACATCTTTGAAAGAACATATCTCCTTGCAAGGGGAGAATCTCAAGAACCTAATCCACTCTTGTGATTGTGTCGAGGGTCTCTTTCTTATACCCTTTCTACTAGAATTGAGTCACTAGGTTAGGTTAGGGCTAACAAACACTTATTCATTCATTCAATTATTTGTAAGGGAAGTCTTGTTTCTTGGTGACCAAGCCTAGATCATTGGCGATCTAGTTGGGGTTTGATACTTCCGGTGGGAAGTCTTGGTGACCCTTTGGTGAAGTCGAATTGCGAGATTCTTTTGGGTGGTTTTCGAGGGCGAAATACCGTGGGAGTAACTCCTTCTTTCTGAGCATCGATATTGGTGAATATCGGTGGAGTGAATTGTAATGGTTTGTAGTCCACCGAAAGGATTATACTAGTGAATAGTATCGGTGTCGTGGATTCGCAACTGGACGTACGGATGGTATAAACCCCCCATCTCAAACCAGTATATATCGTGGTGCCTCTCTTTACTCGCTTTATTTACTTTGGATTGTATTTGTGGTTGTTGTATCGATTGTACAACCACTTGGTTCATCTTCTTGGCTTTAAGTTTTTAAACGTTCTAAAAGTCGAAGAAACCGTATTCACCCCCTCTACGCTTCTACAATTGGTTGTATACTCAAGTTTTTGAGCGTTAAAACCTTCCTGAGAAGCCGTTTTAAGTCAAAAACTTCTTTTCCAAAAATCTAAAATCCTTACTAAGATTTTTGGTAAAGTTGAGTATAGATCCATGGCTCAAGAGAACTATGTTGAGGGGTGCTCTATGCAAAGACCACCTTTGCTAGAATCCGATGGGTTTTGCTTTTGGAAAACCCGGTTTGAGACCTATGTTAGGTCTAAAGATCTTGATTTGTGGGAAATCATCCAAAATGGCAACTTTGTGTTCATGGTAGAAGACCCCGAAACAAAGTTGTTGGTGGAAAAGCCACACGCGGATCTAAAAGATGATGAAAGGAGAAAACTTGGTAAGAACGATGAAGCCAAGATGATGATTTACAATGCTCTACCTCGAAGGGAGTTCGAGAGAGTCCATGTGTGCAAAACCGCTAAGGAGATATGGCATTCGCTCATCATCACCCACCAAGGGAACTCACAAGTCAAAGATTGCAAGATTGACTTGCTCATACAACAATATGATAAGTTTTCAATCTCGGATGAAGAAACCATTGATAATGGTTACACAAGATTCAATGCTATAATCACAAGCCTCACGACTTTAGATCCTAGCTTTTATAACAAGAATCATGTGAGAAAATTTCTCCGAGCTCTTCCATTAAAATGGCGACCTAAGGTGACGGCCATTGAAGAAGCCAAGAACTTGGCGGAACTCTCTCTTGACGATCTTATTGGGAATCTCAAGGTCTATGAAATGATCCTTGAGAATGACAAGGCTAGCACCAAAGACAAGAAGGAGAAGGTAAAGTCTTTGGCTCTCAAAGCTAAGGTCACAAGAAGTCAAGTAAGTGAAGCAAGTGATAGCCAAGATGGTAGTGATGAAGAAGATGAGGTGGACGACGAAGAGTATAACCTCATGGCCTAGAACTTTCGGAGGTTCTTTAGGAAAGGTGGTAACTTTAGGAGGAGTAATAGGTTTGGTAACCAAGGTAGTGGTGGAAGAAACACCTTTGGAGTTACTCGTGGTAATAGCAACAAGGTTAGTGAGAGCTCAAGGCGTACCCAAGGATGCTAAAATTGTGGTGAAAAGGGCCATTTCATAAATGAATGCCCTAAACCTAAAGAGAATAAGGCATTTGGTGGAGGTGCATGGAGTGATAGTGAAGATGATGATCAACCAACGAAGGAAGCCATTGTCTTATAACTCAAGAAAAGCTTGAGGTATCTCTAAACTCCTCCTTTACTAATAACTTAGAAATTTTAAATTTGCAAAAGGAAAATGAAGAGCTAACTAAGTTTAATGACGACTTTAGAAAAATGTTTGAAAATGTTGTTAAAGAAAAGTGTCGTCTTGAACAAGAACAAGTCAAATTTAATGAAACAATTAATGGACTTAAAAGGGAAGTAAAGACGCTCAAGCATTTCAAAGAGGCGATTGAACCATGTAAAAGATGTGAAGAACTCACACTTGAGGTTGACTCTTTGAATGACAAAGTGTCTAAACTTCAAAAGGAATCTTTAAGTTTTTCTAAATATAAAAAGAGCACTAATGATTTAGAAGAAATAATAAGCCGTCAAAAGGTGTCTCAAGATAAGGGAGGTCTTGGATTTTCTAAACATGGTAAAACCACTCCCGTAAGTCTAACAAAACCAATGGTGTTTATTAAATCAATTCAAAACGAAGATCCAAAAATTTCCGAGACTGACGCGTTGCCCAACGCGTTGACGCGCGGGAAACGGGTTAGGCCCATGAAGAAAATTGGATCTTTCTCAAATGTCATTAAATCAATTACTCTTCAAGCCTCTTTTGTAAACACTCGAGGTAACCAAGCTCCCACCACTAAGAGAGAAAGCCCAAAACAAAGTTTTAACTTGGGTTTTCGAAATGGTCCTAGTTATACACAACCTCGAGTGAATAATAAACCAATCTTACCTACACCTAATATGAGACCCTTTACCTCATACAACCAAAGACATTCATTTCAAAATAATCAAAGAAGAAATTTTTATAATTATAACCAAAGGCCTTATCAATATCAACACAACCACTCTCAAAGGAGAGACAACTCCTACTCAAACCAAATCTTCTTTAGGCCGCAAGGACATCAAAACTATAGACCAAAATCAAAATGGTTTTCAAAATAATCCTTGGTCGGCTTTTTCTAGTTTTGGTATTCAAAAATTGTGTGTCTTGCTTCAAGACTCAAGAATGTTCAACTTGGGCACGATTAATGCTAATCAAAATGGACCCAAGAAACAATGGGTACCAAAAGTATGACTTGTAACTTTGTTGTAGGTTTGTCTCAAAAGTGGTCTACAACCGGATGAGTGGGTAGTGGATAGTGGTTGCACTAAACACATGACCGGGAATAGAAGATTGTTCACGTCATACAAGGAGTATAACGGCAATCATGTCATTTTTGGAAGCAAACTTAACAGCAAAATTGTTGGCAAAGGTAATGTCCTTCATGACTCCATAGAAATCACCAATGTGGAGCATGTTAGAGGTCTAAACTTTAATTTGATTAGTGTGAGTCAATTAAGTGATGATGATTGTGAAGTAAAGTTTACTAAAGTAGATTGTACTATTAGTAAAAATGGTGTTGTTTTAGCTAAAGGTCATAGGAGAAACAACTTGTATACTTGCAAGCTGGGTGATAATTCTAAGCAACAAATATGTCTTGCATCCATGGTGGATTATTCAAAACTTTGGCATAGGAGGTTAGGTCACGCCAATATGAGGTTAGTCCATAATCTAGCTTCCAACGAGCTAGTACGGAATTTACCAAAGTTGAGTTTTGAAAGACATTATTGTGATATGTGTCTAGGGAGTCAAGGACAAGAAAATAATAGGAATAAAAATGAAGTGTCATCTAATAGGGTTTTAGATTTGGTACACTTAGATTGGTATGGTCCATCTCCAATCCAAAGCTACGGAGGTAACTTCTACACTTTGATGATTGTAGATGATTATTCTAATTATACTTGGGTTTTATTTTTAGAAAATAAAGATGAAGTCTTACATAAATTTGATATCTTAAAAAGGAAGCCTGAAAACCTACTTGATTGCTCAATTGTTTCATTTAAAACAAATCATAGTAGTGAATTTGATAAAATGCAATTTGGAAGCTTTTGTGAACAACATGGAATATGTTATAACTTATCGGGCTCGTTCACTTCTCAATCGCATGAGATTGTTGAAAGAACACATCGTAAGTTAAGAAAGATGAGTCGTGCAATGCTTGACGAGCAATCCATTCCACAAAAGTTTTGGTGTCATGCCCTAGATACCGCTTGGTATATCTTCAATAGAGTTTATATAAGAAAGGTCATTAATAAAACTCCATATGAAATACTTAGGAATAGAAAACCTTCCTTAGAGTACTTTAGAGCATTTGGTTGTAAAGTATTTATACTTAACACCTAAGAGTATCTCACCAAATTCGACCCTAAGTCGTATGAAGGTGTGTTCTTAGGATACTCTCACACAAGTAAAGCATACATAGTGCTTAACAAGGAAACAATGAGGATTGAGGACTCGCTCAACGTAACCTTTTATGGGAGCATGCCCGAGCCTACAACATCTCCTCCGGTTGAGGATGATGTGATCAACGAGCATATTGCTCATAATCAAGACAGGTCGCCGTCATTACAACTTAATGATTCGGATGAAGGCAATCCTAAGGAGTTGAGAGAAGCGAGGGGTCATCCTATTGAACAAGTCATCGGTGAGTTAAACAAAAGGACTCTTAGATCACAAAACAAACAAACAATGATTGATTATATTTAAACAATGATTGATTATATTCAAGACTCTACATGAGAAAAGATATATATCAACTCATTATTCAAGACTCTACATGAGAAAAGACATGTAGACTCTACATGATTGAATAATGAGTTGATATATATCTTTTCTCACAAAATTAGAAGGGGGGGTTGAATAGTTTTACGTCTTTTTAATTTTATTATGAAAACTTAGTTTAGTTTTAAAACCTTGTTTGCTTTTAAAACTTTGATTCAATCTTATGTGAACTCAAATCTTGAACAATATGAACAAGTATATCTAAGTATGAACAATAATAATAATTTAAGCTAAGTATGTGAAATCAACACATGCATAATATAAACAATTATAACTATATATAAGAGATAAGTACGTAATCATTTATTTTATAATCCTTAGTTATATTTTGTATGAAAACTATACTTGATCGAAATGATCAATTATATGTATGTAACCTTTTTAGTTTGATTGTAAAAACTTTGTTTTGTGAATGAAACTTTCGTTTGATCTTTAAGTAAAATCAATACTAGCACTATATGAGCAACTATATATATACTTCTACGTCTACAAAAGTAATAACGATATAAACAAGATAATACGTAAGATATGGAGAGATCTAACCGCGAGACAAAGGATTTATAGTGGTTCGGCTACAAGGACACATTCCTTGCCCTACTCCACTCCTCGAGTCACCTACTCGAGAGTTTTCTTCACTATGTCAACAAGCTCCTTATGGCGGAGAAACCTTACACACCAATATACACACCACAACTTCGTCACAACTTATTCACACCTTCTACACAACTTCTTCACACCTAGTCACTACTTAATCACAACACTACTTCTTCACACTTATCTATCTTCACAACTATCTACTTCAAGCCTATCTTCTTCACACTAATTTACTTCACAACTAACAACTTCACACCTAGCTTCTTCACTATAATCTAATTCCTAACTTTTCTTCTTCACACCAAACAACTAACTAATCACACAATCAATATACCTAGTACAACTATCTACAATCACATATACACAACAATCTTCACAAAGAGTAATGTAAATAATCTTGATGATGCACCAACAACTTGTATGTGGAGATCACAACAAGTTGTAATACTTCTTGTCTTGGGGGATAGAAGTATTCTTCTCTAGCACTTGAGAGGATGAAGTTTGAATCACTTTGAAACAAAGAATTATACACTTATGATCAAAGGATTAAGAGAATAGAAATGTGGATCTAGAACAGAAAGTTTAGGAGTGCAAAAAGGTGAGAAAATTCTGTGGGATGAACCAATATTTATAGGGAGAAAAATACTGTTTGGGAGCGTGGTCGGTCCCCTTAATTGGGTGCCGGTCCCCTTAATAATTAAGGGGACCGCCTAGTATAATTAAGGGGGCCGCCTAAGAAAAAAATATTTTTTTTCTTCAGATTTTTTATCTTTTTGTGGGGGAGGTTTTTCCTGAAGAATGTAGCCGTTTTTTGGGTTGAAATTTGAATTCAAAATATTTATTTTGAATAAAACATTTCTTATAAATACAAAAATGTTTTGTATAAGTTTAAAAATGTTTGTCCCACTTTAATAAAACGTAAGGTTTGTAAAAGTATAAATTTCTTTGATCATAAAATGCATTAGACACTTTGTTTATTCATACCTTAAGTGATATGGATGCTAAAGCAAATATTTACGACTAAATACTTGTTTACGTCATAATTTGTAGTTCAATGAGTTTACGTTTTGTGATTATCAAAACATAGAGATATCGATATATGTTAATAATGTTTTTAGGCATTATTTATATCAACAATGTATTTGTCGTTGTTGTATCGATTGTACAACCACTTGGTTCATTTTCTTGGCTTTAAGTTTTTAAACGTTCTAAAAGTCGAAGAAACCGTATTCACCCCCCCCCCCCCCCCTCTACGGTTCTACACACCATTTGACTGTCGACTCTTCAAATGCAGTTGTTTTTAGTTGTGTGATGAACAAATAATATTAGTGATTTTTTTATTTTTTTTATTATTTATTTATTTATTTATTTATTTTTTTGGTCATTTTGCCAATTACTGCTGGATTTTTATTCTGGGTTAAGTGGGTTATGAAGTTGCAAATAAATAACCAGAGTATACATATTCTTTAATTTGGTCAGTTATGTTTTTAATAGATTTTTATTCTGCACAAATAATTGAAGTGTGCACATATGCTTTCTACAGCATATGCACATTTGGTTGTGACCGCTATTTTTTGTATAACATTCAAAAGCAGTTGTGCACTAAACGCACGTCAACGTTATCATGTCAGGTTTCACCATATTCAGAAATAGTTGCGCCCTCAAACTCCTGCACCTGTTTTTTCAAATCAACATGACTTTAGTTACACACTCAAAGTTGTTTATATTAACACAACCATGCAAACTTGGTTACTACATAAACCTGTCATACTTAGAGTGACACCAGAAAATTTCTCAAAACCTAAACATGATAACCGATAAATATTGGTTCTTTAGCAAAACCTCCCGCAGCAACGCGCGGACAGTCCACCTCGTATATACCAAAAGGCAAGAGGTGTTGTTGTAGCACTGTAGCTGCTACAGTGCTTTCTACAGTACCAAACACTTTTTTAATGTACAGTACTACGGTCGTTAGTTATTTAACGGTTGTTAACTAACGACCGTTATCTTTAACATTAAAAAAAAATTGTACGCACTTGGTCCTTCATCTCAGCGGTTAATTGCAAATTTAGTCCTCACATAATTTACATAAATGGTCCTTCATGTTATACGTCAATTGCAAAGTCAGTCCTAGGTAACTAACTTCATGTTAAGTAGCTAACGGCAACAAAAAATGCTTTTAACCCAATTACCATAACCCAAAGCCGTTAAATATTTGCAACCACAAACAAAACTTAACCGACACCCAATAACTATTTACAAAAATATATAAACTATTTCTCTCTTTTTTAATAACCAACGCACAACACCAAACTACTATCTAAAAACACCCGCCGCAACGCGCGAGTTACCAAACTCGTTTGAGCTATAAAATGACAACTTGTATTGTTCCCAAATAATGATGCATATACATTCAGGTTTGTCCAGTTTTTCTGTTCGTGAAGTGATTGTAAACCGGAAAAGTTCAACCGTGACTTAATTGCATCGACATCGAGTTCCTTAATTAAAAGTATCTGATAACCAAGTTGATAGAGAACATGTATTCAAATTAGCTTTACAGTTGTTCTTGAAAATGTCATGACAACGCGAAATTATTTTCAACTTTGTATTTCTAGTCATACATTTGGTTGTGTTATAAAAACGTCAAGCTTCCGAAAGTTGATTTTGGGTATGCATTAAGGGTGCGTTTGGTATGCTGCGAGGAATGACAATGGGTATGAGTTTGATAGTAGTGGTGGGTCCCTCAACTATGAAAGATCCATTCCCCCCTCAAGAGTTGTATATGGAGTATGAAATATATTAGACTTTCATAGTCATAGTTGTGAGCCCAGATATTCTAAACAAACACAAACTATCACTTTCATAGTGATAGTTTGATTCCCTTAGGAGGAAACCAAACGCACCCTAAGTACATGTTTACACAAAAAAGAACTTAGGTTTTCTTTTATGATGAATATTCACGTGTTACATTTATTTGTAGATGAAAGAAGTAGTACTGAAAAGATTATTAGCCTTTTTTATCTATGAATATGGATTTGTCAATTACTATCATGTTCAATTGTTCATACAGGTTTTGTTGCTTCATTGATTTATAGTGTAGTTCGGATTTAAACAAATTTTAAAGTCTTCTGGTTTTCGACATAATGAAATATAAAAGAGAAAGGAACAAAGTAGCAAATGAGAAACAACAAAATACTCCGTTCAATCATTATATATACAACTACTAGCTTAATATTGGGTGTAGAGATGTTTTTAATGTAGAATGAGGATGGTGCATTGTGTTTAAATGATTGTAATATTGGGTGTAGATGTATTTTTAATGCTATTAATGTAGAATGAGGGTTGTATATTATGTTTAAATGATTGTAATATTGGGTGTAGGAGGTGTTTTTAATGCTATTAATGTAGAATGGGGCTTGTACATTGTGTTTAAATAATTGTAATATTAGATGTAGGGGTGTTTTTAATGCTATTAATGTAGAATTCTAAGAAAAGTTGTCTGAATTTTGATTCATGTTAGTTTTTGTTGTACATAATGCTTTGATTGTTGTAATTATGAAAATTGATTGCTTTAAAGTATTGTAAACCATGCATCATTTTGTGTACATCTAAATTTTTTGAAAAGAGAGTCCTTCCTCCATTATATGTACATACTTGTGAGTTGGTTTAATATTTAGTAATAACAATAGTAATAGTAATAATAGCAAGGTTGTAAAAATCGTGAATCGATAGTCGGGCGGTCGACCCCCTGTAGCTTATAATCGGTCTAGGTGGGATTAATCGGATTGCATTTTCGTCGAGTTTTCTGTATTTTCAGCAAGTTTAAGGTATTTCTAACAAATTTTAGGTATTACTGGCAAGATTTTTCTTAAAAAAATATCTTTAAATAGATATAAACAACAAGTATAACTTATTAAGCAATTTTACGAAGAGTTTTGGGTATTTCTAGCAAGGTTTGAAGGTTTCTGAAAAGCTTGACCACTGTTGACCGTAATTAACAATTGTTGACCACGGTTGACCGAGTTATTTGACCGATTTACACAAATCAGAAAAGTTGATGGTCTTGTAACACCTAATCGACGATTAATCGGCCTTGCAGGCCTTGTTTTGCAACACTGAATAATAGTAATAACAAAATCATATGTTCGGTCAAGAGCCGATAATTTAAGTAGCAAAGGGTCCGGGTTTTCAATATAGATGAACGTAAGGTTAGTGAAATGCCATGGTAAAATCTTTTTATGTTTTCAAAATGAAGCTGTGTTCATACTTCATAGCTTAATGGAGGAAGTATAATAATGTGGAACAAATGCGTCATTGTTTGGTAAGGTTTTTGTTAATTGTCTGGTGACGTTCGATAATCAACAAAAATGCACCAGATGTGACACATCTCTGCAGAAGAGCCTGGGGTGCACATGAGAAATATATAGCTTACCAAACGATGACTAAAACTTAAATTAAAAGAATTTGAAAAGAAAAAAAAGAAGGTACACCAATACACCATATTATACGTGTCAGACCGATCTATGGCCATTCGGTTTAAGTTTTACTCCCCCAAATTTAAAATACTAGCAGGGACCCGCAGCTGTACGGGTACTCTGAAATAAAATTTTTCGATAAATAATGTATTTTAGTTTATTATGTTATTTTTGACATTAAATTTACGGATATCAAGAATTTCGTAAAGCTCGTGCCCGTTCGGGCTCGAACCCATTTGCCCGTGCCTGTTCGGGCTCGAGCCGTTTGGTCTGCGCCCGTTCGGGCTCAACCCATTTGGCCGGTTGCTCGATCGGGCTTGAATATTTGTATAATGTGCTTTATTATATGCTTAATAATTTGTATTTGTAAGGGGTGTTTTAATAAATGTATTAATTGTATTTATTGACCAGTTAAATAATTGACTATATTAAATAGCATTAATGTGGTGTTTTGTTGTACACTATGTTTTTGTCTTGTACGTCTGAAAATTATGTGCAATAAAATGTTGTACACTATGTTTTTTTTCTTGTAAGTAGTAGTCATTAGTAACATTGACCACTTTAATAGCATTAATGTTGTAAGTCTGAAAATTAAATCATGCTTATTTTGTTGTACACTATGCTCATTTTGTTGTAAATCTAAAAATTGGTTGCAGCTATTCTATATTGTGCTTAAATGGTTGTAATTTTTTGTGATGGAGTATTTTTAATAGCATTAATGTTGTTTAATAGAATTTTGGTCTTAAAATAACACCATGCTTTATTTTGTTGAACAATATGCTTATTTTGTTGTAATTCTGAAAATTGTGTGTTTTAAAGTGTTGTAAATCATACTTAATTTCTTGTAAGTCTTAAAATTTTGAAGAGCGAGTCATACATGCTTTATATGTAGTATATATAAAGTCTATTTTAACTTTTTAAATAAAACTTTACATATATATATATATATATATATATATATATATATATATATATATATATATATATATATATATATATATATAATAATAATAATAATAATAATAATAATAATAATTGATAAAAGTTATATCAATGAAAATATATTTAAAATCTAATCCATTTATATAATTTGCATCAAGTATTATATAATACAAACACAAATATTTAAAGTAAAAATAAACGTAAATTTTGAGAAAGGGGTACTACTATTGTGACTATTCTTCACTTTATGTTAATTTTATAAAAAATGTTATTTTCTTTTACGAATTGTTATTACTTATCTTCCTACTCATTGGATTCTGACAAGTAGGGCTGAGCGTCGGGTCGGATGCCGACCCGACCCGAACCGTCCCGACTAATTCCGATCTTGAAAGTCACATAAATCATAAATCGAATAGCGACCCGAAAGTAGTCGGTTTTTTGGCCCGTCCCGTCCTATTCCGAAAGTAGTCGATTTTTGCTTGTATTTTGTCGGTTTTTGGCCCGTCCCGAATCCCAAAAATGCTAAAAATTCATCCCGACTCCCGACCCAAGAAGCTATTATTCGGTTTCAGGACTATCGGTTTATGTCAGAATCGGGTCGGTTGTCAAAACTCGGGCGGTTTTGCTCACCCCTACTGACAAGTGTCAAAATTAACGTCTTAGATGCATAGAGAGAATTAGTGAAAAAAAATTATATAATATTGTTGCATGTTTAAAAGAATTATTAAGAGGCTTTAACAATGCTGTAATTTTATAGTTACCGTGATGTATTAAAAAAAAGCATCGTGCCTTTCACTTAGGGATGAGCATTTCGACCCGAATTCCGGAATCGAACCGGAATCGTACTGAAACGGTACCGATCCCGATATACGGTATGATATCGGGACTACAAATTAAGGTGAAAAACAAATCGGGACCATTAATTCTGTACGGGACCGATACCAAATTGGGAAATTCTTGAAAAAAAGGGGAAAACCCGATTTTCCGGTACCGGTATCCGAATCCCGTTCGGTACGATACCGGTACCACTAATTTATGCTCGGGAAAAAATTGGTACCACTAATTCGGTACGGGATCAGAACGGGACCGGTACCGTGCTCATCCCTACTTTCACTAGTCTTCTTGACACGAGGTTAGTTGCATTTAGGGATGCCAACGAGGCGAGAAATGTCGGGGATTATACTTACTATCCATCCATCTCCATCCACGTCCCCATCCCATTGGGGAATTGCTTTACATCCCCATCCCTTTCCCCAATGGGGATTGGGGATCCCCGCAGAGATTCGGGGATTCTCCACACTTGTTAAATAACATAAAAATTCAAACAACTCGTAAAAAATATGAAGAATTTTGACTCATAAAGTACTTCGATAAACGTACATCACACATAGTTATATTAATTAGAATTTCAATTCAACTTTAAAGCATCATAAACATTGTAACATGAAAGATTATATAAAAACAATATGTATCATATCTGTGTATTCGGAAAAAATAGTTAAGTAATATGTAATTGTTAGTTCTACTTCTAAATCTAAATGTGTTTGATATAAATATATGTACATGTACATATATAAGTTAATCGTGTACAGATAAAACATATAACTTTTAATAATTATACACTAGAAAGATCTGGGTCGGGGCCGGGTTCAGGGATTTTTGTTATCTCATCCCCGCCTCATCCCGGATTAGTATTTCAGGGTATTCCCCATTCTCATCCCCATCCCGGTTAACTCGAGGATTCCCCAGTTAAATTAAGTTTAAAGATCGGGTCTCTATTGGATACGGATTTTTTGCGATCCCTAGTTGCATTATCTTATCATGGTTGTTTTTTTCGTAATCTGACTTCAATAATTAATAAAAGAAGTACTTTTTTTGCAGTCATCTTCTTCCGGATACTGTTGACCCCTTTTTCTCTGTACATGATCGTGGCCTTTGGAGTTTTGAAAATGATATAGAAACTGAAAATAAATTATAAATAACTAAAAGCACAAAAACAATACCACGGATTAAACAACACATTTCATTAAATTAAAAATAATGTCACACTAAAAATATGAAATTGAAAAAAAAAATACAATTTAATGATTAACGTTCTATAAATACTCCACAATAACATTTGAGCCTCACATTTTTATTATTTTTTTAATTTTTTTTAGACCAACTAATGTTTCATTTATTTAAAAGATTAAAATTATTAATTATATAAAAATAAAAATACGAAAAAAAAAATCAAATATAAACATTAAGGGTTAAAACTGTAAAATTAACATTTATATAAACTTTTCAAATATTAGTGTTAAACCTGTAAAAACAATATTCACAAAGGTTTGAAGTAAAGTAACAAAGATTAAACCACAAAAGCAACAACAGATAAAACCAATATTGGTTTTTCCTTTCTTCAAAGTTCAAACTATGGAGTATTTCTTACTTCTTAGTTCTTACTGTTGATGCATAATCTGGCGCGAGCTAATTCAACGACTCTCCTTAGGCCGTTAGTCGTCTTCTCAAGCCCTAAATAGACCTGTTCAACAAAGAGAACCCGTTAGGAGTGGACCCGAGGCCGTAGCCCCGAGATCCACCTCCGACGGTCAAGTTAGTATCGATGCGATATAGCATACAAGAGTTAGGTTTAGAGTAACCTGTTGTATTCTGTTGTGAATGGAATCCCAGCCCTATATTTATAAGCATGGAATTAGGGTTTAGGAGTAGAGTGGGCCGCTGTCTGCCGAGCCTGGCCCATGTAGGGTCCAGTCCGGACCATACGTCCACACTTACCTTCATCTTTTTTTATTTATTTATTTATTTTATTTTTTTTAATTTAAAAAAAAAGGTTAATAATAATAATTAAAAAAAATCCATTTTATTCACAACACCAACTTTACTAAAAAAAATGGGATTACCGAAAACGCGGTTGGCCACTACAGCGCGAGACCCTATAATGTGAAGATAGTGCCGTAGCTGAGATTTCGGACTGTGCAAAAATTTATGTTGTAACTGAATATGACGGTCAAATGTATCTCATATCAATTATTAAAAAAAAAAAACACTTAGTGATTTAACAATATGGTATAATTCTTACAAATATACAAAACATAAAATGGTACTCCCTCCGTCCCACATTAAGTGTCCATTTACATTATACACAAAGTTTTAGAAAATTCCACTAACTACACTCTTCACCAATCAAATATAATTTATACCCACTAAAGTCTCATCTCATTGGTTAGAATAGAATCTGGACATTTAATTTGGGACATTTCGAGATTCCATTGTAGACACTTAATATGGGACGGAGGTAGTATATCGTTAATCCATTTTTTTTTTATCGAAAGTAATGTTGACTCCTCGAGTATACTAGGAGCTTTACATTTTGAGATCCCTCAAATTTTGAGGCCCTGTGCGATTACACTCCTTGCACACCCTCATATACGGCTCTGCGCTAAGACCATTATAGTTCGCTTGTGTCATAGATCGAAAACACGCTATAATGCCCCTCACTGTGATCCAGTGGCGTAGCCAGGATTTTACTTATAGGTAGGCTAAGATGTGGCACGAAACAATAATAGTCGTTAATTTGTTTCTTTCGGTAGACTTAAAAGCTAAAGTGGTTAAATTTACATTTAATGGCCAAACTAATATACATTATTGTAACTTTTATTGGATTGACCACGTCCCACCAAGGTCTCCATGTAGCTACTCCTCTGCTGTGATCTCTTAGCACGTCACCTTGTAGGTCTAAATATAACATTGCCCATATTACTCCACCATTTTGATGAAGTGTGTGACTGTGAGTTATGAACCAATTAACACTAACAATCATTAATGTTTTCTTAAAAAATATTGCAAATAAATTTGAGCTAAAAAATATACCCACTCCATTCAAAAACTATTATTCACATTTTTATTTCGAATTATCTTAAATTTGTTATCTATACTACCTATAAAGCAAAAATGGTCAAAGGTGAAAGTGAAAAAGTCAAGAAAAGTGAAATGTGAAATGTTGAAAAATATATATAAGGAAATTATGAAATTTAATTAATACTCTTATTAAAACACCCTATTACTTAAAAGTACAATGATTTATACACATTGTACAACCAATTAAAACAATTAATACAAATCACAAACCGGGTTGACCCGGGACGCTTCAAACCCAACGGGTTGAACCGGTTTAATTTGACCCGTTTTCGACCCAACCTAGCAAGTTGACCCGGTTTAAATCGACCAAATTTTTGACCGGAACGGTTTAACCGGTTGAACCACCCGGGTCGAACCGGGTTTCAAAACATATCTAGCAAATTAAATACAACCAATTAAAACAATTATTACAAATCACAAACAGGGTTGACCCGGGACGCTTCAAACCCGACGGGTTGGATTGGTTTAATTTGACCCATTTTCGACCCAACCTAGCAAATTGACCCGGTTTAAATCAACCAATTTTTCGACCGGAACGGTTGAACCACCCGGGTCGAACCGGGTTTCAAAACATATCTACCAAATTAAATATAACAAATTAAAACAATTAATACATATCATAAACCGGGTTGACCCGTGACGCTTCAAACCCGAAGGGTTGAACCGGTTTAATTTGACCCGTTTTTGACCCAACCTAGCCAGTTGACCCGGTTTAAATCGACCAATTTTTCGACCGGAACGGTTCAACCGGTTGAACCACCCGGGTCGAACCGGGTTTCAAAACATTATGTTTAATTCACAAATCTTCAAACTTTTATTATTTTTCATTTATAACCTATAAACTTTTTTTTATCAATAAACTATTTGTCGCTATAATATCCCGTTGCTATGCACGGGTACTCGTCTAGTCTACTATTAAAAGCAGATATGAAATTTCAATTGAATTTGTCATATTATCTTTACTTGAAGTTTTTATACAAAATCTAATGAAAGCATAAATTAATTGTAATGATTATGTTTTTTCTAAGTTACTGTATTTATTTTTCGTTTGTGAACATTTATTTTTGGACATGGAGAATTATGTACTATGAGTAGTTATTACTTGTGGTATACAATGATGAATGATGGTTAATCGTGAAAACGCGCCCAAAACTTTTCCCAAAATTCAAAAAAAAAAAAAAAAACAAAAAAGTACGCAGGATAGGAATCGAAAGGGCAATGGAGACGTACAGACAGTAGATGTAAGTAGCATTTAAGTTTCATCACATGCAACGTCATGAATGCGCCTAACCCCTGTGTATATATTTTATCACTTCCTCACCAAATTAAATTTTTCTAAAACTCATATAAAAACGTAACGTATATACTCGTATTAAATCTTGTTTTGTAACGGTCTATTCTCACTAGCTAATTACACACCATAACACAAGGATAACAACTACCATGGAATCTGAAGTGGTGGCTTTAGAAGCATGGCATAATCTAAGAGTGGTGGAGACCATTTACGAGGAAGATTCGGTTGACGAGTCAGTGTCTTCTACTGGCACTTCTCTCGCTTCTCCGGTGCATCCCTCATCGCCTTCTAGCGCCTCGCTACGTACCCGAGTTAAACTCTGGTAAGTTAATTATATATGGTTTTTCATCAAAGCTCTTTTGGCCTAGTATATAATATCCGTGATATGATATTGTATCTTGATTATATTGTTGTTGGTTTAACTCTCGCCAGAAATGAAAGCGAGATTATTGTGGTTATGTTAGATGGCCAATTAAGTTTGGCTTCATAGAAAAATGCTTTTACATGCTTTTTTTCTTTTAAATATATTAATGTATATCTCACATGTTTATGAATTGAAGTGTTTATACAATTGTAATTCATTAATTGATAGTTTGAAATAAAAGGTTATGTGTTTTTACTCTCTAGGATGTCTTCATTTGAATAGCAGATTAGATGATGTTAGAGCTAAAAAAAAAACCGGTTCTTGGTTAGTTAGATCGGAGAGTTTTATCATTTTTCTGGCGCACAATAATCGTTTAGTTTACTTGGCATGGCACAAAGTTTGATGACCTTAGCATCGTGTGTCATTTGAGATTATCAGTTAGCTTCCATCTAAAGTATGAAATGATTTTGTAACCAGGGAATTTGCTAATTTCAATGCAAATCTAATTCAGTAATTATTTACTCTAGACAACTGAAACAAAATGCTTTGCTATACATGGTATTCTGTTTTGATTTCAGTTGAAGCAATTACAATTTTTTTTTAATGCAATAAAGGTGATAATGATCTTCTGTTTTCATTTCAATATGTATTAAATTGGGTCATTATCATTCGAATTGTCAGTCAATGTATTTGATTATTAGTATAATCTGCGTTAAAGTAAACAATTATTTGTATTAAAAAAAAAAAAAAAAAAAAAACAACCTGAGTAATGACTACATGTTTATCATTTGTTTTAGGTCCCTCAGTAATGGAGTTGCAACCGATGTGGTGGTACATGTTCAAGGTTCAAGTTTTAACTTGCATAAGGTAAGCAAAGTAAACAATTGTAATTTACTTTAGTTTATTAGCAAACAAAAAACAAACTCAATTCATTGACAAAGAAAGCTGAAAAAGAATTAATTGCTTGCTTTAACAAAGAAAGCTGAACGTTATGTTTTGCCATTCTCTTACGCATATTTAATGTCCTTTAATCAATAATCAACCAACGTTATTTATTGGACTGCAAATAAGGTCCAAATTAATACTAGTACAGTATAGTATTTCAATTTTATATATATACACATGACAGACATGCATGAAATAATATCATGTAACAATAAATATGTTGTATATAAATGTTCTACTATAGGACCATAAACTATTTATTGCAATCCTGAACTGATTTATTAGAAAATATATTTGAATTTTATGTTTTACCTAGGATCCTCTAAAGCGATGCAGCAGATATCTAAAACGACACTTAATGGAATCATCCGAAATAACTATCTCACCGCCGTTAAAGATAACGTCTCACACGTTTACTCTAGTCGTGGACTACTGTTACGGAGGCCATCCTTTCATAACACCCTTTAACGTGGCATCTCTTATACTAGCTTCCGAATTGCTAGAAATGACTGTTTATTCGGACAACATTGAGAATCTAAGACAAAAGGCGGAGACATATTTTTGTCGGACAGTTGTGGTTGACCGTGACTATGCGACTGTGGTTTTTAAGTCGTGCATGAGACTTTTGCCTGATGTAGAGACGAGGACAGGACTTGTGAGTAGGTGTATAGAGGCTTTGAGTTTGAATCGGGATGTTGGAGATGATGTTTTGAGGTTGTTTGATGGTGTTCAAGAGCTGTCGGGTGAGGAGTTTAGGTTGCTTGTCGGGGCATTGCATCAGAGGTTAAATGGTAGTCACGATCTTCTATATAGAATCATCGACTTCTACTTTAAGGTGATCATATAATACTCCATATATAGCTCCCGAAACCAATGTCCATTTCTTTTAAAGGATTTTTTATACACCTTTAAATTAATCTATCAAGCTTTTGTTGTACACATTATTATATGTTACAAGACCTTTTATTTAACGAAAAACAAATCCAACTAATGGTAACTTAATAGGCAAATGGTTACTTCTAGACGTGTAAGAAACTTTCTGTTCTAATTATTCATACAGGAACAAGACTGTAAAATGGCAGAGGAGCAACGAAGCAAGATATGCAATTACATAGATTGTTCAAATCTATCTCCTCAAGTCCTAATGCACGCTGTTCAAAATCCTCGAATGCCATTACGATTTGTAGTCCAAGCCATGTTTATTGAGCAACTCAACACACGTCGTTCCGTTTTTACAGCCACCCAAACCCTCAAAACTCAACGCCACCACCACCGAATCAAGCCACCACCTCCCCCGACCGCCAACTCTGTCACCCTTGGCGCGATCCTCCAACGAGATGCTGCACTACGCCAGGTGGCCCATCTTAAAGCCACCATGGACTACACTAGCTCTCGGATTCAAAGTTTAGAGGAAGAGATAAATGGCATGAGGAAGATCTTGGTCAATAAGTCGGATACAAGTCAAGTTATTAATGGTCGGGTTAAATCTGAGAGTTTTCGGTTTAGTTCTGAAAGGAAGGTCGAGAGAGGGCAAAGAGGGTCTGTTTCTTCGGGTAGTTTTCGGGTTGTGGATACTGAAAAGGAATCGGACTATTCAGGTGATCAAGTGAGCCCGAGGCGGTTAGGGAAGCGAGTGATGAACAGGTTGAAAAGTGCGTTTCGGTTATCAGGTTTGGGTCGTAACCGGGATGAAGTTAAAGTGGAAAAGAAGAGTAATTAGCGGTTAAGTGTATTTTTGTATCCAAGTTCATTTTATTGAGGGATTAGGCTAGTGAAGTGAGCATGAACTGCTTTGAATTTGAGATTCTATACTGTGTATCATGTTTGTAAAAATGCATTGCTTGATAAAAGATATGATTAACTTGCGTGCAGTTTAGAAAATTAGTTGAACATGTAAAACTTATGTTGTTACGACCCAAGATTATGTCATGGGCTACGTTATCTTTATTTATCATAGAGTTAACTACATAAATGGTCCCTGTGGTTTGTCGGGTTTTACGGATTCAGTGCATTTTTCAATTTTGTTACGGGTTCAGTCACTATGGTTTTGACTTGTCACGGATCCGGTCCAATTTGCTTAACTCTGTTAGTTTGACCTTGTTTGACCGTTTAAAGTAAGGGTGTATTTGTCTCTTTTTTTTTTTTTTTTTTTTTTTTTTTTTTTTTTTTTTTTTACATAAATGGTCCTTGTGGTTTGTCGGGTTATACGTTTTTCATCTATTTTATACGACTTCGTCCGTTTTCTTACGTTTTTGAAAAATTTATCCGTTTTTATACGTTTTAATGAGTTTTTGTCCAGTTTTCTACGTTTTTATTCGTTTTCGTCCTTTTTTTACGTTTTTATCTACGTTTTTGTCCGTTTTTATATGTTTTCATTTTCATAAGATTTTGTATGTTTTTATACGTTCTTGTCAGTTTTTATATGTTTACATCCGGTTTTCTACGTTTTCATACGATTTTCTATGCTTTTATACCTTTTTTTGTCCATTTTTATACGTTTTCTTACGATTATATGCGTTTTCATAAGTTTCATCCGTTTTCGTCTATTTGTATACGTTTTCATCCGGTTTTCTACAATTTTATGTTTTCTTCATTTTCATACGTTTTTATACATATAAGAACGGACGAAAACGGATGAAAATGGATGAAAACGTTTAAAAACAGACGAAAACTTATAAAAACAGATGAAAACGTATAAAAATGGACAAAAACGTATAACAACGGATGAAAACATATAAAAATGGACGAAAACGTATAAAAATGGACGAAAAACGTATAAAAACAGACAAAAACGTATAAAACGAACGAAAACATATAAAAACGGAAGAAAGCGTATATAAAAACGGAAGAAAACGTATAAAAACGGACGAAAACGTATAAAAAGGGGTAAAACATATGAAAATGGATAAAACGTATGAAAACATATAAAAACGGACGAAAATGCATAAACACGGACGAAAATGCATAAACACAGACGAAAACGTATAAAAATGGATGAAAACTTATAAAAACGGATGAAAACGTATAATCTGACAAACCACAGGGACCATTTATGTAGTTAACTCTAAATTAAAAAAGATGAAAATGAGGGTATTTTTGTCATTTTATTCGACTTAACAGCAAAAACTAACAAATTTGGGCAAAATGGACTGGATTCGTAACATGTCAAAACCACAGTGACTGAACCCGTAACAAAATTGAAAAATGGACTGAATCCGTAAAACCCGGCAAACCACAGGGACCATTTATGTAGTTAACTCTTTATCATAATTGTTATGTCATGTTTGTCGTGGGCTAAGCCCGTTATCATTATTAGGTTAATTGTCATCATTGTAAGGTTATAAGTACCGAACTATTATAATGAGAATCATCATCGTTTCAATACAAAAACAAGTCTCTTTTCCTAACCCTAATTCTTAAAGAGATCGTGCCCGCTTGAAGTGGTGCCTTATCCCGATACAACCCTTAACAGGGCGTATCAATTGGTGCTTTCATTGAGAGCTCTCATTGAGAGAGTTTTTTATTAGGGTTCCAATCCAAAAAAAAAAAAAGTTACTGTTCATCGTCACTATTCATCGTATTGTTCATCATGAGTAGTGTTCATCAGGTTCATCGTGAGTACTGTTCACTGGTATTGTTCATTCGTTACTGTTCATTGGTACTGTTCATCGAGAAAAAAAATTTCTTCGAGTTATTGTTCATGGCATCGGGCAGCAACGATCGGGACGCACTATCTAAGCTATTGCAAATGGGTACGGTGGCCGAATATCAGAGTAAGTTTGAGGTACTTGCAAATCGAGTAACAGGGATTTCTGAATCTTTACTTGCATCGTTTTATATTTCCGGACTTATACTGCCGTTACAAATAGAACTGTTGAGGGCAAGGCCTACAACTTTAGGAGAAGCATTTTCCTTAGCCCATATAGTCGAGGCTCGTTTTGAGGCAATTGAAGAGAAAGAGAAAGAGCATATAACTGATGAATATATTGGTGTTGATGTGGTTTATAATGCGATTGATGGTGTTTTCGATATTGGTTAGAGTAATGACGTTCATAGCAAGTTTGAAGAATTTTTAGAAAATAAGAAAAGTATGGAAGAGATTGTTGTGGGTGGTCGTGAATTTGATGGTTGTTTAGGTGAAATAAATTTGAATTTAAGCGAGGAATTTGCGGACAACGGGGTTAGACCTATAACCACTTCTTTGGTGGCTCATGATAGTCCACGGGTTCGCCAACTATGGGAAAGAATTGGTATCGGTGATGCTCACGGGCTCATAGATAATGGATGCAACTATAAATTTGTTCAATCAAATGTGTGGAAATGGATATCGGACTCTTAATTGACATATTCTTCGTATCACCTTGAGGGCAAGGTGATTTTTGAAGGAGTGGGGAGTGTTACGGCATGGGTAGCGGAATGCGGAAGAATGGTGTTGTGTTTTGTTCAAGGTAGTGGAAGGCGGAAGAGGAAAAAGGTGTTGGATGCGGTAGCGGAAGGTAAGAGAACTACGGGGGTGGAAGATAGGACTAGGATTAGGATAAGGATATGGGATCCCGGAATCAAGAGAAATACTTCAAGACCACACCTTGAGGACAAGGTGATTTTGAAGGAGTGGCAAAATACGCCCCAGGCTTTATGTCATTTTATATTTATTTAGGAAAGTGTCATTGTTTAGATATGTCTTTATGTTTGGCTTGTTTTACAAGCTAGGGTTATTCGGTTATATATACCGAATCATTATTATGAATGAATCAATCAAGTTTGTCAAGTAATTCCCTATTCTTCTTCTCTTTATTTTCTTACGGAGCTCGCACACGCTAAAAGTGGTGCCTTATCCCGATACAACCCATAACCTGGTCGTATCAATTGGTGCTTTCATTGAGGACAAGGTGACTTTGAAGGAGAGGGGAATGTTACGACCCAAGATTATGTCATGGGCTACATTATCTTTATTTATCTTAATTGTTATGTCATGTTTGTCGTGGGCTAAGCCCGTTATCATTATTAGGTTAATTGTCATCATTGTAAGGTTATAAGTACCGAACTATTATAATGAGAATCATCATCGTTTCAATACAAAAACAAGTCTCTTTTCCTAACCCTAATTCTTAAGGAGCTCGTGCCCGCTTGAAGTGGTGCCTTATCCCAATACAACCCTTAACAGGGTCGTATCATATGGTATTCATGGATATTCTAAACGAGCGTGTGATCCCGCATGTTGCTACGGGAGTGTTGTGTTAATGTATGTCTATAAAAGACCAATAGATAACCTTGGTCAATACTGTTCCATTTCTCTAATTGTGATTGTTATAAGCTTGTTAAAAAGAAACTCCTACACTCCATAATTCAAAAGGTTGGGTTATCATTCTATATAACAAAAACATTGTAAAGTGTTGAATACATTTACAACTAATAAAACTACAAAGCTTAAAGTCTTTTAAGTTTTGTTTTCTATCACAAAACATTTGATGATAGAACTGCATAGGTTCACAAAATACTTGACGTAATCATGGATGAGCTGTTGTGAAAAAAGTGGTGTTCACCAAAAGTTGAAATAGAGTTGCTCTTTGAGTACTCACTTTGTAGTATTCTTGCTTCGAAATGGGTGTGAAAAGTATATGTAGTGCACCAAATATCCTCCAATCTTATCACATAAGCTAGCCTGTTTTAATAGCTAATTTCTTTTTCTCTCAAATGTGCAATCTTCTGGGTTCCGACTCGACATTACGAGCCGGCTAATCCCAAGGCAACTACCCTTTTGGATAGCCTGGGGTTATCGCAGATGAACCTCCATCAATCATCTTGATAAAACAAAGTAGCAAACGTATTTTAAATTAAAAAAGTATAAAAATAAATATATATATATGAAAAACTTATGATCTGAATAAATTTATTTTGTGAACCTCAACATCAAATCATTTAATCATAATAAATTTTATTCAGATCATAAGTTTTCAAATAAGCCCAAACTTGCCTATTTCAGCACCCAAAGACACCGACTTCGCCCCCCATTTCAGCACCCAGTCGCACCCTTATCAGCCCGCATTTCAGCCCCCAATCCAACATCCATTTCAGTCCCCAAACTGACCCATGTTAGTGCCCACTTCAGCCCCAAAACAGACCCATATTACGGATGCCATAACGATGATTATAGTGACCAATCTATTAGTAGAGATGACCACAAAAACAAATGAGAAGGGCATTTCAAAGTCAATTATACCAGAATCCGTTGAACCCTGCAAGAGTAACAATATATATAAGCATCTCGCTGTATTTTTGCTAGTTACCAGTTTATGATTGTAACACACTAAGTAACATATATTTTTAAAATACATTAATTTTTAACATATTCGTAACTTCATAAGTGTTGGGGTGCTTACACAAAAAATTAGAAAAGCTATATTCTGAAACTAATCGGTTGTAACTTTGACATCTTGATCTGCTCGGATCTCACTAATATAACATGTAGGTTTGGTGTAGGCCTAAACAGGTTAAACCATTTTATTGCAATGTCCATTTTTTTTTCAGAGATTACAAAAACGTATTCTTATATGTTCAAGTATAAATAACCTATAATTCCAGTTTTGGCCAATTAATCAACACATATAGTAATGTAAAACATGATTATTAAATATCTAACAGTAGCCTAGATTTTTAAAGCATAATCTGTAATTTGGTGTTTAGCAACAAAATTATAAAACCCGTACACTAAATGCTCCAAGTTACATTGTTTTTAGCTTCAGTTTCTTCGAGGAGATATGTGTATTCTTAGCACATAGCTTTAAGCTATTGTAACTTTTCAATACAAATAAATTAAACCGTACCAAAAATTTGCGAGAAAGGATTGCCCATTCCAACTGCTACTTCTGCTGCAAGTTGACTAATTTCAGCTAACGACTCGATTATGCATTGATCATCATCTCCAAGACTTGTTGGTAATGATGCTCTTAGCACCTCTAATGTGAAAAGCATTAACTTGAGATACGCCACCAAGAATCAAGGACTCGAACTAAACTTTGAATACGAAAATGCACTTTAAACAGGAATACCAAAATTTGAATTTGTACGATGGTAAAGAAAATACTGGGAAGATTAGGTACCTTGTTGTGTTAGTTGCTCATCTATCATCACTGCAATTTGTTTAGAATGATAATAAGCTGCCATTTGAGCTCACCATCATGAAACCAAACATCATAACAGCATACCGTAACTCAGCATACCTAACCCATCTCTCTCATGCTACCCCGACAACATACAGATAGATTTCAGACACTGTAATATTCATAACTTTTTTTACAATCAAGAACAGATTGATTAAAAAAAATTACAAAAGCAAACATAATAACCGCATATTGATAAAAAAAAATTATGTGCTATTTTTTTCGAACATAAAATTCATAACTTTTTTTTCCTGCGTATCTGCTACTTTTTGGGGTTAAGCAAAATGCACATTTACTTTTTAAGTGTGTTTGACACAATAAGCTGTTACATTTTACCCTTCATCAAAAGTTTTAAGGAAAAAAAGTTGTGGCCAAGATTAGGAAGACCAACATATTGTAGGCACACATCCAAAACACTCTTTATAGTATTTGTTCTTTGCCGATACTATCAAAACAATTTGATTATGCCCTATTTTCAGCTTAATAGTTTTTCAACATTCACTTAAGCTCATAAACCCAACATCTAAGATAATACAATCGGCCCATTAATCCGATATCCCTAATTTCTAAATTTGGACAAAAATTCATATGTACAATATAAACATCTTAGTCACAAAAACATTATTAGACCAATTTCGATCTAAACTCAAAAACTACTAATCTTGAACCTTAATAGAAAAACTATTGTTCATAGGTTAAATTAGGAACTACTAACATAGTCACTTCAAAAGCTGAATTTAAGTCGATTATAAGCAAACTTGACCTCTATAAGGTAAAAAAGACTCATAACCGGCCATTTGAGAACCTTCTAAACTTTCAGTTACATAAAAATCAAGAATAATCTAAATCCCGCACGCACAAAAGAATGGGTAACAAAAGAAAGTGTTTAAGTTACTTACATTTTTGGTTTCTTTTAATGGTGAGTCTCCTAGTGCCAATAACAACTTTCATGCCTAGTTTCAACATTGCTTCATGTCTTTTCTTTTCAGATCTACTCTGCTTTTCCCCTCTTGTTTTCATCGCCATATCAGCATCTGTGAAACAAAATATGGATAATAGTAATCATCCTGTAATCACTTCTAAAAATTTTAAAAAGATAAAAGAAGATGCTTTCCACCACACCTGTGAATTTGACCTTATATGCAGTTTTTGTATGAAGTCCTTTGGTGGTTGGATCTAGGTTGGTGTATGCATTTTATGCTGGCTAGAGGTGGTTTCCACCACATCTACATTCTTGACATCAGATGCCTTTGTAGATAGGCTTTTGGTTGTAGTTGAGACCTGTTTCACAAAAGGAGGCACTCGACTTTCGAACCTGTTAACAGACTTGTTAACCTGAAATCACGTCACCAGAGACTGAACATCGAGACCATGTAAAAGTAGGTTCGAGTCTTTATTATGAAACTACTTACTGTAAGTTAAATCAGTTTATTTAGAATATTATTTTAGATATATGTGTAACAATCTAGCTTTGTAATATTGTTTGTTAGCTTTTTATTATTATCAATATATAGAAACAGAAAGGAAAGTGTTGTCAGTACAAATAAACCTACCCAATTCTTGTGAATCCAAATTAAGAATACCCATTGTGACCGAATCCCAGCACGCCCGCGACCAGCCCATTTTTTCACCTGTAGGCATAATACTTAAAATCAGACAATGCAATCATGGAATCTGTCATACCTTGTTTACCTTGGTGTTAGGTGCATGTCACTCTCTTTTAAGTACTGTAAACCATGGAAAGTTCAGGTCTTAGGCATCTTTGGTAGATCCATATTTTGATGTTCAGATTTTTGCTTTTTAGCCAAGGAGTGTTCCCCTAAAAAGGAACAAAAAATCATTGTTCATTAAAGTTTGAATACCCAAAATCACATACAACCTAATTTCACTAAACTTATACATTACATGGCGATCCAATGGACCCTCAGAAAACAATTACGTTAATCTAAAGGGCCACTTAAAAACAAAAATCGATGTACCTTCCATTTTCCCATTGTTTCTCGACAAATTTGAAGTACCATAAACGTATTTCCTATTGCAAAAAGTCTAGTGTACCATCCATTTCAATGTCAAATCATAAATTTATTCCTATAATGAATATTTTTAAAAAAAATACTCAGTATATATTTAACACTTGCAAGTTAGCTTCATCAAAAGTTGTTAATGTTTCCCAAAACTTGATATTGAGAATACAGGAGAATACTATATTTGACATGCTTGAATGTCTACTATAGAATTCGAGAGGCTTATAATGGATTGTTATTATCATGACATCACGGCTACAGCCAAGAACAAATACACAGTTACATGCCTGAACGTGCATAAGAATATGTAATCCTACCTTCAGCACTATTATGACAATCAAATGATTTATGAACATACAACGTAAACATAATATTCTTTAAGAAACTCAATGATTTTTTGCATTTCATGTTTGTTGTTTCTTATGCACTTAGCATTTCATCAACCAGATAATGGGCATCATTCAATTTACAACAAAACAACTTAGATTAGCAACATCTACATCAAACATATATGAAAATCATCTTTCTTAAGCAGTTTAGTCTTTTATCATATAAGGGGGAGTGGGATTTGGATCGGTTTATTTAGCGTGAAATATGAATATATATTGATGCGTAGGGATTGCACCAGGCTTTACCTCTCGAGGGATCTCGAGAAGCTTACAACCCCCACCAGGCAGTATACCTGATCGATGTAGTATAGTATAATGACAAGTACCGGGGGATTGATCGTTCAGCTAGGAATAGTGTTGCTAGGATTAGAAAACCTAAAGACTAGGTCTAGAGATGAGGGATGATTCTTTTTGTATTTTTATATTTTATGAAAAGCAAGTAAAAATCTCGGGTTTGAAGGAGTTGGGCGGAATTAGTTGCTAGTCAACTAACCCAATACTAAAGATGCAATCAAAATAGAATACTAAAAATGAAAATAAACTATATTAAACTAAAGTTGTGAGCAATATGTGGGAGAATTGTGTTTACTTAGATTTCACTACTCCCTAGATATCTTTTACACGTTAATTACTTGTTATAGTTGCGTGGATGATGGATTGTATTCCTTAATACCATTCATGGGGTGGCGTACTTACTTCCCCAATCCTATGAGCGCCTACTTCACTCCTATGTCGAGCCGGCTAAGAAGCTCCTTACATGGGATCACTAGAATTTGCTCATGCATTAAATACAACCAATAAAACCTAGTACACATCGGTTCATGTTACCTAAGACGTTCAAGCATGTTACACAATGGAGATCTGCCAGCTTTCTTAAGCCTAACATTGAAATCATTCATCCAATACAACTATAAACAAGTAATCAACACATAATTAACATCTAGGTTTCATTAGATCTAAGCAAACACAAGATAGATCTAGCCTAGCATGTTGGAATCAAGACAAGCATAAGATATATTCAAACAACACATAGACATATTGAATGAATTAAGAGAAGACTTATCTCAATTGAACATGAAAGGATTCAAGGGGTGAAAACCCTTGAAAACACTGTAAAATATGACCTAGGGTTTACAAAGTTCGGTCCTAGTTTTCTCCAAACAAGTTCCTCCTTAATGAATGAAAAATAGAAAACTATATATAGATTTTGATGGGTGACGGCGTCAAGAACAAATGTCGGACGCCGTCATCTCGCCGCCAAATAGTTTCTCGGACTGCCTAGATCTGGGTCTGACGCCGTCATGTATTCACCTTATGCAGGCCAACACCAAATTAACTCTTGACGCCCTTGTTGTGACGCCGTCAGGTTTGCACTGGGTCGTCATGGATTGTATTCTTGACGCCGTCATGGTTTTCCTCTTGACGCAGTCAGGTACTGTTCTCAGCATGGAAAATTACGTCTTTGCCATTTTCTTCACTTTTATGCTCCAAAAACGTCCGAATTGCTTCTTTTTCCAGATTTCACTCCCAAAGTACCTAAAATCACAAAAGGAGCGATTTAGGGAAATATTTGATCAAATAAATTCCAATTCCGGCTTAAATGACCCCCTAAAAATGGTTCATTTTTCGCCTCATCATATACCCTTACACTTGAGATTTGCTTGTCCTCAAGCAAATGAACTTTTATTCTAATCAAAATACGAGTTAGGGGTCATTTAACACTAATATAAAAGTAATTACAACAAATAATCGTTCCACTAAAGACCAAAGACAAGCACGGAGGTCATACACTAGCACCTCACAAATAGTGTTTAGATACTCACATCTCTCGGGTGTAATAAAGTAATATCACAATATGGAAACGGAAAATATCTCTCACTACCTGTCATAGAAAAATAGATTACCATAGGCTTGGGAAAGGATCAAACCTCCAGCACATGGCGTAAGCACCTAGGATAAACTATCAAAGAGGTCTTTGTTGGGAATTCTGCTAAGTGAGAATTCTGCTGCAGAATCTGCTGATGGTTTCTACTGAAGACACAAATTCTACTTATAGTTTAGTTTCTGCTGAAGTCTAGTTTCAGCATTAGTTGTTTCTGCGGATATAGTTTTTCCGTGTTTTATGTAATATAGTTAGGATATGCATGAATTTATTTAGGAAGTGATAATGCATATCTTTTAGAAGTTTTAGAATATACGTTTCTTGGGAAACGGTTTAGGGTTCCTTGTGTATAAAAGGAACACACGATTATGTATTGAGTTACGTTTTTAAAAAACACTTTCATTGTTATTAAAAGATCCATAGAGGATCAACAGTTCTTAGTATTAAAACTTGTGTTTGTTTCCGCTTTAAAATACAAGTTGCAGAGATTATCTATTAGTGTGTTGGTGATTACATTGACATAACTAACGATTCTAGAGTGCTCAAAAGATCTATCAAGGTCTTTGTTTCAACAAGTGGTATCAGAGCCTCGGGAGAGTCTTTGTGATACTGAGAAAAACAAATCTTACACCATCAAAATCCAAACCAATCAAAGAAAATGCCTGGATCAGACGATGAAGTTGATACAACCCAGAACCTAAACACCACTTCTCTCCAACAACTCAACCTCTCCAACAGTAATGCTAAATTCCCATATTTGAAGAATGCTGAAGACTATGATTTGTGGTCCATGAAGATGCAAAACTGGATCACAAACATTGACTGAAATCTTTGAGAGGTTGTCCGAAAGGGGAACAGCCTGAAGAAGCATGTTAAAGATGCTGATGGGATAGTTACAATTGTAGGTCCCAAAACTGCTGAAGAGGTTCTAGCCGTGCAAAGGGAGAATAAAGTAAGAACAATTCTGCTCCAAGCTATACCAGATGACCACATGGGTGACTTCCACTTCATGGAGGATGCCAAGGATATTTGGATGGCAATAAAGGCTAGATTTGGTGGGAATGATGAATCAAGAAGGTTGAAGAAGTCAATGCTGAAGCAGCAGTTTCAAGAGTTTCAGATATCTGAGGAAGAAGGAATCCACAAAGGCTATGACAGGTTCCACCGGATCTTAAGTCAACTTAATTAGCTGAAGGCTAGGCCAGATAATGAGGACTGCAATGCTAAGTTTCTGAGATCTTTGCCACCATCTTGGTTGCAAGTCAGCATTGCTCTCAAAACAAAGGGTGGATTGGACTTGATCTCCTTTGATGACCTCTACAACAAGCTTAAATCTCTTGAGCCTGATGTTAGAAGTCCCATTCGTCCATCCACTCACTCAGCCTTTGTCAGCACCACCACAAAACCTGTGCATCAAGCCTCAAGTTCTTACACCTCAGGAGTATCTTCTCAAACTCAGACAAAATTAGCTCCTAAATCAAAATCCAGTAGTATAATGGATGATACTGTTCATTCATTTGTGGCTGAATATGAACATCAGCTGTTTCTTGCTTATGAGGATTTTGAACAGGTGGATCCATTGGAGATGGAAGAGATGCACTTGAAATGGCAGCTAGCAATGATTTCTATGAACATTAAGAGGTTTGAGACTAAGTCTGGGAGAAAGTTTGGTATTAATGGAAGAGAGGCAGAAAGGTTTGACAGAAGGAAGGTTAAATGCTACACTTGTGGTCAAGTGGGTCATTTTTCAAGAGAATGCAAGGAAAGAAAGTCTGGTGATGAAGTTAGATATGGTTCATATCCATTGTAATCAGGGACTTCTAAGGCTACACCTTCAAAAGCTTTGGTGATTCTGGATCACCAGATTGATTGGGCTGAACATGAACCTGTTGAAGAGGAAGCTTCTACTTCTACACAAGTGAATTTGCTGGCATACTCACCGTCAGAGGACAAGAAGGAACAAGTCTCCCTGATGGGAATCTCTCAGGTACACAACTGTGTGTTTGGATGTAGTGTAAGATACAATGAACTTAAACAAGAATATGATGAATTGAAACCTAAGTACAATGAGTGTTATATAGAAGTTGAGGCATATAAAAAGGCTTTAAAAACTTTAGAAAAACAAAAGGTCTGGTTTCAAAAGAATCAAGTTAAATATGATGAAAAGATAAGAGTTCTAGAAAGTGATTTAGAATGTGCTAAGATAGATTTAAGACGTACTGAAAAAGAGAAATCTAATATAGAAAAGGAAAAACAAGAATTACAAGTTAATTTAGATAAAGAGATAGCTGGTTGTATGAAATGGCAGGAAGGAGCATCTAATTTGAATAAATTGATTGATGGTCGCCAATCTGTTAGGTCTAGAAAAGCATTAGGATATGAGAAATATATAGATCCTGAAGAGTTAACTTATCTTGATATGTCTAGTGTTTTTGACCCTGAACCATCCTTAGCATATCAAACACCTGTTAAATTTGTTAAGGAAGGGGGAATGAATGCTGTCCCTGGACCTATAAGAGGGGAACATATGCCTATAAACCTGTCCATACCTGTTGACTTTGATGGATCACACCATCTCTATGGCAAAAAGTCAAGTGACTTGCTAGACCCTATTATTAAATCTACTGACTTTGTCTCTTGTTGTGACAGTGACAAGTCTTCTAATGAAGGGTCTACTTCATTTTCCAGTTGTGATTCTAGTGAGAAGTCCGACCTGCCCAAGACCACTTTCAAGACCACACCCAAGACATCACCCAAGACTCCCCACAAGCCTTCTAGAGTTCCTGCTGATACCAAGACAGTTTCTTCTGAAGACTTGTTTTTTTAATTCTTTGCAAAACAATATTTCTAGTTCTGTTAAAAACAATTCTGTTAATCATTGTGGTTTGAATGCTTTTTCATGTTATGGAACTTCCTTCAGTTTGAATAAATCTTCTAAAAAGAAGAAATGTTTTGTGTGTGGAAGTAAATCTCATTTGATTAAGGATTGTACGTTTCATGAGCAAAGAATGGGTGTATGTTTTAGTCAAAGAAAACCTAGGCAAATGTGGAAGAATGTTAATGAAATACCCTCTTTTATTCCACAGCAGCAGAATCTAATTCTGCTGAACCACATCCTTCATGGAGAAGAACCAGTACTAGACCTTATGTTCGACCCACTAGTTCTTTCTTTTCTAATGGTTATTGGCCTAGTCACTTTGACTCAATGTATTATGGTGGAGGGTATTGGGATACTGCTGTGAAGTCCTCAGCAGGTTGTTCTTGGACTAAGAAGGGACCTAATTTGCATTACAGGCCCAAGAACAATGGTGGATCTAAAACATCTACATGGCCTATCTCTAAGGATCCACAAGGCAGGCTCAAGTCAGCAATGACTTGAGTCTCCAATGTGTACTGACTTTTTTATATTTTTTGTTGTTGTTGTAGGATCATCCTTTGAAAAGTACTGAAGTAGGGATAGTTGATAGTGGTTGTTCCAGAAGTATGTCAGGGAACAAGGACAAGATGCATGATTTTGTGCCTATAGAAGGAGGAGGCAGTGTAACTTTTGGTGGTGGAGATGGCAAAATTACTGGTAAAGGAACTATTAAGACACCTCTGTTAGATTTTGAGAATGTTTATTATGTGAAGGAATTGGAGCATTTTAATCTATTCTCTGTATCACAAATTTGTGACACTAAGAATAAGGTTTTCTTCTCTGAGGATGAATGTCTTGTGCTCTCCAAGGACTTCAAACTTCCAGAAGACACAACTGTTTTGCTGAGAGTTCCTAGAACCTTCAACTTGTACACATTCAATCTGAATGATGTTAAGCCAGAAGGTGATCTAACATGTTTGGTGGCCAAAGCTTCCCAGGATGAATCTACCAAGTGGCACAGGAGAATGGCTCATGTTAATTACAAGACTATCAATAAGTTGTCTAAACTTGGTCTTGTTCAGGGCCTTCCTTCTAAACTCTTCACCAATGAACACAATTGTATTGCTTGCAACAAGGGAAAGCAACACAGAGCCTCTTACAAAGCCATAAAAGCTGTGAGCACCATCTCAGAACCCCTTCAGTTACTGCACATGAATCTCTTTGGTCCAACTCCTATCAGAAGTATTGATCATAAGTACTTTTGCCTGGTTATCACAGATGATTATAGCAGGTTTTGCTGGGTATTCTTTCTAAAAACAAAAGATGAAACAACTCTTATTTTGAAAGAATTCATCACTTTAATTGAAAACCAGCTTAATAAAAAGGTTAAAGGCATTAGGTGTGACAATGGGACAGAATTCAAAAATGTTGTTTTCATAGAATTCTGTAAGTCTAAGGGGATTAGAAGGGACAACCCCACAACAAAATGGGGTTGCTGAAAGGAAAAATAGAACCTTCATTGAGGCAGCAAGATCCATGCTTGCAGACTCTAAATTACCCACTATGTTTTGGACTGAAGCAGTAAGTACTGCTTGCTATGTCTTGAACAGGGTATCCATCACTAGACATCATGTCAAGACACCTTATGAACTTCTCACTGGGAAAGTTCCAGACATTCATTACCTTAAGCCTTTTGGTTGCAAAGTGACCATTTTGAATACTGCTGATACACTGGGTAAATTTGATGGGAAAGCTGATGAGGGATACATTGTGGGTTATTCAGCTCATAGCAAGGCCTATAGGGTTTATAATCTGAATGCCAAAAGGATATAGGAGACCCTTAACCTAAGATTCCTTGAAGATCAGCCTAATACTCAGGGACAGGGCCATTCTTGGTATTTTGACCTAGATTATTTGACTGATTATTTGGGATACACTAGACATGTTTCTGATCCTAATGCAAGTACCAAAGATTCAATTTCTAACCCTACAGGTTCCATGGATGATGACTCATAGAGTGACTCTGAGCCAGCTGAACATACCATTGTTGTACCTTCATTTCCACCTAACCATTTTGTAGGAAATCATTCTGCTGCTGAACAAAATGATGAGTCACATTATGCAGAGGATCTTGCTAGACTTAAGAAGCAAGAGCATGCTGCTACAAAGGAAGCTCAGAGACTCAATTACAAGGTTACACAAGAGACTGATGCCATCCTTCACCAATCAGCACAAGCAGTCAGTGGAAACAAGGATGCTGCTGACAGTTATGCTGAAGGCACACCTATTCCCACTGATGAGTTCAAAGCTGCTGATACTCCTACTGCACAATCTCCCATTTCTACTGAAGCTTCTACAGACTTTGAGAAGCCCTTTACAAGATTTCCAAGTCCTTCTGATCTTGGTAATTATCAGTCCAAGCCTGGTCTGTTTCACTCAGCTTCTTACGATATTGAGTTTGGGCCTACTGTCAACAACCTTGATGCCACCATTGATGTCAACCCTACAGCAACAAAGAGGATTCAAAATGCTCATCCCCTTTCAGAGATTATTGGAGATCCTAAAGCACCTATTAGAACTAGAAGCACTATCAAAAATACTAAATATGGTGAAGTTGCTTTCATCTCTTATGTCTACAATCAATAAAGGGACAATCACACAGACTTCAAACATTGTCTGTTTGCATGCTTTCTTTCTCAGATAGAGCCAACTAGTGTTCCTCAAGCACTGGATGATTCAAGTTGGCTTGAAGCAATGCAAGAAGAGATGCTGCAATTCAAGAATCAGTAGGTTTTGATACTGGTTCCTCTCCCTGATGGTAAATATGCCATTGGGACAAAATGGATTTTGAAGAATAAAAGAGATGCAAGGAGGATTGTGGTGAAAAACAAAGCAAGATTAGTGGCTCAAGGGTTTATGCAAGAGGAAGGCATTGACTATGATGAAGTCTTTGCACCAGTGGCCAGAGTTGAAGCAATTAGGATATTTTTGGCCTATGCCTCATATATGGGCTTTATGGTTTATCAGATGGATGCTAAAGGTGCTTTCTTATATGGTGAGATTGAAGAGGATGTTTATGTGACTCAACCCAAGGGATTTAAAGATCCTGATCATCCTGAGTATGTGTACAAAGTTGTCAAAGCTCTCTATTGACTTCATCAGGCTCCCAGAGCTTGGTATGCTAGACTTTCCACATTTCTGCTGAAGCATGGATACAGAAGAGGTGCCATTGACAAGACTCTATTCCTCAAGAAAGATTCCAGGGATATTATTCTTGTGCAGGTTTATGTGGATGATATTATCTTTGGTTCCACCAAAGAAGCATGGTGTAGAGAGTTTGAGGATTTGATGAAGGGAGAATTTCAAATGAGTGTCATGGGGGAACTCACTTTCTTTTTGGGTTTACAGGTTCAGCAGAAACCTGATGGTATTTTTATTCATCAGGAAAAGTATGTAAAGGATATGTTGATAAAGTTTGATATGGAGAATGTCAGACCTGCCACTACTCCCTATGAAGCTCCCAAACCCAAGAACAATCTTGATCCTGATCTTCCAGTGAATGTTCATTTATACAGGTCAATGATTGGTTCTTTGATGTATTTGACTGCCTCTAGACCTGATATTACATTTGCTGTGAGTGCATGTTCAAGGCACCAAGTCACTCCATTTACCTCTCACTTGAATGTTGTCAAAAAGATTTTTAAGTACCTGAAAGGCCAACCCAAATTAGGTCTTTGGTATCCCAAAGAATCTCTATTTCAGCTAGCAGCTTGTAGTGATAGTGACTATGCTGGTGCCAATATGGATAGAAGATCCACAACTGGAGGTTTCCAATTCCTTGGAAGGAGACTGATTTCTTGGCAATGCAAGAAACAAACCAATGTTGCTACCTCTACTACTGAAGCAGAGTATGTTGCTGCTGCCAATTGTTGTGGACATGTTCTATGGATTTAGAATCAATTGCTGGATTATGGGTATAATTTCATGAATACTACTATTTTCATTGACAATCAAAGTACCATTTGCATTGTTAAAAATCCAGTTTTTCATAATAGAACCAAATATATTGAAATCAGGCACCACTTTATCAGGGATGCTTATGAGAAACATTTAATTAAAGTGGTAAAAATTCACACAGATGAGAATGTGGCAGATTTGTTAACCAAAGCATTTGATGGACCAAGGTTCCAATATTTGGTGGTCTGATGAGGCGAAAAATGATCCGTTTTTAGGGGGTCATTTAAGTCCGGAATTGACTTTATTTGATCAAATATTGCCCTAAATCGTTCCTTTTGTGATTTTAGGTACTTTGGGAGTGAAATCTGGAAAAGGAAGCAATTCGAACATTTTTAGAGCATAAAAGTGAAGAAAACGCCAAAGTCTTAATTTTCCATACTGGGAACAGTAGGTGACGGCGTCAAGAGTAACTTCCTGACGGCGTCAAGAGCAAAATTCCATGACGACTACAGATTTGACGGCATCACAAGAAAGGGCGTCAAGAGTAAAAGTCATGACGGCCTGGAAATGATTTAGTCTTGACGGCGTCAAATGTAGATCAAGGCATTCTGAGAAGAGTTTTGGCGGCGAGGTGACGGCGTCACAAGTTTAGTCTTGACGCCGTCAGACCCCTTTTCCTATATATAATTTTCTAATTTTCACATTAAAAAAAGAGAAGTTTTGGAGAAACCCTAAGTACGATTTTGGTGCGATTTTTACAGGTTTTTCAAGGGTTCCAAGCCCTTGATACCTTTCATGTGTAATTGAGATAAGTGTTCTTTTAATTCAATCAATATGTCTATGTGTTGGTTGTCTATCTCTTGTTCTTGTCTTAATTCCATCATGCTAGGCTAGATCTATCTTGTGTTTGCTTGGATCTAATGAAACCTAGATGTTAATTATGTGTTGATTACTTGTTTATACTTGTCTTGGATGAATGATTTATATGTTAGGCTTAAGAAAACTGACAGATCTCCAATTGGTAACATGCTTGAACGTCTTAAGAAACATGAACCGACACGCACTAGGTCTTTATTGGTTGTATTTAATGCATGAGCCACTATTTAAAATCCCTATAGTTGTGCTGGGCATGGTGTAGGAGGAGATAAAAGCTCATAGAATTGGGGAGTTAAGTGTGCCACCCCATGAATGGTATTAAGGAATACGATCCGTCATCCATGCAATTATAACAAGTAATTAACGTGTAAAAGATGTCTAGGGGGTAAACACATTTTCTCCACTTATTGCTCACAACTTTAGTATAATTTAGTTTATTTGAATTTCTAGTATTTTATTTTGATTGCATCTTTAGTATTGGGTTAGTTGATTAGCAACTAATTCCGCCCAAATCCTTCAAACCCGAGATTTTTACTTGCTTTCTAAAAAAATATAAAATACAAAAATAATCATCCCTCACATTTAGAACTAGTATTTAGGTTTTCTAATCCTAGCGACACTATTCCTAAGCTGAACGACCAATCCCCCGGTACTTGTCACTATACTATACTACAACGATCAGGTACACTGCCTGGTGGGGGTTGTAAGCTTCTCAAGATCCCTTGAGAGGTAAAGCCTGGTGCGATTCCCACTCATCAAGTTTTTGGCGCCGCAGCCCGGGGAATAGTTATTGTCTAGGTTAGAATTTCTTTTTATTAGGTCTACTTGCTAGATTCCTTTCTAGTAAGATTTTATTTTTATTTTTAGGTTTCTTTAGTCTATCTTATTTCTTTGTGTTTTTGTTCGTAACTCTTCACCACCCGACATCATGGACAACGGGAACATCTTTGAACCCGTCATCCCACCACAACAAAACCCACCATTAGAAACCCTTAGGCCCCGAACCTTAGCAGAGTATTCCCGACCTAGCCACCAAGGCTACCGAAACACCATTGAGCTCACCGGAGCCAATGTGACCCCCTTGCGATCCGACACCATCCGGTTGGTGCAAAGCGGATGTGCATTCAATGGACTTCATTCCGAAGATCCAAACCAACATCTTAAGGACTTCTTCAAAATCGTAGATTCCATAGACCTAGATGTTGCAACTAGAGAGACAACCCGATTACGCCTATTCCAATTCTCTCTAGGGGATCAAGCTAGTCAATGGCTTGAGCGTTTACCCGCGGGATCCATCACCACATGGGATAACCTCACCAATCGCTTCCTTACTCAATTCTTCCCACCGGGGAAGACTGCAATGCTTAGAAATGACATTCTGATGTTTAAACAGCAGCAGGGTGAAACTTTCTACGAAGCTTGGGCTCGTTTTAAGGATCTCCTCCATAAGGTCCCTCATCATGGTATAAACCGTTGGTTATTAGTCCAGATTTTCTACGACCATGTTGACTATCACACTAAGCGCACAATTGATAGGGCCGCGGGAGGTAAACTGCGTGATAAGAATGCCGAGGAGTCTTGGGCAGTTATCGAGGAGCTCGCCACTGATAATCAGGAGATGTGGGAGTTTAATCGTACAGTAAAAGCGGCTATTAATGCAGTCTCAACATCTGGAGGGACCACCGAAATCCCCGATGAACTCCTATGCAAACTCGAGGCAAAAGTTGACTATTTTGAGGAAAGGCAAAGGAGGCCTTTAAGTCCTAGACGAGCTACTGTCAATTCTGTCTCAAAACCAACTTCGGCACCATTATCTGAGTCGCCTTCTAGAGAAAATGTCGAGACTTTTCAGAACTATACCCCACCTTGTTCCCCTCCCAAGGAACTTAGCTTGGAGTTTGAAGCTAGGATGAGAGAATATATGGCAACTCACTCAGATCGGCTTGCTAGATTCGAGGAAGTAGTTTATAAGCAAAAAGAGGAGATGCAGGAGAAAATGAATGAGATGATGAGTCTATTAGAGGAGTATGCCAACCAGAGAACCCCCGAAAGAATACTACTAAGGAAAGAAAGCACCACTCCCACCACCCAATTTGTTAACTCCATCACCATTGTCCAAAAGGATAATGAGAAGGTAGAAACTCCTGCTAAACAGACCTTAGAAAAACCACCAGAATCCCAACCTTTGAGTTACTACCTGAAACATGATATAAACAAAAACACCATAACAAATTGGATTAAGGGTGATGGGCGTAACCAACCCTCCAGACTGGTTTCTAAGAAAGAGGAAGAAGTGAAAGATGAGTATGATACGCTTCCTGGAGGATCAGTATTCGAGAGGCTATTGGTAAAAAAATGGCTACTAAGCAGATAGCATGTGGGAACTTTGAGATACCAACGAGCATCGGGGACTTGAAACATCTTAGTGCTTTCGCCAACCAAGGATTGGAAGTAAATCTTATGCCCCTAACTATTTACATCTAACTAACGTCAAAAATGCCAGCCGCTACTCGTGTTAGGTTATCTCTCGTTGGTCACTCGTACGTATACCCCCTAGGAATCGCAGAAGATGTATTAGTTAATGTCACAGGATTCATGTACCCCGTTGATTTTATGATCATCGATGATAAAGGGGATGGATGCATGCCAATAATCCTTGGGGCACCATTCCTCGCCACCGCTAGGGCTGTCATTAAGTATGAAGGTAGGAAGATTGAGCTTAAATCTGGAAAAAGAAAGATTAGCTTCCCTATGACCCCGCGAAGTGGGCATGAGAGTTTGAGTTGGAGAAAGATCAAAAACAACATTGGCACGACACCCATTCGTGTTCAGAATAAAATTCTTGCATGGGAGGCAAGAATCAAAAGCTATAAGAAAGCCAAAAATGAAAGAAGAAAAAGCAATAAGGTTCAGGTTGAATTCGAACATACTCAACCCGCAGAAAATCATGTACCATTTGAGGAAGGGAACTTGGTACTCTTGAGACACTTGGAAACAACAATACCACCCGATAAACCAAGTCCTTGGTGGTATGGGCCATTCAAAATCGAAGGTGTGAGCCAAGATGGGGTAGCTAACTTGAGAAGTAAAGTAGGTGGAATGGTAATTGCGAGTATCGACAGATTGAGGCACTACCACCATAACAGTAATGATCGCAACTACATGGGGTATATCATTTCAAGGGATGAGGTCACGTAGTAACCCATGACCTTGAGTCTAGCTACAAGACTCGTAAATAAAGAAAAGCGCTTCTTGGGAGGCAACCCATGTTTTGTGTGATTTTATTTTGTTTGTTTGTTATTTGCTTCCGTATGCATGCTTTATTTTATTGTTGGTTGATCATGTTTCTAAACTAAATAGTGGAAATACTTTACTTTGTTGTTTTGGCCTAGTCTTAACTCCACCTAAAAGTATTTTTGAAAAAGATAAGTGTAAGGGGAAACCCCAAATATGTTTTCAAGAAACAAACCGATCATGATTCTCCACAATATTAAGTGAACATGTATATTCGTATTTGTTAGAGTCAAATGCTTGTATTGAGTCATAATGAAGTTTTGCAGGATTTTCCAGGAAGTAGGACCAAGTTTTTCCAGAAATTTTCCGGAAACTTAACATAAGAATTTTTGTAGGTCACTTCTGACGGCGTCAAGAGTTTACTCTTGACGGCGTCAAGTGTAAAAATCTGGAAATTTTACCAGTTTTGTTTTTCTAACGGAGTCTTATGGTTTTTGTGAATTATTAAGTTTTATAATCTCCAGGAGATCTGCAAACTTCATTTCACAAGCATTATATCTTATCTTGTTTTCTAGGATTTAGTAACTTATATAGGATGCCGCCGATTTTACGCGAGGTTGTCTTGTCTATTTTATCAGGTTTTACAGGTTATGTATGACAAGAAGATAATTTATATTCTGGAAGGGAAGCTTTGATTGTTCATTTTCTTGGAGGAAGATTTAACCTGGCCACCTTATTATCCATACCGAGCGAATCAAGGGAGTATTTGATTTCATTCTCTTTACTTTTTCACTTTTACATTCTTTACTTGAACATTGGGGACAATGTTCATCTTAAGTGTAAGGGGAGGGTAAAAAGATGATACCTTACATATGCACTTTCGCTTGAGTTTGTTTTGTTTGATGGTAGATGTGTAATAAAACTATGAGAAATACTTGTTAGTGCAATTTTAGCGCCAAATTTAAAATTTTTTACAACATTTAGGAGTGAAACCTTAGCCATAGCAAGCGTCTCATGGATAGGAGATTGTATGACTAGCACATAACCGTATATTCAGAAAAATTTTCCACCCAAATATGTGAGGTTCGCCTTTAGATTTGATAGGAAAAGCATTTACTATTAGTGCTTATGAGTGTACCGGTAGCATTTAGATTCTAGAACTTGCGTTAGTGATGCATCCCGAGACCGCTAGTGAGACTACATTCGTGTAGTAGGATTTACTACATGATAAGAGGCATTAGGATTACCCTTGTGTTAAACCCGTATCATAATTACTTGACCATTTAAGTCATATTACTTGGCTAGTTAAGTCAACTAATTTTTCCCACACCCTTAGCGTTGTACTCATTTTTAGTACACGAAACCCCTAGTACACCCCTCCGAGCCTATCTATTCGTTTCTAACTTTAAGCATTTTACTTAAAGGAAGAATTTGTTACACCCCACTTAAATGTACAACCAAATCGCCTTAGCCTTCCGTGTATGCGCTCATTTTTAGTGCATTATTGTTATTTGTTAAACCCTAAGTTAACTATCTAATTGATTACATGGTTGCTAAGTCGAGTCATATCCTTGTACATATTGTTTTGGGATGATTGGGACTCATGGGTAAGTACTTATTTTATGGAGTAATGGGGAAGAACATCATTTATTACCCCCATATGTACGTTAATCTTAAAAGTGCTCCAAGTGTTTTGATTATCTTAATTCGAGTCATTAGATTAGTTTAATGTAAAGTATGTAAAGATTCAAGTGTAAGGGGAATATTCATTCCCTATGATGTATTATTTTGGATGGTAGGGTAAGAGTGTATGCAAAAAAAAGTAAATAAATAAATAAAAAATTAAAAATTAAAAAAAAATTAAAAAAAAAGAAAAAAAAAAAGAGAGAGAAAACATACGGACCACCATCCCTTTTCATTTTATGTTCATTTTATGTTTTTGTTATTTTTTATTTATTAGCTTAAGTCGAGTCTAGTCTTGGCTTAGCAACGCCATATTATACATGTAATTGACTAAGATTGTTAACTCGCCACCAGTAAAACTTCCTTTATCCAACAAAACCGTGTATTTAATATCCCTACACCTAACGTTACAACCCTTTAAAAAACCTCTTTGATAGTTTATCCTAGGTGCTTACGCCATGTGGTGGAGGTTTGATCCTTTCCCAAGCCTATGGTAATCTATTTTGCTATGACAGGTAGTGAGAGATATCTTCCGTTTCCATATTGTAATTTACACTTTATTACACCCGAGAGATGTGAGTATCTAAACACTATTTGTGAGGTGCTAGTGTATGACCTCCGTGCTTGTCTATTGATCTTTAGTGGAACGATTATTTGTTGTAACTACTTTTATATTAGTGTTAAATGACCCCTAACTTGTATTTTGAATAGAATAAAAGCGCATTTGCTTGACGACAAGCAAATCTCAAGGGTAAGGGTATATGATGAGGCGAAAAATGATCCGTTTTTAGGGGGTCATTTAAGCCCGGAATTGACTTTATTTGATCAAATATTGCCCTAAATCGTTCTTTTTGTGATTTTAGGTACTTTGGGAGTGAAATCTGGAAAAGGAAGCAATTCGGACGTTTTTGGAGCATAAAAGTGAAGAAAACGCCAAAGTCTTAATTTTCCATACTGGGAACAGTAGGTGACGGCGTCAAGAGTAACTTCCTGACGGCGTCAAGAGCAAAATTCCATGACGACCCAGTACAGATTTGACGGCGTCACAAGAAAGGGCGTCAAGAGTAAAAGTCATGACGACCTGGAAATGATTAAGTCATGACGGCGTCAAATGTAGATCAAGGCAGTCCGAGAAGAGTTTTGGCGGCGAGGTGACGGCGTCACAAGTTTAGTCTTGACGCCGTCAGACCCCTTTTCCTATATATAATTTTCTAGTTTTCACATTAAAAAAAGAGAAGTTTTGGAGAAACCCTAAGTACGATTTTGGTGCGAATTTTACAGGTTTTTCAAGGGTTCCAAGCCCTTGATACCTTTCATGTGTAATTGAGATAAGTGTTCTTTTAATTCAATCAATATGTCTATGTGTTGGTTGTCTATCTCTTGTTCTTGTCTTAATTCCATCATGCTAGGCTAGATCTATCTTGTGTTTGCTTGGATCTAATGAAACCTAGATGTTAATTATGTGTTGATTACTTGTTTATACTTGTCTTGGATGAATGATTTATATGTTAGGCTTAAGAAAACTGGCAGATCTCCAATTGGTAACATGCTTGAACGTCTTAAGAAACATGAACCGACGCGCACTAGGTCTTTATTGGTTGTATTTAATGCATGAGCCATTGTTTAAAATCCCTATAGTTGTGCTGGGCATGGTGTAGGAGGAGATAAGAGCTCATAGAATTGGGGAGTTAAGTGTGCCACCCCATGAATGGTATTAAGGAATTCGATCCGTCATCCATGCAATTATAACAAGTAATTAACGTGTAAAAGATGTCTAGGGGGTAAACACATTTTCTCCACTTATTGCTCACAACTTTAGTACAATTTAGTTTATTTGCATTTCTAGTATTTTATTTTGATTGCATCTTTAGTATTGGGTTAGTTGATTAGCAACTAATTCCGCCCAAATCCTTCAAACCCGAGATTTTTACTTGCTTTCTAAAAAAATATAAAATACAAAAATAATCATCCCTCACCTTTAGAACTAGTATTTAGGTTTTCTAATCTTAGCGACACTATTCCTAAGCTGAACGATCAATCCCCCGGTACTTGTCACTATACTATACTACAACGATCAGGTACACTGCCTGGTGGGGGTTGTAAGCTTCTCAAGATCCCTTGAGAGGTAAAGCCTGGTGCGATTCCCACTCATCATGGTCCATATTGGTATGCTTAACCCTTAAATGCAAAGTTTAAGGGGAGGCATATGCCTCAGGGGAGGATTGTGAGTGTAAACTTTGTAGAATTTGTATACTTTTTGAGTTCTTAACACTAACCAACTAATGAATTATAAGTTTGTTTGGTCTTTTTGTTAGTTTGTGTCTGTTTTGCAGAATGCCATTGCAAGTTGTTGATATGGTTGCTAAGATATGTTTCTCCTGAAGTCTAATAGAGGCTAAGATTGATTTCTACTGATTCACAAGATACAGAGATCGAATTTAGCAAATGAGTTTTCATTCATTCTGAGAACATATTACAGATTACAAACAACTTCAAATGAAATTAAAAGATGCAATCCTATCCAAGTCTAATTTAGTCTAGCTTCTATCATCTATTACAAAAGTTGGGGCATAACCAGTATGATGAAGAAGCTGAAGCTGAAGATGAAAATGGAAAAATAAGATGAGGAAGAATGGATTGATGAAAACAACAATGAAGATGCTCAAGAACCGAGTATTTTGGTCCCTGGCAACATCTCATCATCACCTACACCATCTTCCCTTTCCCCTTACCCACGACATCTGTCCTCTTCTCCTTTCCCTTGCTTCCATGGCATGAAGAACCAGGTCCTGGAGCAGGAAGACCTAACACTACACTTCGTGATGTTGGAAGAGATGGATTTCTCTTCCTAGGCCTTGTTTGGGGTCTCTCAGGTGTGGAAGGAGGAAGAAATAAGGGATCTTCGTCTTCATCCTCTGAAGAGTCTTCATCAGATGTGAAAATGAAGGGAGAGACATATTGCCTCTCAGCAGGAATGGGAGCATTACTTACTTCCCCTTTCTCCAAGGCATTCCATCGCCTTTCCAATTCACATGCATAATCAGAATCATCTATTTCTGAGGGATATGGTGGACGATCATCAGATGAGGAGGAAGAGGAGGAGGATATGTTTATGATTTCAGGCTTGGAAGACATTATTTGAGGGAAAATTGAGGTTAATTAGGAAATTAGGGTTGTGAGATGATTTGGGGTTAATTGATGACTGAGAAGTGTTATTTGGGGGTGATTAAATAAGCCAAGTTTAGGCGTTATGATAATTAATGCGAGTTGGGTGGCATAGTAAAAATCAAGATATTCACCGAAGATATTTTTACATTTGCTTGGTTTCTGCTGATGTTGACCATTCCTCAGCAGATTTGACTTTCATTTCTGCTGAAGGGTTATTTTGAATTTGGAAGTTTTTAATTTACATGTCAGACTTGGTCAATAATTAGTTCCGATAATTTTGACCACGATTGGGGAACTTCCAAATATAACCTACTTCGCATATCTCTTCCTAAACAAAATTATTCATTTGTTACTCCACTTAAACCCATAATTCTTTGTGTAATTCATAACTGTCTCACACAAATTTATTCAAATGGCGCAACTTGAATTGAAGAGAGATCATAACAAGTATGCTATTCTGAAAAAGGCTAAGGGACATGAAGAATTTGATTTAATGGTGGAGTTTCTACAGAGATCAAAGATTCATTATGCTTTGACACATTGTCCCAATCTGATATATGAATCAATGGTGATGCAATTTTGGGCATCTGCTGCAAAGAGATCTAATACAGAGATTGTAGCTGTAATTGAAGGTGTAGAGTATGTGGTGACAGAAAGTTTGATAAGGACAAAGCTTCAGTTAGATGATGAGAATGGTGTATATCACTCCAACACTGCAGAGATTCTTCCTGGGCTACGGGAAGCTGGATATCAAAGTACTGAAACGATTAAGTGGCAGAAGAATCAATTTTGTCCTAAGTGGAGGTATTTGGTGCATTTGTTGCTCCAATGTATAAGCAACAAGTGTGGTGGATGGGACCAATTCTCTCTACAATTGGGTTGTGGTATTGTTTATCTCTCTAAGGGTCTAACTTATAATTTTTCAAAGTTTATTTTTGAAAATATGCTGGAAAATATTGATAAACAACAGCATAAGTTCTTAATGTACCCTAGGTTCTTACAAATTATTTTAGACATAACCACTGAAGATAGGACCCATGTGCCTATTAAAAGTCTTGGTTCTAAGTTGTTTGCCTCAATGAAAACAAATTATACTGGGGAACATCACCCTATGTTAGCTGCAATGTTGCCACATGGCAATGATAATGTAGTTGAGGGTGATGATGCTGGTACTATGCCTACTCAAAATGCTGCTGATGATGGTAATCCATCATCTTCTGGTGTAGTTGCTGATGGTAATCCTTCAATGGTAATTGAGGAAGAGCCAGCTACAACTGCTGAACCATTACCTATTTCTTCTGACCTACCACCTCCTTCCCCTGCACATATGTCACCTAGTCCTACCATTTCACCATCTCAGGCTGCTCCAGTTGAGCAAACTCATGAGATTGAAGATACATTTCAGTCTCTTGAGCCTGAGATCACTAGACTACCTACACCTAGTCCTATGAGAGAGCCATTTGATGAAGGCTATCCCAATGTTCTACATGAGTCTGTTTCTCCTGCTGGGTTCCATGAAGCTCCACATACCACTGAGCAATCTGCTGGTGGAGCAGAGGACCCTGTTACTCTCACTTCTGTATATGATTCACTTTGCAGGTATATGAAAAAGACTGATGATCTCCAAAAGGAGCTTGCTGATACCAAGTCTACTCTTGGTAATGAAATTGAAAGGCTGAAAAGTAAGGTTAAGGATTTGGAGGCACAGTTGAATCAAAGTAAGGGTGGAATGGATACTACTGAAGTGCCTCGGGAGGAAAATTTGGATTCTCTTGAAATTCTAGCTGAAGTTGCTAGACAGTCTCATGTTGCTCCTCCTAAAGCTGCTGAAGTACTTCCATCTAAGCCAACAATTCATTTCAGCAGAAGAAGAAGTAGAAGACAATATTTGGCAAAGAAAGCTGCTGAATCTTCCAAGGTATCTAGTGGTGATGATATTCTTATGGCAGAAGCTACTGATAGTCTTCAGGAGAAACAATCACCAAGTGTTATTGCTGCTGACAAATATACTGATAAAGTTCATACATCAGGAGATACATTCTTTGTAGTAGGGAAAGAGTATTTTAATTCCCCTGTTCATAATTCATCTGGGCATAAGCAAGTTTCTCCTGATGACATCACTGAAACCTTCAAGCCTCAAGGATCTACTGATCACATACTTAATTCAAATGTTCAAGAATTAAATGATGATCCTATGGAAGATTTGGAAGTTCCTCATGATGATTTTACTGAAGGAACTGAAGTGGCTGAGGATGAGATTGTTACAGCTGAAGAAAGAGCTGCACAAGAAAAACTCTTCAAAGAATGGGAAGATTATAAGCAGAGTTCTGATATGGCTGAGGCACAGCAAGCCAAGTTTGATTCAGAATACCAGTCTGCTACTCAAAGATATGTTTCTACCTTGCCTATTGAAAGACAGAAAGAATTGGATGCTGATGTTCAAGATTTTGATGAGTCAGATTGGTAGCATATTGGAGAACAAGTGATTGCTAATCCTGATTTAGCTGCAGAAATTCTTGGTGATAGGGTGGAGAAAAAGGACTGGGTTTCTGAAATTGTGAAAGAGATGAAGTTGAGGAAGAAAGTAGCAGATGAGCAAAAAGCCAAAGCTAAAAGAGACAAACCCATGACTCAAGCACAACAGAGGGATTACATGAGAACATATGTGAAAAGTCAAAGCAGTGCTTTATATAACAGTGCTTGGACTAGGAAACAAGTGTGGGCACTTCCAGATGACAAATTGATTCAGATGTATAATAGAATCAAGTCTAGGTATGACAAAGATGGAATGGGTGCTTCTAAAAATGTTCCTATCACTCTTGCTACTGCTGGTTCATCTGTTAACATGGATATTCCTGTTGCTGCTGAAAAGGTATCTTTACCTGCCAATTCTGCTGAGGTACCATATGTTGCTGCTTCATCTTATGTGGATAAAGGTAAAGCTCAAGTGATAGCTGAAGATCCTTCATCTAGAAAGAGAACCAGGAGACAAATAGAGGAGGAAAGGTTGGGAGAAGAGGCTGTTAAAAGGTTAGATGCTGAACAACAAGCTGACCTGGCAAGATTTCATGAGATTAAGGAAAGAGAGGTTGAACTTCAAGCTGCTAGAGCCAAACAGATGAGGAAGGCTATGGATGAACAATATGCATCTGCTGAACTTGAATCTTCTCAGTATTCTACTGATGAACAATTGGATAATCCATCAGTGGAAACTGATGCTGCAGAGGGTGTATCTGCTGAAGCTGAAGTTCCTAATGCATCTTCTCTACCTCATGATGCTATTTATGTTCCTGGAAGAAGAGCAAAGAGAATGGCTAGAGTCAAAACTTCACATTTCACACAAAGACTAATAGATGTGAATGCTTCTGATGCTTCCTTTATCAGAGAAGGATCCCCTGATGATTGGCCTGAGGCAACTAGGGATGTTTTGGTTCACTGGGAGTTAACTAAAAATGGACAGATCAATACCATTTATAGATTAGATAAAACTTCTATATCCTTTACATTTCTCCAAGAAATACTACATCTTGTTGATCATCAGGATTTGCTCACTCTAAATGATTTGGTTCACAAATTTTATGCAAATCATACCCCTACAGGGTCTGGATTGTATTTATTAGGGGATCTAAGAGTGTTGTTTGATTCTTCTACTCCCACTGGTGCTGGTTATGACATATGGAAAAACAATCAGAGATGGAAGGTTCAGAGTTGGAAGTTTTATCCTATGCCATATGTTCATGTGTTGGAAACTACAACTGGTCTAAGGCTTATTATGGATCATGGCAAAAGATATCCTCTGACAGTATCTCTGATGGAGAAAATGCTTCAACATAAGTTGGAGATTCCTCCTGATCCAGTTGGGAATGCAAGATTGTTTGCTGAATCTCTAAAATGGTTGTAACGTTAGGTGTAGGGATATGAAATACACGGGTTTGTTGGATATAGGCAGTCTTTACTGGTGGCGAGTTAACAATCTTGGTTAATTACATGTACAATGTGGCGTTGCTAAGCCAAGACTAGACTCGACTTAAGCTAATAAATCAAAAATAACAAAAACATAAAATGAACATAAAATGAAAAGGGATGGTCGTCCGTCTTTTTTTTTTTTTTTTTTTTTTTTTTTTTTTTTTTTTTTTTTTTTTTGCATACACTCTTACCCTACCATCCAAAATAATACATCATAGGGGATGAACATTCCCCTTACACTTGAATTTTTACATACTTTACAATAAACTAATCTGATGACTCGAATTAAGAAAATCAAAACACTTGGAGTACTTTTAAGATTAACGCACATACGGGGGTAATATATGATGTTCTTCCCCATTACTCCATAAAATAAGTACTTTACCCATGAGTCCAATCGTCCCAAAACAATATGTACAAGGATATGACTCGACTTAGCAACCATGTAATCAATTAGATAATTAACTTAGGGTTTAACAAATAACAATAAGGCACTAAAGATGAGTGCATACACGGAAGGCTAAGGCGATTTGGGTGTACATTTAAGTGGGGTGTAACAAATTCTTCCTTTAAGTAAAATGCTTAAAGTTAGAAATGAAAAGATAGGCTCGGAGGGTGTACTAGGGGTTTCGTGTACAAAAAATGAGTACAACGCTAAGGGTGTGGGAAAAATTAGTTGACTTAACTAGCCAAGTAATATGACTTAAATGGTCAAGTAATTATGATACGGGTTTAACATAAGGGTGATCCTAATGCCTCTTATCATGTAGTAAATCCTACTACACGAATGTAGTCTTACTAGCGGTCTCGGGATGCATCACTAACGCAAGTTCTAGAATCTAAATGCTACCGGTACACTCATAAGCACTAATAGTAAATGCTTTTCCGATCAAATCTAAAGGCGAACCTCATATATTTGGGTGGAAAATTTTTCTGAATGATACGGTTTTGTGCTAGTCATACAATCTCCTATCCATGAGACGCTTGCTATGGCTAAAGTTTCACTCCTAAATGTTATAAAAAAATTTAAATTTGGTGCTAAAATTGCACTAACAAGTATTTCTCATAGTTTTATTACACATCTACTATTAAACAAACAAACTCAAGCGAAAGTGTATCTGTAAGGTATCATCATTTTACCCTCCCCTTACACTTAGGATGAACATTGTCCCCAATGTTGAAGTAAAGAATGTAAAAGTGAAATAAGTAAAACGAATGAAATCAAATACTCCCCTGATTCGCTCGGTATGGATAATAAGGTGGCCAGGTTAGATCTTCCTCCAAGAAAATGAACAATCAAAGCTTCCCTTCCAGAATATAAATCATCTTCTTGTCATACATAACCTGTAAAACCAGAGAAAACAGACAAGACAACCTCGCATAAAATCAGCGGCAATCTACATACGCTAATAAATCCTAGAAAACGAAATAAGATATAATGCTTGTGGAATGATGTTTGCAGATTTCCTGAAGATTATAAAACTAATAATTCAACAAAAACTTTAAAACTCCGTTAGAAAAACAAAACTGGTAAAATTTCCAGATTTTTACACGTGACGCCGTCAAGAGTAAACTCGTGACGCCGTCAGAAGTGACCTGCAGAAACTTGGTCCTACTTCCTGGAAAATCCTGTAAAACATCATTATGACTCGATACAAGCATTTGACTCTAACAAATACGAATATACATGTTCACTTAATATTGTGGAGAATCATGATCGGTTTCGTTTCTTAAAAACATATTTGGGGTTTCCCCTTACACTTATCTTTTGCAAAAATACCTTTGGGTGAAATTAAGACTGGGCCAAACAACAAAGTAAAGTATTTCAACTATTTAGTTTTGAAACATGATCTACCAACAATAAAATAAAGCATGCATACGGAAGCAAATAACAAACAAACAAAATAAAAATCACACACAATCATGGGTTGCCTCCCAAGAAGCGTTTTTCTTTATTTACGAGTCTTGTAGCTAGACTCAAGGTCATGGGTTACTATGTGACACGGGTGAGTTCCTCATTGAGGACATCTTTGGGATCAAACTTAGGTTTTAACTTCCTATCGGTTTTCTTCGTACGGTATGACCTTTCAAACTTTTCTCCATCCGGATCATACAAAGTCATCTTCATATGCCATGATCCGTCACCTTCTTTAGGTGGCTTGTCCAACCGCCATTTACACTTATCTCCCTCTCTTTTCCACTTATTCATCTCTATATTAATAGGCATTACGCTTAAGAACTAAATCATCTTCCTAAAGACTAAGGGGTCCTCAAAAGGATATAGCTCTTCATCTCTAGCTATGAGTTGTTCCACCGAATGTGTCTTTTCAATGAAATCTTTTTCTAAATAGAATGGGCGTTGAGGTCCTATAAAGTTCCTTTCTGTCCAAGGTCCATATCTAGATGGTCTCCTATTCATCTCTACCCAATGTGGTGTCGGTTCATCCTCACAATTATAGCTATGTTTCTTAACATCGTATACCGACCAAGTGTCGCCCTCACCTACCGCTATCTTAGACTCCTTACAATCTATCATGGCGCTAGAGGTTGCTAAAAATCCTCTTCCTACCAACAATGGGCATGTAGTGTCACTAACCATGTCTAGGACGTGAAAATCCGCCAAGATAGTTAACTTCCCTACGTGAAAAACTACATCCTTAATCATTCCAACCGGGTGGGCAATACTCCCATCCGCTAGACCTATCAATACCTCCGTCTCCTCTAACTTTCATAGCTTGAGAGTGGTGAAAAGGGATAAGGGAATCAAGTTAAGGCTTGACCCTAAATCGGCTAGTGTGTCGAAAGCTTCGAATCTTCCTATCTTACAAGGCAAAACAAATATACCCGGATCATCAAGCTTTTTAGGCAACTTGTTTTGAACAAAGGCGGTCCCATTTTTACCTAGTTTAAACTTCTCATACTTTTCTAGGAGGGCACTATAGTAGGGAGCACGGGCTAAGACATCAATGACGGGGCGTTCAAGGTGAAGTTCCTTGAATTCATCGTCAAGGTCTTGCGTGGGAGGTGTTTCAACTATGCTTTTGACCGGTTTTATATCGGGTGTTTTATTCGATTGGTCCTTTTGAATAATTTGGTTTTGCTTGAAACACGTGCTCGTTGATTTAACCGAGTAGTATTGCGGACAAGAGGTGGGTGACGAAACTGATGATATGGAATTAACGTTTAGTTTCAGATTCTTGACCGTGTCGCTTGGGAGTGCTCCCATTTCTCGGTCATTGAGAACTTTCAACAATGTGTCAATTTTGGTGGTCATCTCGCTTTGCTTTTATTTGAAATCGGCTTCAAACTTAGATATGCGAGCTTCTTGAGATGCCATGAACTTAGACATCAATCCTTCAAGATTGTTGGTACTACCATAGTTGTTAGAAGGATTGTTGTTGAAAGTACGGTTGGAGGGTGGACCGTTTGGTTGATAACGATTAGGCGGATTGGAAGAATTGGCTTGATTTTGTTTCCACCTAAGGTTTGGGTGATTTTTCCAAGAGGGGTTGTAGGAATCATCGTAAGGGTTTGGCTCGGGTTTGAAAGTGTACCACTTATCTCCCGCTTTGTCGGTACGCGAGGATGCGTAGTCCGCAAAAGCTGTTCCGGGGAGTTCCACACAATCACGAGTGTCATGGGGACCACTACATAATTCGCATGAAGAAGTGATTTTGTTCACTTGGCTTGAAGGCTTAGGAGCTTCGTAAGATTTCATGAGAAACTTGACTTGGTCCTCAAGTTCCATGATCCTACGGTCGGGAGTGCTAGAGTTGTTCGAAGGCAAAGATATGCCTTGACCATTTTGTTCAAATCACGGGGGTCATTCCAACTTTCGTTGTCATAGAGAGCAAGATCTTCTATGAGTTCCCATGATTGTTCCGCACTTAGATCACGTAGCTTACCACCGGCCGATTGGTCAATGGCTCGCCTTGTGGAGAGATCGATATGGTCATAGAAGATTTGGACTTGGAGCCAAAGATCTATGCCATGATGAGGGACTTTTTAGAGTAAGTCCTTGAAACGAGTCCATGCTTCATAAAGAGTTTTATTTTGACGTTGTTGGAACATCAAGATGTCATTTCTAAGCTTGGTAGTTCTCCCCGGTGGGAAAAATTGAGCAAGGAAACGAGTGGTGAGATCATCCCATGAGGTGATGGATCCCGTGGGTAATCGCTCAAGCCATTGGCTAGCTTGATCACGTAGAGAGAATTGGAATAGGCGTAATCGGATTGACTCTCTAGTTGTAACATCAAGGTCTATAGAATCTACTATTTTAAGGAAGTCCTTGAGATGTTGGTTTGGATCTTCGGAACGAAGTCCATAGAATGCACATCCGCTTTGCACCAACCGGATGGTGTCGGATCGCAAGGGGGTCACATTGGCTCCGGTGAGCTCAATAGTGTTTCGGTAGCCTTGGTGGCTAGGTCGGGAATACTCTCCTAAGGTTCGGGGCCTGAGAGGTTCTAGTAGTGGGTTTTGTTGTGGTGGGATGACGGGTTCAAAGATGTTTCCATCGTCCATGATGTCGGATGGTGAAGAGTTACGAACAAAAACACGAAGAAATAAGATAGACTAAAGAGAACCTAAAAATAAAAATATAAATAAAATCTTACTAGAAAGGAATCTAGCAAGTAGACCTAATAAAAAGAGATTCTAACCTAGACAATAACTATTCCCCGGCAACGGCGCCAAAAACTTGATGCGTAGGGATTGCACCAGGCTTTACCTCTCGAGGGATCTCGAGAAGCTTACAACCCCCACCAGGCAGTGTACCTGATCGATGTAGTATAGTATAATGACAAGTACCGGGGGATTGATCGTTCAGCTAGGAATAGTGTCGCTAGGATTAGAAAACCTAAAGACTAGGTCTAGAGATGAGGGATGATTCTTTTTGTATTTTTATATTTTATGAAAAGCAAGTAAAAATCTCGAGTTTGAAGGAGTTAGGCGGAATTAGTTGCAAGTCAACTAACCCAATACTAAAGATGCAATCAAAATAAAATACTAAAAATGAAAATAAACTATATTAAACTAAAGTTGTGAGCAATATGTGGGAGAATTGTGTTTACTTAGATTTCACTACTCCCTAGATATCTTTTACACGTTAATTACTTGTTATAGTTGCGTGGATGTCGGATTGTATTCCTTAATACCATTCATGGGGTGGCGTACTTACTTCCCCAATCCTATGAGCGCCTACTTCAATCCTATGTCGAGCCGGCTAAGAAGCTCCTAACATGGGATCACTAGAATTTGCTCATGCATTAAATACAACCAATAAAACCTAGTACACATCGGTTCATGTTTCCTAAGACGTTCAAGCATGTTACACAATGGAGATCTGCCAGTTTTCTTAAGCCTAACATTGAAATCATTCATCCAATACAACCATAAACAAGTAATCAACACATAATTAACATCTAGGTTTCATTAGATCTAAGCAAACACAAGATAGATCTAGCCTAGCATGTTGGAATCAAGACAAGCATAAGATATATTCAAACAACACATAGACATATTGAATGAATTAAGAGAAGACTTATCTCAATTGAACATGAAAGGATTCGAGGGGTGAAAACCCTTGAAAACACTGTAAAATATGACCTAGGGTTTACAAAGTTTGGCCCGAGTTTTCTCCACACAAGTTCCTCCTTAATGAATGAAAAATAGAAAACTATATATAGATTTTGATGGGTGACGGCGTCAAGAACAAATGTCTGACGCCGTCATCTCGCCGCCAAATAGTTTCTCGGACTGCCTAGATCTGGGTCTGACGCCGTCATGTATTCACCTTATGCAGGCCGTCACCAAATTAACTCTTGACGCCCTTGTTGTGACGCCGTCATGTTTGCACTGGGTCGTCATGGATTTTATTCTTAACGTTGTCATGGTTTTCCTCTTGACGCCGTCAGGTACTATTCTCAGCATGGAAAATTACGTCTTTGCCGTTTTCTTCACTTTTATGCTCCAAAAACGTCCGAATTGCTTCCTTTTCCAGATTTCACTCCCAAAGTACCTAAAATCACAAAAGGAATGATTTAGGGCAATATTTGATCAAATAAATTCCAATTCCGGCTTAAATGACCCCCTAAAAGTGGTTCATTTTTCGCCTCATCATATATATATATATATATATATATATATATATATATATATATATATATATATATATATATATATATATATATATATATATATATATATATATATATGTATATATATATATATATATATGTATATATATATATATGTATATATATATATATATATATATATATATATATATATATATATATATATATATATATATATGTATAATGAATAACACTTACTGGCTGGAGCCTTTATTGTGCATCTGTTATCATCTAAGTAGCCAACATGAGACCTCAGACGCCTTCCTGCAACATTTTTTAAGTAAACAAATTAGGAAATTGATGGAATAGTTGAGCTTTTTGTCAAATAGTTGGTGCATCTATAAAACTCACATCAAAAGGCCTATAAACACACCTCCTTTTTCCTATTGTTTCTCCATCATCAACTACATTCCAACTCCTCATCTTTCATATTTCCTGTTACAAAAGAATAAATCCATAATGAAAGAAAACCCCTAATAAGGTTTCTTAGGGTGTGTACTGCCTTTCTTGATCCTGTCGGAATCCTTGCTACACTTCCGTCGCCAATTTCGCTGCATCTACTCTCTATCATATCTAAGAAACCTGCCTTATTTGTGTGTTTGTTCGAAGCATCTCATCATTTTGAAAGCTAAAAACTATGTGCAGTAGTTGTTTAAAACTGAAAAAAGCAGCTCTCATAGGGTGCCAGCCATTTTGATCTAAGAAACCGCTTAAGATTACATATGTTGAAAATGATTAAACGAATTTTGAAGATTTAATGGTTTGAAGTAATGGATCTGGAAACCATGATCGATGTAAGCAATGAAAGAGAGAAGGTTCGAGTGAGATGGAAATTTTAGTGAGGCGGTGAAAGGTCTAGAATGAGAGAAAATTTGGTGGAGGGTGTGCATTGTTATTAAGGCACTGCACTGTTACTAAGGTATTGTAGCATGATAGTAATTAACTCTTCACACCAATAGTATTGCGCCTTTTGTCATGAAAAACCAATAGGAGCGTGAATTAGGGGGTTAACAGCTTTTTAATGGCCTTCTTGTGGACCCCGTACCCAAATGAGTTTTAGTATATAGTATAATATGCTCTCCTTGAATGGTATCATGCATATCTCTCTTAGAACACGGGTCCAACCGGTTTTTAAAACCTGGATGAACCGAATGTAGTCGAACCGATGCAGATGGTAAAAAACGGATGAATAACCAAAAACTGTAAACTTGTCCACGGTTTTCTCCAAATCTCCTTTTTGATTTTGATAATGTAATGTTTGCATTCTTGATTTTTTAAGACCAAATATGAGTATTAATTTTCGGATATTTGGACATGCTTATGTTGAATGCCTTCGGCTATTGTTGTTGTTGATGCCCCCAAAAATACTTGATCGATGCGGCCTGCTGGTCTAACTGGTTAAACTGGAAGTGATAGGTTGGCTAGTACAATTTATGATTCGATTTTTGAAATATTACTTATAATAGCAATGGTTGACATGCTTAATTGGTATGTCACTTAATTGGTATGTATGATGACATGACTAAAATGAAAGAATGTGACAAATGAAGAAAACAAATACTACAACGTAGGGACGAGTATGAGTCCGAAATCGGTAAAAACCGTAACTGAAGGATCCAAGAGCCGAAATTCGAGAAAAGTGGGAACCAAGAACTGACTCAAAGGTGTGGTTCGGTTCTGGTTCTTTGGGTATAACCGTATAACCATGTAAGAAGCGTCATATGAAAAAAAATATTCTTCATATAGTTATTGTGAAACACCTTTAGATTATTATTATTATTATTATTATTATTTTAAAGTTGAAGCCATACTTAGTACTAGTATGGATTTACGTTCATACTATAGATCAAATATTCTCTAAAAATCCAATAAATCAATCATAACCATTCAGTTTTTTATCAAAACAAAAAAATAAATAAATAAATAAACTTTCACTATTTTTTAAAAATTAAATATTTCACAAACCTTTAATCGTTACGCAAAATGAATTATACCATCGTGACAATAATTAAATTATATTTCTATAGAGGGAGCAATTCTATATACTTTCGATTTTTTATTTTATTTTTATTTTTTTTATTATTTTATTTTTGATTTTTTTCAGTTACGTTTGAAAAAATCATATGTGATTTTACGTGATTTAGAAATCACACATGTGAAATTGAATAAAAATGATGAACGATGATTATTTACCCGCGCTCCAATACAACAAAGATAAAAGTTTAGGGATGTTTTTTGCAAAATTAGGTAAACTACAGGAATGATATTTGCAATAAATTGTAATCTGAAGGGATGATTTGTGTAAATTTATGTTACACGTTTGGTCCTTGAGATCTGATTTTGTTATATCATTAGTCCTTGTGGACCTTACATGCAACAACAATTATATCTCAGGTAAATTTTTGGAAAAAATCTAAATGAGTTTGTTACACTTTTGGTCCCTCAAAACTGATTTTAGTTATATCGTTAGTCATTGGGGACCTATTTTGAAACAATGCTCAAAACTTAGGGACTGTTTGTGTAAGTTTTCAGAAAAGACAAAAATATTAATGTTTGGTGAAGAGTACAATTTCCTGGAAATTGTTATATTCAAAGTTAAATAAGTTGCACATGCGAGATATATTGATCCATACGAATCTAATGTGTTGACTTTGTACATATATAATGGCATGTTTTGACGGTCAACTCATGTTTTGTACATCGAGTGTAGGAATTTCTGTGAAGCAAAGCTAAAGTCAATGTTATAACGTAGATCTCTATACATTATAATGTGTTGAGTTAGTTTTAGGTTATCGTTATTTATATTGGCCCCTCAAAAGTTGATAGTAAGTACCCAGCCATGTTGTCTAAAAGAAGCAACCTTTGGATTATACTAATTTTCAGCACTTTACCATGGTTTATGTGTAGACGTTGGAATCGTCCTTGACATGAAACAGTGGGTCGGCAAATCTATTCACAGTTGCATTACAATGGCGATATCAGATTTCTGCACTCATAATGATCATTATGTGACAAGGATAGTTGTCCACGTAAGAGACTCTAACGGAGACCCATTACTATATATATTATTTATGAATAGATACGACGCCGTTCCATCTACAGGAACCGGCCTCTTTCTCCTTAGCCCGCCACTGCTCATTCATGGCCCAATCCAAGCTTCGCCTCCTTATAATCTCTAGACCATTCGTGCTTCTTCCACACATCAAAACGAGGGTTCAGATTGGCTTTCCCAGAATCCAATATTCGTGCTTCGCCGTCATTTAGGGTTTCCCAGAATCCAATATTCGTGCTTCGCCGTCATTTATACGAGCTAATAGGGAAGAATCAGTAACGGTAAATTTTTCATTAGTACTTTTAGTTTGAGTTTATGTTTGTTTTGATAGGAGTTGTTTGTTTATTTTTACTTTCTTTTTAGGAGTTGTTTGATTTCGATTGATACTTTTTTGGGCCTTTTCATTAGTTTGGGGACAAGGTGCTTCCGGTGATTCACAAAGGGGCGATGATTGCACCATGATGCGCCGGTCAAAACAATCACCCCGGCTAAGGCCACAGCCTACCGTTCAAGTGGTACTTTCTTATTTTCGTTATCGCCCTAATTTAAGATCTAATAGTTTTTGTTCTTACGGGATAATAAAAAAAGGCATGTAATTTCTTTCTCATGGTGCATTTATGTTAATTTTTTGACAGCTTTTCGTTTTGCTAACAGGTGGTTGTTAGGTAGGTAGGTTGGTGAAGATGTTGCTGATGACAAGTAAGTCTGTTTTTAAGATTATGGTCCGCGGGTATTGTGTCATTATATTTTATTTTCAATTTTATTGTGATTACCGGAAAAAAGATATTACTGATGTAAGTTGTGTTCTTGATCGTACGACCATGGTTTCTGAGACATAATATTAGTTTATAGAAATCATTTCCCATAGCTTAGAATTAGAGAAGGTCGTAATTAATGGGATTGTCGATTATAGGAAAACGTCAGATACACTAATTTTTGTATGGCAATGTGATTACATGTTAAAGTAGATGAGTCTAAAACCATACGTAATTCTCTGATCCAAGTTTAAGTCTTTATCATGCTAAAAGTTATTTTCTTTCCTTTTGTTTTATATATAATTTGTTTTGTTTTTAGCATAGGTTGTTTGTTTGTTACCATTACTTGCCGCTGATTTGAGATGACCTCTAAATAATTAGATAACTAACATTAATTTGTGTTTGACGCATCTGAAATACTGAAACTCATTTGAACCAATAAGATTAATCACTACAAAATGTAATGTCAAACACAAGCTAACTAAAGATCCTGACGCCTAATTTAATGCTATTTGAAACAAAATTCATAACATCATTATTTAAAGTTTCCAGTCGTGGCTGTTCAGTAGTAGGAGGTTGGTGCATTTGTACCCAATAGGGTCCATTAATTTCCTTTCATTGCCTGTTGTTGAAGGTAACGATCAACTGCTGGACCGGATCGGTACCAATACGCGCCAGCATAGCGGACACAAGAGGCAACAAATTCACGTCACTGCTTTACATAATGGAGACTGTGTATTTTGATGCACATATTTGCAGTTATCCATGTACAATGGCTGCTTTCAAAAGGTATAAAAAATATAAATGGCACTTTTGTCGCATCAACTTAAAATAATTTGGCCTATATTCATTTTTCCGGTTTCATATAGATTGCAGTTAGTAACCATTCGAGAAGCATATGCCTAAACAATATCTCTAAACCATCATACGCTGGGCGGACTAATGCCATCAAGTTGGTCAAGAAAGCACTCCAGGCGTCAAAGAACACAATTTTTTAAATTTAGGTAACTCCCTCCCAACTGTTATGACAAATTTTTTTGTCTTTGCTAAATTGTTGTCTCACAGGCATAAGCTTAATGTGGCTGCCATAATCTGAGTGAAGTCAGTCCAATTCATAAACCACCATGGCACCTAAGCTATATTCTAACCTCTTTATTTTAGATCTATAATATTCACTTTCTTTCACTTTTAGTTTAAATTGATTGACATCATGGTAAACGGCATAACACATAATTCTTTACTGGAGGTTAATACCTATCATGAACTTTCAATATCTCTTAGTGACAAAAAAAAAAGTCAACTTCTTAATGATCATTTTTAATAGTTTTACATTTTTTTGGGGAAGGCCTACTGATGTACGGATCTTTTCTCTTCCAGGTTTTCTGCAATGACTCCGAATGCTTATTGTCGTCAGTTGGTTGTTTACGTACCATCAGCGTTGCCGTTGAGAGACAAGGTACCATCTTATCATACCATTTTTATCATTAAGAAGTTTTATGTTATGGTAACACTTTATCAGACAAAAATTTGTATCATGATCGTTAAACAATTGTTCTTACTATTGTATTTGTGATTGCAAGTTTACAAAATAATCCAGAGTGAAGGTTTGCTTTCCAGTCGTGGCTGTTCTTACTATTGTATTTGTGATCGCCTAACTACAAAGTGTAGCAGGAATACCATCAGAAGTAGTATTGATGTTGGAAGTACGCAACCTTCCAGCACAATTACAAAGTGTAGCAAGAATACTTTTTGTAGTGTTACAGAATACAGAGTTATCATCAAGCGGAAAAAAGTTACTAGGCCTTTCATTTGATATGGTGCACTTTTCTTTTGGTTTTATTAACTTTTTTACTTTTTAATAGACTATTGCTCAGTAAAAGTTATTATGTGCAGGATAAAGCTTTCAAAGAGCTTGCAGCCGCTGTGCCTCCTAGCATTTCAGCATCTGCTAAGTCTTTAGATGGACACACAAATCCCGCTGCATCAAAATTTTGTTCTGAATTTCATGTTCCTAGGCAAAATATTCCAATGGATTTATTCAAGGATGTTTGTTTCACAATGCGTCTTTGTCATTCTAAAGTGGACCAAGATACTGCAGAAGACCTAATTGAGATTGCTGAGATCGAAAGACATAGTGCGGGAATGGTATGTGAATATGTGACCCTGACTGAGCATGTGTATAAACTTAAGAACCTGATATATTAAGATCGACTGAATTAATGTTGTCATTTGTTTTGACAGAATGATGTTAAAAACCCGTGAGGCCGCAACGCGGCCGACCGGAGCCAGACTCGTTACAAACTATACTAAATGGTAAGATGTTAAGATATGATATTGTTTAGTTTTATGAAGTTAAAAAATGCAACCTTAATAGTTTGTTGTACGTTCATTTGTTTGTTTATCCTTGAACTAACACGAACAAGCCGTTTCATTTTTGGGTTTATCGATCCATTTCCAACCCTTGCAAGTTAATAGTATAGTCAGTAATAAATAAAGATGCAATTTTTCTAGGCTACATGAATTTAAGTTTGTTGAACACTGTATTGTTTCATTTCTTTCTATTTGATTTTGCAGCTCTAGATCTTCTTAATACCTTTAAGGTCAATGCAATTATAGGCCTGGAAGTTTTTCTCTGATCAAAGCTAGTGGCATCAATTACTAATAAGGCCAAAGTTCCTGAATTTTCTTTTGCTGGTAAATCCTCAGCGGAATACCCTTACTTTTTTCAACTTAAAGAAGATGAAATAAACATGGCCAAAAGTATTGCTGCCCTTGTCGAATCATTTAAATGGAGGGACGTTGTTTATGTATACAAGGACGACGCTGATCAAGGGGGATATTTTACAATATTTATTCTAATCATTCCAAAACAAAAACATAAGACTCACTTATAGAAGCACCATTTCTGCCTCAGCCACTAATAAAGAAGTCATCCAGGAGTTGCTTAAACTCATGAAACTTCATACATCTGTATTTTTCGTAAACATGTCACCTTTGCTCGCATCCCGCTTTTTTGTAAATGCAAAGATATTAGGGATGATGAGCAAAGAATATGCATCGATTTTAACTCAAAAAACCATTGAGATCATGCATTCATCAGAATTTGATGTTATTGAGTCATTGCAAGGGTACTTGGTGTTATTATATTCCAGCATCAAGTAGGTTGCATAACTTAAAAAAAAAGATGGCACAGGGAGTTTTCTACGGAGATCCCTATGCTTGCTATATGTGCATATGACATGATATGGGCACTAGTGGAGTCTGTAGAGAGGGTAGGAGTCCCAGAAAATGTCTTGACGCTTTTAAGTGAAATCTTGAAGATCAAATTCAACGGTGTGAGTGGCTAGTTTCGACTCAATCAAAGAAAATTGGTATCCAATGGATTTGAAATTATAAATGTGATTGACTATGGAGAGAGGAAAGTGGGATATTGGACATTGTCAAATGGAATTAGAAGAGCACACCCCCATTCAAAGACATAGTTCTACAATCTAGTAACCGTGTCGAAGATGTTATATGGCCTGGAGGGTCTATAACTACTCCAAGAGGTTGGATCTTGCGAATGAATCTTGGTGAAACGTTAAGGATTGGTCTTATAACCGGAGTAAGGTTTACGAACTTCGTGGATGCTGCTGAAAAAAATGTGACAAAATCCTACTGCATATTCCTATGACGTTTTCAAAACATGCATTCGTGCATTACAATATGAAGTTCCTATCGAATTCATCCCGATAGCAGTAGAAAGATATGATAATCTTATTATGTAGGTTTATAATAAGGTAAGTGTTGGAAAATACCTCGACAACAAACCCGAAGTTTGATCACGGAATGCTAGATCGCGAGTTGTATCAAGCACAAGTAGCAAACACGAGAGACTACAAAGACTTGACAAGAATATGCACACGATATACCCTCAACGAACCCTTTATTTAAAACCTTATAAAGCTTTACAATTGAGGAAGAAGAATGAATAACCAGCATCCCCCTCATCTCTATTTATAGAGATGAGGAGGTGGAAACCTAGCTTGCCTTGCACTCCAAGCTAACTAATTCTAGTTTATGTCTAACACCTAATCTAATTACAAAAGTACACTTAAGTCCCTAATATATGTTTAAGTTACTACTAATGTTTAACAATTTCCACCTTAGGAGTAACACTTAAACATAACCGATACTAAGCATCTTTTCCTTGTGCTAGAACCTCGAACCGGGGACTACCTTGTCGACCAGGCATTGTACTTCAGTAATTTTTCATGGTTAGCTTCCGTAGACTCCTTCACTTTCTTCTTTTTAGCAACATTACCCTCTGCACCCTCTTGACCAGGTACTCCGGTTACCGTAATGTCTGCCTCCACCTTTATACCAAGGTGTACTTTTTCATGCTCATTTACCAAGCAGCCCGTGTTTGTCTTTTCTTCAAGTTGCTCGTCCTCCATCCGTCTTTGAGCCACTTGATGAGGCGAAAAATGAACCGTTTTTAGAGGGTCATTTAAGCCCGAATTCGAATTTATTTGATCAAATATTGCCCTAAATCGTTCCTTTTGTCATTTTAGGTACTTTTGGAGTGAAATCTGGAAAAGGAAGCATTTTGGACGTTTTTGGAGCATAAAAGTGAAGAAAACGGCAAAGTCTTAATTTTCTTTGCGGGGAACAGTACCTGACGGTGTCACAAGTTTCTACATGACGGCGTCAAGAGCAATACAAGAGGTGGAAGTGGATGATACACGTGACGGTCCAAAAAGTTTTGTGCATTGGAGATGACGGCGTCACCCAAGGCCGTCACGTGTAAAATTAAAGAGTGATGGCCCAGAAGACTTCCTGAAGGCGTCACGTAGGCCGTCACATGTTAACTTGTCAAAACTTGCGCAGAGTAGCTGATATTGTTTTGGTCATAACTTTTGCATACGAACTAGGATTTAGGTGATTCAAAAGCCCACGCGAAGAGGATGAACAGATCTACAATTTGGTGAAGAAAAGTTAGTCGTGACGCCATCATGATTGGTCTGACGCCATCATGATCGGGCCGACAAGAAATCAGCCTATAAATATAACATCATAACTTCACTTTTTGTAAGCCCTAAACCCTAAGGTCGATTCTTGGGTTTAGTTAGGTGTTTTTCCAGCAACTTAGAGGGTTTCAATCACTCCATTAACATCTTGTAATGGTTTGATGATTCTATCTTAATTCATGTCTTCAATTATCATTGTTGTTGCTTGTTCTTCATTAATTATGCTTGGCTAATTCACCGTGTGTCTAATTATGATTGTGTGAAACTTGTATATAATTGATTAGATCTTATTGATGTCTTTGTTGATGTTTGTGTCTATCTTCATCAATTAAGGTGTGACAACTTCAATAGGTCTAGTTGATTTAGCTTATAATTTTTGATTCCTATTGTCTCTTGTTTAATTGAATGAATTCGATGTTAGGCTTAAGAAAACTAGCAGACTTCCAATTGTTAACTTGCTTGAACGTCTTAAGAAACATGATCGGAGGTGTACTACGATTATATGGTTGTATTTAATGCATAAGCGAATTCTAGTGATCCCATGTTAGGAGCTTTTAACGGCTCGACATAGGAGTGAAGTAGGAGCTTACAGAGTTAGGGAAGATCGTACACGGCCCTACGACTAATATTAAGGAATACAAACCATCAATTAAAACAATGTGTGACAATTCAATAGGTTGAATTGGATAGCTAGCAAGGAGTAACATATCATGGTTAGACACGCTTCACTTACCTTGTAGAACCTTAGTTTATTTTTCTTGCACATTAGTTTAATTAGTAGCTTTTGGGTTAGTTGATTAGCAACTAATTCCGCTCACTCTCCTAATATCCGAGATTTTTACCTGCTTTTCATAAAATATAAAAACACAAAAAGAATCATCCTTCACCTTTAGACCTAGTTAGATTAACTTCAATCCTAACGACACTATTCCTTAGTTGAACGATCAATCCCCCGGTACTTGTCACTATACTATATTACAACGATCAGGTACACTGCCTGGTGAGGGTTGTAAGCTTCTCGAGATCCCTCGAGAGGTAAAGCCTGGTGCGATTCCCACATATCAAGTTTTTGGCGCCGCAGCCCAGGGAATAGTTACTGTTTAGGTTGAATTTTATTTTTATTAGGTCTACTCATTAGATTCCTATCAAGTGAGATTTTTTCTTTTTATTTTATAGCTTTCTCGTAGTCTATCTTTTCTGTGTGACTTTGTTTGTAATTTGCTTCAAATGGACTTTTCACTTAGACTTCTAATATTGCAAGATAAGGTTGAGTGGCTAGAACACCAAGAAGTTCAAAATACCTCATTTAGAGACACCTATGAATCATATGAGCCTTCACTTAGGATAGATTCTTATGAACAACCTCCATGTTTAAGATCTCGTTTTAGTGAGGCAAATAGGAAATGCGACCTAGTTTGCCAAGGAATTATGGAGAGAGCCGTTGCAACAAATCATAAGTTGGATGAAGCATTAGGTTTGCTATTATCACTACCTAAGAAAACAATTGAGGAGGATTTAGCCGAGCATGACCACATTGATCAAAAAGACCTAGGCTTTATGACCAATGACTTTGAATCTCAAGGAACACATGATGAATCCTTTAGGCAAATTGAATATAAGATTATCGAGGATTATCCTTATGATTCGGACATAGAAGTTGAGATGCCTAGAGAAGCACGTGAGATACTTAGGAGAATGCTTAGGATAGATTCTACCAAAACACATGATGATGATATAGGTGATCTTGACACATGGAATGATGAGGTCAATAACATAAGCCCACAAAATACTCAACCATCATTTGAGGCACACACACCGCCTGTGACTTACCCGGAAGAAGTAGAAGAAACTTTAGGAATTCCGATGGAGGTAGAACCCTTGGACCAAGCACCACTTGAGGATATAGGTTTGAATACTTGTAGTGATAACCTTACTCCTAGTTATATGGAATTTCCTAGTGTTGATGAACCGGAACCTCAATCTTTACACACCTTTCCATCCTTAGATATATTTCTAGGAGACAAAAGAGGAACCGACCCACCCATCAACCAATATTATCCGGGTAGTTTTAGGATGAAGGAAGCCATTCACTCACCCCCTTCACCTCACGTGACATATTTCCGCCCTAAGGGTGTGTATCGCTACTTCCACCCTCACTTAATCCAAAGTGTAGGGAAAACCTCTCCTATTTCCGTTAAATAAGGATAGAGTCAGGCTCGTGACTTAAACATAAACAAGCGCTTCTTGGGAGGCAACCCATGTTTTGTGTGTTTTTATTTGTTTGATGTTATTTGTTTCCGTATCCGTGTCTTATTTTTATTGTTGGTAGATCATGTTTCTAATTAAATTGTGAAAATGCTTTATTTTGTTGTTTAACTTCGTCTTAACTTCATATAAAGGTATTTTTCAAAAAGCTAAGTGTAAGGGGAGACCCAAATTTGTTTATAAGAACGAAATTGAGCATGATCCACAACAATATTAAATGAACATGTATATTAGTAATTGTTTGAGTCAAATGCTTGTATTGAGTCATAATGATGTTTTGCAGGATTTTCCAGGAAGTAGGACATAAGTTTTTCCAGAAATTTGCCAAAAACTTAACATGAGATTTTTGCAGGAACATTCTGACGGCGTCAGGTACAAAAATTCTGAGAAATTTTGCGAGTTTTGTTTATACCGGACTCTTAAAGTTTTTGTTGATTCTTTAGTTTTATAAACTCAAGGAAATCTGCAAACATTCATTCCACAAGCATTATATCTTTAATTTTTTTTTATTCCTAAGTCTAGAATTACATCTAGTTGTGAGTTTCCTTTGTTCAGTTTGATGCTTTGGGTTTTTGTGTTTGTTTTCTCAGGTTTAACAGGTTATATTGGACAAGAAGATGATTTATATTTCTGGAAGGGAAGCTTTGAATGTTCATTTTCTTAAAGGAAGATCTAACCTTGTTACCACACTATCCACACCGAACGAATCAGGGGAGTATTTGCTTTCATTCTTTTACCTATTTCACTTTTAAATTCTTTAATTGAACATTGGGGACAATGTTCATCCCAAGTGTAAGGGGAGGGTAAATGATGATACCTTATAGGATACACTTGCACTTGAGTTTGTTTTTTCGATGGTAGGTGTGTAATAAAACTAAGAGAAATACTTGTTAGTGTAATTTTAGCGTCAAATTTAAAATTTTTTACAACATTTAGGAGTGAAACTTTAGCCATAGCAAGCGTCTCATGGATAGGAGTTGTATGACTAGCACAAAACCGTACCATTCAGAAAAATTTTCCACCCAAATATGTGAGGTTCGCCTTTAGATTTGATAGGAAAAGCATTCATTATTGGTGCTTATGAGTGTACCGGTAGCATTTAGATTTTAGAACTTGCGTTAGTGATGCATCCCGAGACCGCTAGTGAGACTACATTTGTGTGGTAGGATTTACTACATGATAAGAGACATTAGGATCACCCTTGTGTTAAACCTGTATCATAATTACTTGACCATTTAAGTCATATTACTTGGCTAGTGGAGTCAACTAATTTTTCCCACACCTTAGCGTTGTACTCATTTTTAGTACACGAAACCCCTAGTACACCCCTCCGAGCCTGTCTTTTCGTTTCTAACTTTAAGCATCTTACTTAAAGGAAGAATTTGTTACAACCCAATTAAATGTACACCCAAATCGCCTTAGCCTTCCGTGTATGCACTCATCTTTAGTGCATTATTGTTATTTGTTTAAACCCTTAGTTAATTATCAAATTGATTACATGGTTGCTAAGTCGAGTCATATCCTTGTACATATTGTTTTGGGACGATTGGGACTCATGGGTAAAGTACTTATGTTATGGAGTAATGGGGAAGAACATCATATTACCCCCATATGTGCGTTAATCTTAAAAAGTACTGCAAGTGTTTTGATTATCTTGATTCGAGTCATTAGAGTAGTTTATTATAAAGTATGTAAAAATTCAAGTGTAAGGGGAATGTACATCCCCTATGATGTATTATTTTGGATGGTGGGGTAAGAGTGTATGCAAAAAAAAAAAAAAAAAAAAAAAAAAAAAAGAAAAAAAGAAAAAAAAAAAAAAAAAACCTACCATCCCGTTTCATTCTATGTTTGTTTTATGTTTTTGTTATTTTTGATTTATTAGCTTAAGTCGATTCTAGTCTTGGCTTAGCAACGCCATATTGTACATGTAATTAACCAAGATGATTAACTTGCCACCAGTAAATATTGCCTATATCCAACAAAACCGTGTATTCCATATCCCTACACCTAACGTTATAATCCTTTGAAAGACCTCTTTGATAGTTTATCCTAGGTGCTTACGCCATGTGGTGGAGGTTTGATCCTTTCCCAAGCCTATGGTAATCTATTTTGCTATGACAGGTAGTGAGAGATGTTTTTCATTTCCATATTGTGATATATACTTTATTACACCCGAGATATGTGAGTATCCAAACACTATTTGTGAGGTGCTAGTGTATGACCTCCGTGCTTGTCTTTGGTCTTTAGCGGAATGATTATTTGTTGTAATTACTTTTATATTAGTGTTAAATGAACCCTAACTTGTAATTTGATTAGAATAAAAGCGCATTTGCTTGAGGACAGGCAAATCTCAAGTGTAAGGGTATTTGATGAGGCGAAAAATGAACCATTTTTAGGGGGTTATTTAAGCCCGAATTCGAATTTATTTGATCAAATATTACCCTAAATCGTTTCTTTTGTTATTTTAGGTACTTTTGGAGTGAAATCTGGAAAAGGAAGCATTTTGGACGTTTTTGGAGCATAAAAGTGAAGAAAACGACAAAGTCTTAATTTTTCTTGCTGGGAACAGTACCTGACGGTGTCACAAGTTTCTACATGACGGCGTCAAGAGCAATACAAGAGGTGGAAGTGGATGATACACGTGACGGTCCAGAAAATTTTATGCATTGGAGATGACAGCGTCACCCAAGGCCGTCACGTGTAAAATTAAAGAGTGATGGCCCAGAAGACTTCCTGAAGGCGTCACGTAGGCCGTCACGTGTTAACTTGTCAAAACTTGCGCGCGGAGTAGCTGATATTTTTTTGGTCATAACTTTTGCATATGAACTCGGATTTAGGTGATTAAAAAGCCCACGCGAAGAGGACAAAGAGATCTACAATTTGGTGAAGAGAAGTTGGTCGTGACGCCATCATGATTGGTCTGACGCCGTCATGATCGGGTCGACAGAAAATCAGCCTATAAATGTAACATCATAACTTCACTTTTTGTAAGCCCTAAACCCTAAGGTCGATTCCTGGGTTTAGGTTGGTGTTTTTCCAGCAACTTAGAGGGTTTCAATCACTCCATAAACATCTTGTAATGTTTTGATGATTCTATCTTAATTCATGTCTTCAATTATCATTGTCGTTGCTTGTTCTTCATTAATTATGCTTGGCTAATTCACCTTGTGTCTACTTATGATTGTGTGAAACTTGTATATAATTGATTAGATCTTATTGATGTCTTTGTTGATGTTTGTATCTATCTTCATCAATTAAGGTGTGACAGCTTCAATAGGTCTAGTTGATTTAGCTTATAATTCTTGATTCCTATTGTCTCTTGTTTAATTGAATGAATTCGATGTTAGGCTTAAGAAAACTGGCAGACTTCCAATTGGTAACTTGCTTTAACGTCTTAAGAAACATGATCGGAGGTGTACTACAATTATATGGTTGTATTTACTGCATAAGCGAATTCTAGTGATCCCATGTTAGGAGCTTTTAACGGCTCGACATAGGAGTGAAGTAGGAGCTTATAGAGTTAGGGAAGATCGTACACGGCCCTACGACTAGTATTAAGGAATACAACCTGTCAATTAAAACAAGGTGTGACAATTCAATAGGTAGAATTGGATAGCTAGCAAGGAGTAACATATCATGGGTAGACATGCTTCACTTACCTTGTAGAACCTTAGTTTATTTTTCTTGCACGTTAGTTTAATTAGTAGCTTTTGGGTTAGTTGATTAGCAACTAATTCCGCTCACTCTCCGAATACCCGAGATTTTTACCTGCTTTTCATAAAATATAAAAACATAAAAAGAATCATCCTTCACCTTTAGACCCAGTTAGATTAACTTCAATCCTAATGACACTATTCCTGAGTTGAACGATCAATCCCCCGGTACTTGTCACTATACTATACTACAACGATCAAGTACACTGGCTGGTGGGGGTTGTAAGCTTCTCGAGATCCCTCGAGAGGTAAAGCCTGGTGCAATTCCTACGTATCACCACTACAACATCATCGTTACTAACCTGAACATCCTCAGCTTCACGATTCCCCTGAGCTCCCTGCGGTTCCACCTCAAACCAAACACGTTAAGAAACCTATACTCCATGGACTTCTGTTTTAATACTAGAACCAAGTTGTTTAAATCCAACTTGTTTATTACCAAATTGTTTGAACCCAACTTGTTTATCACCAAGTTGCTTGAATCCAACTTGTTTTGAACCTCCATGTTTTTGTACACCAAAAGTCTTCACTTTTGCTTCAAGAGTATACATACAGTTCTTTTTTCTGATCCCAGTCATCATAACCCGACAACCTTTGATCACCTTGACTCTACCCATCTGCATCTTCACAGTATAACCATCTTTTTCAAGAGTACCTAATGAAATCAAGCTTTTTCTTAACCCTGGAACATACCTGACATCTTTCAGTATAAAGCTTGATCCATCATGCAACTGTATCTTCACTTTTCCTGTCCCTCTGATAGTGCATGTCCTGTTATCACCTAACTGAACCGAACTACCATCAACATCCTTGAAGTCATATAAGAAGTCCCTCCTATGTGTCATATGATAAGACCCACCTAAATCCATTACCAATTCAGTCTTCTCATCATTCCCGACTACCATCAAGGCTTCTCCAAAGTAGACATTACCCTAGTCATCAGAAGAATCAGAATCCTGATCATGCTTACCCTTCTTGACGAACCCACTTGACTTCTTCATTGGACAGTCTCTCTTCAGATGTCCATCTGAATGACATATGAAGCACTTGACTTCTTCATTGGACATTCTCTCTTCAGATGACCATCTGAATGACATATGAAGCACTTGAGTTTACCAGTTCCACCCCTTGACTTGAACCGCAAACTTTCACCAGAATGAGCTTTCCTTGAATGATCTGACCCTCCTCTTACATATAACCCGTCACCAATTTCTTCCTTTGTGCCTTCAGTTCTTTTCTTCAACTCTCTTGAATTCAGAGTCGCTAGAACATCCTCCATTGTCAAGGATTCCCTCCCATACAACAATGTCTCTACAAAGTTTTCATAAGACGATGGCAACGACGTAAGTAACATAAGTGCCTGATCTTCATCCTCAATCTCGATATCGATATTCGCCAAATCAAGTATCAACTTATTAAACTCATCTATATGATCACCCAGTTTCGTACCTGGACTCATATAGTACATGTACAGCTTCTTCTTCAGATACAATCTGTTTGCTAAGGACTTAGTCATATAAAGACTAGTCAACTTCGTCCAAATTCCTGCAGTAGTTGTTTCCTTGGTAACTTCTCGTAAAACCCGGTCTCCCAAGCATAGAATCAAGGTACTGAATGCCTTCTTCATCAAAGCAGCCTTCTCTCCTGCTTCAATGTCCGCGGGTAATGTCTCTAATGCAGCATCACATCCCAACTGTACCATTAAAGCAAGAATCTTTATTTGCCATAACCCGAAGTCATTCTTCCCATCGAATTTCTCGATGTCAAACCTAGTTATTGAACTAGCCATTCTTCTTATACCTTGCTAAAAATCTTGTCAAGTTGTTTCTTAACCAACTTTATCGACAAGCCTCACAAGCCGTGTGCAATATTCCCCTTGTTGTTAAAAACCTTTCTTGCAAATCGAATTTATTAGAATAACCCTAAACCCTCGATTTTGAACAAGCAAACCCGATCGTAAACTTGAAATCCCAAGCAAACCACGATCGAAACTTGAACCACAAGAAAACCCGCAACAACGTCGAACGTTCAATTTAATCGTCTTTTAAAACCCAAAGACGATACCTGAAAGTCAACCTTTTAAAAGTCGAATCTCTTTTTAGACTAAACCTTTTCTTTCATCTCCTTTGTAGTATTCTTTTTCAAATTGAGATATATTTTTAATATAATAATATATTCTAAATATATGTCACCTTTCCTTAATAGTAAAAAAAGAACCCTCACGTGTATTATTCCTCTTGTCGAACGATCATTGTTTCAAAGACTGATTCGAACCTCGAAACCAACTCAGCACCTTGATCTAGCACTCGAACTTCGATGACCACAATAACCGTGGCTCTTGATACCACTTGTTGGAAAATACCTCGACAACAAACCCGAAGTTCGATCGCGGAACGCTAGATCGCGAGTTGTATCAAACACAAGTAGCAAACACGAGAGACTACAAAGACTTGACAAGAATATGCACACGATATACCCTCAATGAACCCTTTATTAAAAACCTAATAAAGCTTTACAATTGAGGAAGTAGAATGAATAACTAGCATCCCCCTCATCTCTATTTATAGATATGAGGATGTGGAAATCTAGCTTGCCTTGCACTCTAAGCTAACTAATTCTAGTTTATGTATAACACCTAATCTAATTACAAAAGTACACTTAAGTCCCTAATATATATTTAAGTTACTACTAATGTTTAACAGTAAGGACTACACTCCCCTTACAACCAGCATACACATGATTGCTTAGAAAGATATTAACTATTTGTGTTGATCAAACAGGAACTCGATGGACTACTTAGCGATACAACAATCCTAGCCAATAGATCGGAATATGTTGACTTTACAAGAACTTATACCGATGTTGGTATAGGGACACTAACAAAAATCAAAGAACAAGACTCAATGATCTTCTTGTTGCCACTTGGCGTGGATGTACGGCTAACTTTTCTTCTTATCGGTATCCTCACTGGCTTCACAATTTGGGCAATCGAAGCTATGGTTGAAAAATCTGAAAGAGCTCCTTCTCAAGGAATTGGAAAGATCTTTTGGCTCATCTTAATGACCATCTTTTTTTATCAAAGTTGAGGCTCAATGTATATCTAAGACCTTTTCAATTTAGAGGAATGCTACGTCCATAAACAAATTTTCACAAAATGACGTGTCAGCGGGTGACCGGTGGATTTTATGACAGTTTCTCTCTCCTTTCCTTGATTAAACCAATCAGCTTGGATACGTCATTTTGTGGATGATTTTGTGAAAAATTTTATATGATTGTAGCATTGCTCTTTAATATATACTTAATACACAATTTAATTAATCAAAGACCTGACAGTGTCTTATGCTTGTTTTTGTAGGGGATAAATTGTCAAAGAACCTGTCAAGATTTGTGATGTTTGTTTGGCTAATAGTGGTGCTTGTCGTAATTACGAGTTATAGAGCAACATTGACTTCATTATGAGTTAACTACATTTTTGTCCTTGTGGTTGTATCAAAATCTCACTTTTGGTCCAATTTTTAAACACGTGCGATTCTAGTCCAATAGTTTGAGTTTTGTTCCACTTTTTGTCCAATTTTTTAACGGAGTTAGTTTAGTCGTTAAGTTTAATTGTAAAGTGGCAACATTTGTCCTTTAACCTAACGGTCGTTTGCAACGTTCGTCTTTTATACCAAAGATCGTTTACAATATTTGCACCGTTAGTCCTTTCAGTTAGTTAGTCTTTTAAAAAAAATTGGAAAAAATTTAAAAAAAAAATGATTTTTTTTTTTTGGAAATTTTTTTTCCAAAAAAAATAATTTCAAAAAAAAAATTCTAATAAAATTTTTTCTTAAAAATTTCAAAAAAAAAATTATTTGACAAAAAAAATTTTCCAAAAAAAATTGAAAATATAAAGATTTCAAATAAAAAATTTTGTTATAAAATTCGAAAAAAATTCTAAAAAAAAATTTTGGCGAAAAAATTAACTTGAAAAAAAATTCTAACAAAATTTTTGTTAAAAAATTCGGAAAAGGAGAAATTCGACGAAAAAAAAAATTTCCAAAAAAAAATTTGACAAAAAAATTTCTAATAAAATTTTTGTTAAAAATTCGAAAAAAATTCTTAAAAAAAAAGAAATTTGACGAAAATAAATTTTTCAAAAAAAAAATTCTTATAATAAGTTTTTGAATTTTTTAAGAAAATTCTTATTAGAAAAAAAATTTAGAATTTTTTTTCTTAAACAAAAGTATTTTCAAATTTTTTTTTTGGAAAAGATTTTTTCGTCAAAATTTTTTTTTATAATTTTTTTCGAAATTTTTAACAAAAATTTTTATTAGAATTTTTTTTCCAAATTAATTTTTTCGTCAATTTTTTTTGATTTTTTTAACAAATTTTTTTATTAGATTTTTTTTTTCAAATTATTTTTTTTGGAAATTTTTTTTCGTCAAATAAATTTTTTTTATAATTTTTTTTCGAAATTTAAAAAAAATTATTAGAAATTTCTTTTTCGATTTTTTTTTTTTTGAAAAAAATCATTTTTTTATAATTTTTTTCTATTTTTTTTTTAATTTTTTTAGAATTTTTTTTAAGAGACTAACTAACTGAAAGGACTAACGGTGCAAACATTGCAAACGATCTTTGGTATAAAGGATGAACGTTGCAAACGACCGTTAGGTTAAAGGACTAATGTTGCCACTTTACAATTAGACTTAACGACTAAACTAACTCCGTTAGAAAATTGGACCAAAAGTGGAACAAAACTCAAACTATTGGACTAGAATTGCACGTATTTTGAAAATTGGACCGAAAGTGAGATTTTGATACAACCACAAGGACCAAAAATGTAGTTAACTCCTTCATTATTGACAGTTGAACAATTTGAATTAGCGACAAAAGGGGGAATTGTAGGTTTTCATGGTGGCTCTTTTGTTGAAGGAGTAACTATTGACAATGTCAAACTAATTGATAATATGAATAAGTATTATCACTCTTACAAGGATTATGCTAATGCATTATCAAAAGGTGGAAAACATGGTGGTGCTGATGCTATTATTGATGAAGTTCCATACATCCGAATGTTTCTTGGTATGCACTCAGATGATTATGCCACGGTGTTATCTCAACCTATTACTTCAGGCTTTGGCTTTGGCTTTGGCTTTGGCTTTGGCTTTGTAAGTACCCTCTTTCTCACTTGCAATGTCCACCAGTATTGAATAAATAGGCGGGTTTAGTTAACGAGTCAAAATAGTTACTAGTATTTTTAATTCAGTTCAAAACTGGTCGGCTCAGGTTAACCCTTGTACATTTTCTCCATTTTCCTATCTTGTAAAATACTAATTAATGTAGTAAATATGACTAACTAGAGTGAAAACTACTATATTTTCCCATAAAACTAACAATATACATGACTTAGAACCCGTTATTCGATCATCATGCACATTGGAGATATAACATAACTCAAATTGACCCATTTGACCCGTTACTCATCTTGCACGTTGGAGATCATAACGCAGATTGACCCATTTGACTCATTTCTCATGTTGAAACAATTGATAAGTTTACTTTTTTATTAGCGATCCAAAGTTACTTGGACATGTCAATAGAACAATCTTTTTGATAAATGCAACAGAAAAACTATGAGCAATTTCTTTTCTTTTTTTTAACTAGCGCCAACAAACAAAAAAGAGAGCCTAATAATAGGTCTATTCACTATTAGGGGTGAACATCGGGTCAAAACCGGACCGAAATAACCCAGGCCGAACCCAGACCGTTTTAGCCCAAAACCACGGACCGAAAACCAGACCGAATGTGTTTGGTCCGATCAGGGTTGGTCCAGGCCGGTCCGAGAAGGCATTATTGGTTGGTTGTACGTATGACCGGACCGGACCAGACCGAGGACAGGACCGAAATAGGTTTGGTCCGGTCCGGTCAGTCCGGTTTCTCGGTTCGGTCCGGTCCACGGTCCGATATGCTCACCCCTATTCACTATATATATAACATTTACTAAATTCATCTGAACAGTAAATTGCTTTGGTAAATGTCAAAGTCCTTCTGATTTAGTTGCATTTCAGAGACAGATTTTAACAACTTGCAAAATTCATCTTTGTTGTTAAATGCCATTTCAAAAACACTTTTTATGTTAAATTTTTATAGATTAATTAAAACTAAAGAAACCGAATGCTTATTGTTGTTGTTGCAACGCGCGGGTAAATCCAAGTCGTTTTTAACAAATGTCATACACTCATTTTCTCTTACTACGTATTATTTTCTCCAATCAATTTGTCAAGTGTCCTGGTCGACTTTTTTTATGTATGTGCTTCGGTATTTCTTCTCAGTCACTCATGATTCTCATATATGTTCAGGTCTTTGCAAAAGGTTCACCTTTGGTAAGAGAGATGTCAAGGGAAATCGCTATAATGAGAGAAAAAGGGATTCTAAAGAATTTGGAGAAGAAATGGTTCAAGAATGAGCTCTCTTTATGTCACACCCCGCCACGGCGGAAACGCGCGGGTGTAACTTCATGGATATCATCACAACACCTGGTATCTAAATAGAGAACATCTACATGCAAATAAATAGAGTAATGTACCAACACAAAGTGTTGTAACAATACCCCAAGATTTAAAATAACCAAAACAAAATCCAAATGTATCTTCAATAGATATGAAAATACCAAACGTAAAACATAAATGTATCACAACCAAATCCAAATAAAGTCAAATCCCAAACATAAATAAAATCTCCATATGCAACTAAGTCTCGCCTAATTGTTGCCCTCAACTTTGGCCTTAGAATGCTCATCTGAAAATGATGCTTAAAACATCAACATAATGTTGGTGAGATTTATAGGTTTAGACACACTTACACTCTCAAGGCAACCAGTTCACTGTGATTATAAAAGCATAGCTGGACAAATAATTTATAGTTATCATATAAGCTACATGTATTCGCAAACCAATAATCACACACAAAGGCAACCATCTAGACGGTTCGTGTCCACCGATCCCATATTGGCATCAATTAGGTCGCATGCGCAAGCAACAGGATAAACATCCTCCCAATTGAATCACGTATATATCCACACAAAACTTGGCGTCAAATGGGTCCCCAAATGAATCATGTATATCTCATAATCAAATCATCACACATAGCATACATACGATAACATTATAAGTCCAAGCTTTTTGACACACACATAATCACAGTAACCCAAACATTTAATACAAGCATCATTCTCATCCCAAGTTTAAAACAAGGTAAAAATATGGGACTATGAACTCACCTCAACCTTGCAGCTTCCACAAAAACAAATCACAATCTATAACACACAAAAATAAATCCACATTACACATGGTCAAGTTAAAAGCTATAACCCATGTAATACACATATGATGGGTGTCTAAGACTCATATGACCCACCATGGATCTCCCAGACCTCATACTAACCATCACCATAACCTAATACTCACTAAATCCCTTGCACTTTTAAAATCAGAAAACGCAGAATTTTAGGGTACCTTCGCCCACATGAAATCATAACAATTAAAGCTCAACAACTCACACAAAAAATTCATCATGGTCTCTCATAACTCATAAGCATACAAGCTAATCCCAGAATGCCATGGACTAATAACACACACAAGTACTCACAAGAAAATCAAACTTGTCAACTATCCAAATTCGGATCTGAACGCACACCAAAAAGTTTTAACTAGAATAAAATACTTCTATGACTTTTTATCGCGAATCCTTTTCGTGGTAGTCTAAGATAACCTAAAACTCAACTATTCAGAAGGGCTAACCTTAATACCACTTTTTCACCCACAATTCACTATCAAACTTTTACCCAAATTCTGTCCCGGTTTAACAGCTTTGACACCTTATCAAAGAAAAATCAAAAGACTAACTTCCCGACCTTGAAACCATTCGTGGTCGGACTTTTTGAAAAGCTCTTTCATTAAACTTTAATTTAGACAAAAAAATTCGTGACCTAACTCCTCACCATCTGTTAATTACACTCACATCTTTACAACGAGTTTTATGTCCAAACTCTAACGCATAAATTAACGCGTTTTACACTCAATTCCCTTAACCAATTACCATACTATTATCAACTAATGATCCTAACATGTTTTACTTCATTAATTTACAGAAGTATATAAACCCTAGATTCCATCATAATTAATATTACATGAATTATAACAATAACTAATTAATTACATGAAAACTATTATTAAAAATATACATTCATCTTGATTTTAGCTTCAAAAACAAAACCCTAAATTTTTCTCTCTTGTTCCTCCTCTTGGTCGACCGTACATTCAAAAGGAAAAGAGTAGGGGAGTTTTAATTTTGTATTTATAATTATATTGAATAACCCTTAAAGCTTAGAGTTGTATTTGGTATCAAATTTGGTTTCCTTTTTTCTCCTAAATCCCCTATTCGGCCGCCCTTTTATTTATATATTTTTTTTAATTTTTTTTATTAAATTTATTTATTATACTCAAAACATCATACTTTTCATATTTTATGTATTCCCATAACGAAACCTTAATTTTACGATAAACCGGAAAAATAATCATTTTCAAAATAAAGTTTCCAAAAATAGAATTTCACACACTCTATAAACATATCCCACAAAAACAACCTTCCCGTAACTTATTAACGCTCAAATACTTGAACGAAGACTCGTTACGCAAAATCACAAAACACCAAATGTACATAAGTCATTTCTACACCACAAAGGCGATCAAAATAAACTTTCCCAAAATCAACATTTTCCAAAATCACAATGACTACCATTAACGCAAAGGAATTTAGTGCTAACTCAAGTACTAATCACAAAATATCACACAATAACACACATATACCCATATATCCACCCAAATCACACAAAACAAAGTTAGATAACTCAAGGCTGTTAGTCTAACTAACCTGCTAAAACTACGGTTGTTACACTTTAACATCCCAAGATTACCCAAATCTCATAACCTTGATAGATTTCGGGGTTTATTTATTGCTATTGCGTTCTCTTTGGTGTTTGCTCTTACGGTCTCAGCATTTGCACGGATACAAGTTGAGAATATTATTTCACTCTTAGCCGGAAATAACTTAATGGTCACTATTAGGTATCTCTCGTTTAGAAATGTTATTCCAAATTGATTAGTGGTACATCATACAGATGTGTGCCTGTGTCACGTTTTATTGGGTAAGATGCGAGTGTAAGAGTTATGTACGTTATTGATATTTTAGACGTTCTTGAATTTATTGGTCGACGACTATGTGCTCAAAATGGCTCAAGCCATCTAACATGCTCATATTATTATTTCTCTAAATGCACACTCATACAAAACATTACAACCTACCACCAGTTTCTATACATATATGATGTACACAATATAACTATACCCCTACATGAAAAAAATAAAATGAATCATTTCTTACTATTCCATTTATATGGAAGTCTCCATCTCTTATGCCAATAAACAGAGACCCGAGGCCACAATGGGAATCCAAATGAATAATCAAGAGGGCGGTCCACTGGTCCACCAACCAGTAAAGGTAACCATACATACCTCGAGTCCCTTAAATCTGCAGGGTTCCACCGATCTGCCATAAATATGAAAATACCAGGGAACCCATGTAAAGGAAGGACATATGTACTTTGGGCAAAGAATGTTGTGAGCCGAAAGATTTTATTACCACCGATACATGGGTTCCCCATTGTCTCCCATGGGCCCATAACAGACTCTGCTGCGTGAGCCAGGGCCTCATTTGGAGCCCACCCAGTGCAACCTGAAGTGACCATGTAATAAATTCCTTCATGCTTGAACAGGGCTGGAGCTTCCCGGTGCTGGCCCACGAGAATCCTTCTCATGACATTTGTCACATCGAGGTAATCTTGAGTGAGGGGCCCGATATGAAGTTCACTGTTGTCTTCGGAAGAGTATATAAGATAAGCCATACCATCATCATCTTTGAAGATGGTCATGTCTCTGCTTTCGAACCCGTGTGGTCTAAAGCTTTTGATGTAGTCAAAGGGACCGGTGGGGGAATTGCTTATGGCGGTTCCTACTGCGGCTTTGGTGTAGTTGGTATCATCTATATGCATCCACATTACATATTTTCCTGTATTCTCATTATATATTACTTTTGGTCTTTCTAATACATTAGACTTGTGAAGGTCATGTGTCTCATCTGTTTCTTCTGCTGCTAGAACTATACCTTCGTTTTTCCAGGTCCAAAGATCTTTGGAAGAATAGCAACCTACGCCTATGATGTCAACCTGCATGAAAACGATACTGCATTATCAATTCCGGAACTTTCTTGCAACGATGAAGACACTGATGCATTTAAAACCAACTAAGTGGGAAATGGGCAGTTCAGGCAGGTTGGATAACAGATCAAGATGAACCCGGTCAAAATGGGTCATTTTCAGTGCGGGCTCATGGGGTCAGATCAATCTGGCTGAAAATTTAATTGATCTTTTTTGGACTTCCTTTTATGAATAACTAATGCTATCTCAATAATAATCCAAGTTTTCAAAAGAACCATATATTCATTAATAATTTTTTGGAAAAAAATGGTTTCGACCCGTCTGACCCATGTGGCCAATTCCATTTTTAGTTTAAAAAAAATACTTGACCCACCTAAAAATAAGAAAATCCAAATCAACGAGACTGTTGCTATCTATCCAACTCCATGAAGTCACTATTTGTAGGATATAGAGGTACGAACTGCCATAAATCTTAGAATTTGGCAATTCTAAGAAAACAGGAAAGCCGAAGGTCTAATAAGACATTCTTTTGGGAGTTTTTCTACTTAACTACTTATACTTTGACGTTCAAATTAAGAAAAAGCATATAGGTCTAAATTGTTCATATCTCAGTAGTTCGGCAGTCAGCACCCATCAACAACAAATATACCAATGGGTTGCACGTATTACATTCTATCTTCCCATTTAGACTAAGATGATGTTACGTATTTTCATCTGTTAAAAAGAACATAAACAAGCATATGAGCTCTGTAACACCCTTTTTTTTGTCATAAACTTGTTACTTATTATTTAGTCCGCTAATCAAATGAGAACCACACAGAATTAGTTAAAATCCAATAAAATATATAACCAAGAACACATATTTAATAGCTCAGTCTTACATCATGAAGGTTGAAATACTAACCCGAGCTGCTGCCTTTTTGTGAGCATGGTAAGTGGGCCCATCTTTATATTCACCATACCAATAGTATGTCCTGGATTGTTCATCATACAAAATACCACCTCCATGAGCTTGAATCGGATTCCCATCAGTATCCAACCATATATTGCCGGGATGATAATAAAGACTCTCATTACCAGCATCCTTAACTGGATCGATGGCAGTCTTCTGACCAGGAAAAAATAAGTATCTAAGTTGAGACGACTCATCAAGAAACTCTTCAATCAGGGTCATAGGTTTTTTAGGTTTCCGTTTTATAGCACGTGGAGACCGCTTCCTTGGTGGCGGGACTTTTATGCCGTCGTCCTCTACTTCTACTAGTTCACGATATAATGGATGGTGACTTGTTTGTATTTGGGTTGCCGCGTGTTGACTGCGTTGACTTTGATTAAGGAAGTAAAAGTGGAACATAACAAAGCATCCTATGAGGCTGCATATCGCAACGGAGAACCTATATCTGCTTCCTGCATAGCAATTTAAAGTGGTTGGTTTCCGGTATTTGTTCTTCATCCTCAATTTGTTCTCCATTTAACCTTCAAGATAATGATGCAGTTAAGAAAATGCAACCTACGGAGGTCCATAAGTATAAAAAATCTTGTTTGTATCCGTAGATTCTTATATGATCAAGGAAATATCCAGTTTCCCTGTTTCAGGATATTTCAACATGACAAATAAATTTCAATATCTGAACTATAAGATGACTTGGTACCTTGCATACGTTGCATTCTTAAAAACACGAGGGCAGTCAGCATTGCATTTTGAAAGTTACTATCTTATCATTGTGTTTACAAGTAACCAGATGATAGTTTCTGGTGTGTTTTGTACATGATGAAACTGATTCTATTAATATTTTAGGGAAGATAATTTATTTGGATTGGCTGCAACAAAACTGATTCTTATCTAGAGTCATTATACATGTAGATCAATTAACGATCAAATTTTCCACTCACTTAAACAGTCAAACAATTTATATATGGTGTAGAACCCCAATAAGAGGTCTTAAAATTAGAGAAAAATCACTTTATAATAATACTATACAGAACATCTGATCCATGTTCCCAAACATTCTAAATTATCACATAGCACTAAATTGAACATTTTTTTATTGATAATTTTATATCCCATCAGACCTCTGCAGTTAGACTTACCCAAAAAAGAAACTAAGGGGGCGTTTGTGATTGCTTATTTTTTCGATTTGTCTTCTTTTTTTAAGCAAATAAGCAGTTAGGAGTGTTCGTCTTATCCAAACTATTTCTGCTTCTGCTTATCAGCTTATCTTGTAGTAAAACAAGCAATTTCTAAAAAGTAAATAAGGAGCCTCTTATTTTCAAAGTGCTAATTTGAGAAGAAACTATACCTTATCTTTTATCCTTATGTTTAGCCTAAAAACCGATTATAAATAGATTGGATTGACATTAACTATAACTTGTCATAAATATTACTGTATTCTTTACACTGAAGGTAATCCAAGCACTATTGCTGGAAGTGCTTATTATCAAAGCAACTTATAAACACTTATTCATAAGCATAATCACAAAAATAAGCAAAATCTCAAACACCCTCTATCCCAAGCAGTAATAAACAAATCAAACAACCAGATTAAAAACCATATTGAACAACCAAAAAGCTGAATCAAAGAGTTACCTGATACCATTGATAACAACACTGAATTGATCAACCAAACAGCCAATCTGAGGTTAGTCTAAGAATCACTGTTCTGAGATTAAGAAAATGGTTTGTTGAGGTTAAAATTGTTGGATCTGGAGTTGAAAGTGATATTATATGATAGTGACTTACGACCAATATTTTATATATCAATATCTAAGGAACAATAGCATAAGTATGTATGGTATGTATGTATGTGTGTGGAATCTATGTTTTTGTGTTTTGCTTTTATGTCTGAGTGTCTATCTATCTTTTGTTGAAGATGAATAATTCAACGACTAGTTGGCACCTTCTTGTGTTTACTTATTACTCCACTCATTACGTAATTTCTGTTTTTTATTTTTATTATTGCATCACCGTCTACAGTTGTTTAATGAATGAGCCAGGTGGACACACTCCTACGAGGCTACGAGTACTATTTTACACCGAAAAACATAATTTACCGTTTAACAACTTGGAATTAGAATAGTACAGTTACAGTACATATGTTTTCTTTTGTTTAATCGCTTGTTCTATCTCGTCTATTAAATGAGATGCGTCATTGGCATTATTGTTTTTCTGTCCCACCTCTACTATTTTTTGAAAAAAATTCAAATTTTCTTGAGTATATATGTAGCGTTCATATCTTATCTTACAGGAGTATAAAATAAAATAAAATAAAATATATACTTCTTCCGTCACAAAATTATTGTTTTTTTTTATTTTTCAATTTTTGTTTCTCAACTTTCACTATAAATATTTTTGTTTGTGTTATACAATTTTTGATAAAACTTATACCAATGAAAATATATTTAAAACTCAATTCGTTCATATATTTTGTATCAAATATTATATAATATAAATAAAGAAACTTAAGGTCAAAGTTGAAAATAAAGACCGAAAAAGTCAAAGAATGACAATAATTTTGGGATAGAGGGAGTACTTAATAACTATTATTGGTGTTAGTGTAGTAATTGCAATATGGTTACAAGAGAGCTAAGTGTGAGAGGGACGAATAACACGTTATTCGTCTGGCACCTCAGCGTCACCTCATCATTCGTCTAGCACCTCAGCATTACCTCATCACGCTACCAGTAACAAACCAATAACTAAAACCCCCTCCCCTACAAAAAACCAATAACACTTATCAAGTGGGTACTTTTTCATTTGATAATCAAGAACAGACAAATACAATCTCTCTATAAAAGCCATATAACCAATCTCTTCATGAAGCCATACCAAGATCAGTTTCATCCTCTCCATTTCACAGCTTCATCCTCCTATAAATACCAACTAAGTATTTGAGGTATGACACAATCTAGACACACAAACATATCCTATACAACAAGCCATGAATATATATGACTTAAGCATCGGAGCCTGCTCCGGGGGTTCATCTTCGGGGTAGTGCTAACGATAAGTTCTTTCTTGTTTTGAGTGATTTCAGGTAACAGGTTGAAACACGAAGAAGAATCTCGCTCCACTTTCATCTGCATATCTCAGTAGCATCATTTTGGTGTCATATATGGGACCGGCCTCGAAACTAATAACCCCCCCCCCCCCCCCAAACCACAACTTCAATGGCCAGGGATGACCCAAAGTACCTCTGTTCTTGTACTCGGAGACGGACCTAATGGTCCCGAACCTGTCGTATGCCTTGCGGGATCCGATGATCCTCTCACGTCAATTCACAACCAATCCAAGCCCGAGCTCGATCTTAGTGATCTTGTGATGCACTTCGTGGTCCAAAACTTACATCAATAAATGCCATGTATTCTCCTTCTCCACAAAAAGAAAAGAAATCACTTCTCAACAAATATTAGATGACCCAATTACATCAATAAATGACATGGTAGCATCCCCATTTTCCAAACGAATTCGTGACTATGAGATGCCTGACGGGCTAAAATTCCCACGAATCTAAGAACGTACGATGGACTTTCAGGCCCTGATGATCACCTCACGGTGTTCATGGGGACCATGCACGTTAATAAACTTCAGGAGCTAGCGTGGTGTCATTTCTTCCATATAACATTATGTGGGGCAGTAAGATTTTGATATGATAATCTCGCACCTAGAAGAATTGATGGTTTTTACAAGGTGCGTAACAAATTCAAAGCTAACTTTCTACAACAAAGACGATTTGAAAAAACACAAGCTTAAATACTTGAATTCGTCAAAGAGCATACGAGTCCTTAAAGGATTACTTGGCACGATTCGGCAAAGAAACATTACACATGACAGATCATTCAGATGGTATGATGACCGAAGCTTTTATAAGTGGACTTCGTCCAGGAATAACTTTCAAATAACTGATTGCTCAGCCTCCTCTGTCGTTGGAAGACTTGTATACACAAGCTAACAATTTCATTCGAGCAGAAGAAGCGAACAATGAAAATCAATTTTCTGAGGCAAAACATGGAGCTCCAGATAACATATCCAATGCAACCTATAAGGACTTCCATAAAAATATCAATGGACAAGTATGTACCTCGAAGCGGCACACGACATGTTAAACAAAACAACCACCAAAGAGGCCTTTTCAAACCGTTGGTAAAAACACTAGCTGAAATATATGCCAGCTCTGACGGAAGGGCCATCCTTCGACCCCCAACCAAGATGTACACTCCCCCACATTGGCAAGATAAAACCAGCTATTATGAGTTCCATGGTGATCACAGCCATGATACAAACAGTTGCATTGATTTACAAAAGGAAATTGAAGTGTGTATCAGAAATGGATGTCTAAGTCCTTCTGCGAAAAGAGCGTAGTGTTGAACTATAAGACCTTGATAGATCTTCTTGAGCACTCTAGAATCGTTAGTTATGTTAATGTAATCAATAACACACTAATAGACAATCTCTATAACTTGTATTTTAAAGCGGAAACAAACACAAGTTTAATACTAAGAACTTTTGATCCTCTATGGATCTTTTAATAACTATGAAAAGTGTTTTCTAAAACGTAATTCAATACATAATCGTGTGTTCCTTTTATACACAACCCTAAACCGTTTCCCAAGAAACGTATATTCTAAAACTTCTAAAAGATATGCATTATCACTTCCTAAATAAACTCATGCATATCCAAACTATAATACATAAAATACGGAAATACTATATCCGCAGAAACTAATAATGCTGAAACTAGACTTCAGAGAAGGAACCAGCTCTTCAGCAGTAACCTTTAGTAGAATTCTTACTTAGCAGAATTCCCAACAATCCTCCCCTAATCTTGAATTTGACATGGTTAAGTTCAAGATTCTTGATAGATCTTTGAAGTTATATACCAAGAGGATTGAAATAAGACAGCACCAGCAAAGAATCATCATCAGCAAAATCTCTATGATCAGCAAATACTTGAAAGCTCCATTCTTTGCAGCAACAAATGACTAAATGTACATCAAAACAAATTAGTTTTATACTATTCTCATCACTTCCAAGTGTGTTAACTCCTGTGAGAGTTGAATCATTGAAAATAATGGATTTGATGTCTCTTTACCAATAGCCATTACTACTGGAGTAGCCAAGTGTTCTAAGGTACACTGATAACCACATGATGTTTAGCAAATCATCAGCTATAAACGGATTTGAGATGTCTTTACCTGTAGCCGTTTGCTCAGGACTAGCCAATTATTTGGATGAAAAATCATCTTGGTTAACTGATTACCAAATATGGTTTTCCACTGCCTTTACCACAAGCCATATACATGTGGGCTAGCCAATTATTTGGAATCCATAAAGGAAAAATCCATGGTCAATTGACAACCATTTCAACTACTCAGCAATAAAGCATGGGTGAGTTGAAAAACCCTACGGTTTTGAGCAAACCATTACAGCTATCAACAGATTTGGTGTGTCTTTTCCAAAGCTGTATCCTTTGGACTAGCCAACTTTTTGATGGAATAGTCAACATCAGATAAGTTGATGTCCAAAGAATAGTGTGAGAAACACCAAACCTGCATACCATAAACACAATACTATACAACAAAAATGTTAGTTCTTTTTTTTCTTTTTTTTTAATACTAAGAAATAATAAAAAAAACAAATATGCAACACTATACCATTAAACAGAAGCTGCTCTGGAAGTCTTAATCCTTTGTTTAAAGACTTTCACCAAAGATTCAGCAAACAATCTTGCATTCCCAACTGGATCAGGAGGAATCTCCAACTTTTGTTGTAACATTTTCTCCATCAGAGACACTTTCAGGGGATATCTTTTGCCAATATCCATAATAAGCCTTAGACCAGTTGTAGTTTCCAACACATGAATATAAGGCATAAGATAAATTTCCAACTCTGAACTTTCCATCTTTGATTGTTTTTCCATATGTCATAACTAGCACCAGTGGGAGTAGAAGAATCAAACAACACTCTTAGATCACCCAATAAATACAATCTAGACCCTGTAGGAGTATGATTTGCATAAAATTTGAGAACCAAATCATATAGAGTGACCAAATCCTGATGATCAACAAGATGTAGAATCTCTTGAAGAAATGTAAAGGATATAGAAGTTTTATCCAATCTATAAATGGTATTAAACTGGCCATTCTCAGTTAACTCCCAGTGAACCAAAACATCTCTAGTTGCATCAAGCCAATCATCAGGGGATCCTTCTCTTATAAATGAAGCATCAGAAACATTCACATTTATTAGGCTTTGTGTGGAATGTGAAGTTCTGACTCTAGCCATTCTCTTTGCTCTTCTTCCAGGAACATAAATAGCAGCATGAGGTAGAGAAGTTGCATCAGGAACTTCAGCTTCAGCAGATTCACCTTCTGCAGCATCAGTTTCCACTGATGGATTATCTAATTGTTCATCAGTAGAATCCTGAGAAGATTCAAGTGCAGCAGATGCATATTGTTCATCCATAGCCTGCCTCATCTGTTTAGCTCTAGCAGCTTGAAGTTCAGCCTCTCTTACCTTAATCTCATGAAATCTTGCCAAGTCAGCTTATTGTTCAGCATCTAACTATTGAGCAGCCTCTTCACCCAACCTTTCCTCTTCCATTTGTTTCCTGGTTCTCTTCCTAGATGGAGGATATGCTGCTATCACTGGAGCTTTACCTTTATCCACATAAGATGAAACAGCAACATGTGGTACATCAGCAGAAGTATCAGGTAAAGATACCTTTTCAGCAGCAACAGGAATATCCACATTAACAGATGAACCAGCATCAGCAAGAGTGATAGGAATATTCTTAGAAGCACCCATTCCAGCTTTGTCATTTCTAGCCTTGATCCTGTTATACATCTGAACCAATTTGTCAAATGGAAGTGCCCACACTTGTTTCTTAGTCCAAGCAGTATTATATAATGAACTGCTTTGACTTTTCACATATGTTCTCATATAATCCCTCTGCTGTGCTTGAGTCATAGGTTTATCTCTTTTAGCTTTGGCTTTTAACTCATCTGCTACTTTCTTCCTCAACTTCAGCACTTTCACAATTTCAGAAGCCCAGTCTTGTTTCTCCACCCTATTACCAATAATGTCTGCAACTAAATTAGGATTATCAATCACTTGTTGTCCAATATGCTGCCAATCTGACTCATCAAACTCTTGAACAGCAGCATCCAATTCTCTTTGTCTTTCAATAGGCAAAGTAGAAACATATCTTTGAGTGGCAGACTGATATGCTGCATCAAAATTGGCTTGTTGTTCCTCAGCCATATCAGAACTCTTCTTATAATCTTCCCAGTCTTTGAAGAGTTTTTCTTGTGCAGCTCTTTCCTCAGCTGTAACAAGCTTATCCTCAGCCACCTCAGCTCCTTCAGCAAAATCATCATGAGGAACTTCCAAATCTTCCATAGGATCATCATTTAATTCTTGAACATCTCTATCAGTAGATCCTTGAGGCTTGAGGATTTCAGTGATGTCATCAGGAGAAACTTGTTGATTCCCAGATGAATTATGAACAGGGGAATTCAAATACTCTTTCCCTGCTACAAAGAATGTATCTCCTGATGCATGAGCTTTATCAGCAGAAATGTCAGCAGCAATAATTCTTGGTGATTGTTTCTCCTGAAGAAGATCAGTAGCTTCAGCCATAAGCACATCATCATCACCACTAGACACTTTGGAAGATTCAGCAGCTTTCTTTGCCAAATATTGTCTTCTACTTCTTCTTCTGCTGAATTGAATTGGTGGCTTAGATGGAGGTACTTCAGCAGCTTCAGGAGGAGCAACATGAGACTGTCTAGCAACTTCAGCTAGAATTTCAAGAGAATCCAAATTTGCCTCCTGAGGAACTTCTGTAGTATCCAATCCACCCTTACTTTGCTTCTGCTGATTCAACTGTGCCTCCAAATCTTGAACCTTACTTTTCAGCCTTTCAATTTCATTACCAAGAGTAGACTTGGTATCAGCAAGCTCCTTTTGGAGATCATCAGTCCTTTTCATGTACCTGCAAAGTGAATCATATACAGAAGTAAGAGTAATAGGGTGCTCTGCTCTACCAGCTGATTGTTCAGTGGTAAGAGGAGCTTCATTGAACCCAGCAGGAGAAACAGACTCATGTACAACATTAGGAAAGCCTTCATCAATTGGCTTTCTCATAGGGCTGGGTGTAGGTAGTCTAGTGAACTCAGGCTCAAGAGGCTGAAATGTATCTTCAAACTCATGAGTTTGCTCAACTGGAGCATCCTGAGATGGTGAAATGGTAGGACTAGGTGACATATGTACAGGGGAAGGTGGTGGTAAGTCAGTAGAAATAGGTAATGGTTTAGCAGTTGTAGTTGGCTCTTCCTCAATTACCACTGAAGAATTACCATCAGCAGCAACACCAGAAGATGATGGATTACCATCATCAGCAGCATTTTGAGAAGGCACATTACCAGCATCATCACCCTCAACTACATTATCATTGCCATGTGGCAACATAGCAGCTAACAAAGGGCGATGTTCCCCATTATAATTTGTTTTCATTGAGGCAAATAACTTAGAACCAAGACTTTTAATAGGCACATGGGTTTTATCTTCAGTGGTTATATCTAAAATAATTTGTAAGAACCTAGGGTACATTAAAAACTTATGTTGTTGTTTATCAATGTTTTCTAGCATATTTTCAAAGATAAACTTAGAAAAATTATAAGTTAGACCCTTAGAAAGACAAACAATACCATAACCCAATTGTAGAGAGAATTGGTTCCATCCACCACACTTGTTACTAATACATTGGAGCAGCAAATGCACCAAATACCTCCACTTAGGACAAAATTGATTCTTGTGCCACTTAGTTGTATCAGTACTTTGATATCCAGCTTCCCTTAGCCCAGCAAGAATCTCTGTAGTGTTGGAGTGATACACACCATTCTCATCATCCAACTGAAGCTTTGTCCTAATCAAATCTTCTATCACCACATACTCTACACCATCAATTTCAGCTACAATCTCTGTGCCAGACCTCTTTGCAGCAGATGCCCAAAATTGCTTCACCATTGATTCACAAATCAGATTGGGATTATGTGTCAAAGCATAATGAATCTTTAACCTTTGTAGAAACTCCACCATTAAATCAAATTCTTCATGTCCCTTAGCCTTTTTCAGAATAGCATACTTGTTATGATCTCCTTTCAATTCAAGTTGTGCCATTTGAATGAACTTGCGTGAGACGGTTATGAATTACTCAGAGAATTATGGGTTTAAATGGAGTAACAAGCGAATAATTTTGTTTAGGAAGAGATATGTGAAGTAGGTTATATTTGGAAGTTCCCCAATCGTGGTCAAAGTTATCGGAACTAATTATTGACCAAGTCTGACGTGTAATTTAAAAACTTCCAAATTCAAAATTACCCTTCAGCAGAAATGAAAGTCAAATCTGCTGAGTAATGGTCAACATCAGCAGAAACCAAGCAAATGTAAAAATATCTTCTGTGAATATCTTGATTTTACTGTGCCACCCAACTCGCATTAATTATCATAACGCCTAAACTTGGCTTATTTAATCACCCCCAAATAACACATCTCAGTCATCAATTTACCCCAAATCATCTCTCAACCCTAATTTCCCAATTAAACTCAATTCATCACCAAAATCATGTCATCAAAACCAGAAACTTTAGATCAAAATTCCTCTTCTCACTCTTCTTCATCATCAGAAGAAGATTTACCACCATATCCTTAGGAGTTTGATGATTCCGACTATGAAAGAGAAATGGAAAGTCGATGGGAAGCACATAAAAGATGATGGAATGCACATAAAAGGGGTGAACCTAGCCATGTTCCCATTCCTGCTGAGAGAGAACTTGTCTCTCCCTTCATCTGTACCTCTGATGAAGACTCTTTAGAGGAGAAAAATGAAGATCCAACATTTCTTCCTCCTTCCACACCAGAGAGATCCCAACCAAGGTCAAGTAAGAGAGATCCATCTCTTCCAACATCACAAAATGTGGTGTTTGATCTTCCTGCTCCAGGACCTGGTCTTTCTAATCAAGAGCACATCGGACAGAGCAAGAAGGCAGAGATTGTACGTAAGGGATTAGAATACTATACTATAGTTTTTTTTTTTTTTAGATGTTAACGTAATCAATAACACACTAATAGACAATCTCTGTAACTTGTATTTTAAAGCGGAAACAAACACAAGTTTAATACTAAGAACTTTTGATCCTCTATGGATCTTTTAATAACTATGAAAAGTGTTTTCTAAAACGTAATTCAATACATAATCGTGTGTTCCTTTTATACACAAGGAACCCTAAACCGTTTTCGTGGCTTAAACAATACCTATAAGGTTGTTGACTCTTTGTTTAAAAACAAAATTACATTATGCAACAACTGAAATGAGAAACGGACTTTATTATGCTCTCTTAGATGTGTGGTTTTCTTTATCAGGAGATAATTATTTGGATGGGCATAGAAATAGAATTTATGTGAAAAGAAGTAGTTTGAGTAAATTTCACCGTTCGTCCCTGAACTTGTCAAGATTCTCGTGAATCGTCCTTAAACTATTTTTTTTTTCACTTTCGTCCATGAACTTGTCAAACGACGGCGCGTTTGGTCCCTGGGAGCGCGTTTTGGCAGACGGACGTTATGTTCGTCCGTTATCTGATGTGGCAAGCTTGGGTTTTTCGTCTTTTCACGTATTTCAAATTCTCACCGTTCGTCCCCAATGCCTTTTGTATATTGTAGCAAATACTTTGTGTTGATATAAATAAATAACTAAAAACGTTATTCATATCTTTCGATATCTCTATGTTTTGATAATCACAAAACGTAAACTCATCAAACCAAAGGTTATGACGTAAACAAGTATTTAGTAGTAAATACTCACTTTCACCATTTAATCACTTAAGGTATGAATAAACAAAGTGATTAGTGCATTATAAGATCAAAGGAAATCTTGTCTTAAGACATAACATTTTATAAAATGATTTTAACATTTTATATATATTTGTAAATCATTTTTGGTAAAGCTTTATTAAACCACAAAAATATGATTTCAAATTTCCAACCAAAAAGGGCAAATTTTATCCAGAGAATCTTTTCAAACGTTCAGGAGGGCGGCCCCCTTAATTTTACTAGGCGGCCCCCTTAATCATTAAGGGGGCCGGCCTATAATTAAGGGGACCGGCACGCTCCCGAACAGTAAAATCTGGCCCTTTAAATACTGGATCATTTTGCACATTTTCCTTACCTTTTTGCACCAGAAACTTTCAGATCTAAACATCCATGTTAATATCAAGAAACACGTTCGGGAGGTCGAGGTTGATCAAAATACATCATTGTTTTAGAGAGAGAAAGTAGAGAGAGAAAGGTGAAGAAAAGGTGGTTTATTAAAATGACAAGGGTTTGGTTACACACACAATTTCCCACACCCCTCATGGAGAGTCATGAGGGGTATTTATAGGCTCATTACAACATTACTTTCCCTACTTGACAATAGTAGTCCCTGTAGTATCTAATCTAGTCCATTTCATATGTGTGGCGTTATCTTTATAAAAAAGGCGAAGCTAACAATCTCCCTCCAAGATATCGTCACACATGAATGGATACAATGAGACCTATAAACACATAAACATGTAAATTACAACAATAGTAAACTATGTTGATGTTGTTGAAGCGCAGAGTCTCTGTAGTCTAGATACTGAGGCAGACTTGAAGTTCTCTCTTCCGACGATCTTGGCGTATGAACTTTGACACTGACGGCAAAGGTCTTTGTAGCTCTGAACTTCAACTGTAATGATCTAGTTAGGTTATTACTCCCTCCTAACTAGTGAGCCTTTATTCTTATTCTTCTACTCCCTCCTGAACAGACAACTCTCTTCTCATCTCGCAGCGGATAAGGTAGATACTAATAAGTTTGCACCATGGTTGTTGTTCTGGGAGCATCATAGCATAACTCACATAGTATTGCACAGAAGGTTGGTAATATGCTCCGATATACACATCATTAGTACTTCTTCGGTTCCAGTGTAAGCACGATTCCCTCGATCAACCAACCTACTAGAGATGAAACACTACTTCTTTTGGCATGTTCTTCTCCCTCCTGATGGTTGCGATGTATCGAAATCATCATACTATTGTGTGTACATGCCAAAATTACCCGTACTTTACACTTCTGATGCAATATAGATAGACCGTGTAAGCATAAGTTGTGAGAATATGCTGATAGGATATGACTCTCTTTTTCTACAATCTCATCTCTTCTCTTCAACCTATAAGCGACCTCTTCAAATTCCAACAAGCTAGTAAATGACCACTGTATGGAGAGAACCCAATATAACCAATCTGAGAGTGAAGTAAACATCTCGTAGATATGTGACTTAATCTTGTACGAAAGTGTGACTAAGAACCTATACTGAGCACTACAATGTAACTCCTTTAAGCATAGGTTGATCCATATACTCAAACGCGTAAACAGTATATGAAATCTCCACCTCTTGAACTATCCACAACTTCGTGTGCCACTGAGTACTACAACGTAACTCCTTAAAGTGATAGCTATAACCCGTGAGTACTATAATGTAACTCCTTACATCGGGTATAACTAGATAATCCAAGTCTTAATCACTATCTCTACCAGTGTTTGCTCAAACAAGTATCTCCGAAAGTCATGCATCCATCCACCCCTAGACTTTGAGATAAATAAGTACACATGCCCGTGAAATGAACTTGAAACCCAAATAAGCAATATCGTACAAAAACTCCGTAGTCACAAAAATCTGATACTAGCCGTTGTCATTTGAATGTGAATCTTGATCAGGATCGTTTAAGCAATTCGTGGTGTGTTTTTGGTGTTTGATATATTGGTATTTAGATAATAAAATGAGTCATGTTCTATAAAATGTTTACCAATAATATCATATGTGTTTTTGGTGAAGGTAAGGGTTTAGGGTATATAGACATTAGGTTATTGATGAGGTTAGGGTTTTGTTTATGTAATAATCTTTTGATATTTCCGTACTCAAAATCCCATCTCGTTACTCGATATCCTAAGTCAATTTCGGCAGAGTTTCGTTTAGATTAGTCCAAAAGAAATCCTTACTCGATAAACGATAAGGTTGGAACAGCCTAACTCGGCAAAATTCAATACCAAACTCGGCAAAGTTAGAAGAAAAAAAAACTTAACTCGGCAGGATTTTCTAACTCGGCAAGTTTTATAACTCGGCAAGTTTTCCTAACTCGGCAAGTTTTCCTAACTCGAAAACTTACCTAACTCGGCAACTTACCTAACTCGGCAACTTACCTAACTCGACAAGATCCTAACTCTGCAAGATCCTAACTCGGCAAGATCAGCCTAACTCGGCAAGATCAGCCTAACTCGGCAAGATCCTAACTCGGCAAGATCAGCCTAACTCGGCAAAATCAGCCTAACTCGGCAAGATCCTAACTCGGCAAGATCAGCCTAACTCGGCAAGATCGCTAAAAAACGTAATTTTACCGAGAAACACACCCAAAAAACACGATTTTATACCACAAAACACCACGATTCGCCCCCGGTTAGCTCTGATACCAATTGTTAATATCAAGAAACACGTTCGGGAGGTCGAGGTTGATCAAAATACATCATTGTTTTAGAGAGAGAAAGTAGAGAGAGAAAGGTGAAGAAAAGGTGGTTTATTAAAATGGCAAGGGTTTGGTTACACACACAATTTCCCACACCCCTCATGGAGAGTCATGAGGGGTATTTATAGGCTCATTACAACATTACTTTCCCTACTTGACAATAGTAGTCCCTGTAGTATCTAATCTAGTCCATTTCATATGTGTGACGTTATCTTTATAAAAAAGGCGAAGCTAACAATCCATTTCCTTTCTCAAATAATCCTTTGATCTTATATACTTTGATCTTTGTTTCAAAGTGATTCAAGCTTCAACATTCAAAGTGCAAAGAGAAGAATACTTCTATTAGGAGTATTACAACTTAGTATCATCTTGCTATCTAAGTTGCTTGTTTATATTTTCTTGTAAATCTTTCATTCATTGGTGAATAAGGTGTATGTATTAGTTAGCTAGATTTAGTTGAAGAATCTAGAATTGGTGTAAGAGTAAAGTGGAACTTGAAGTGGAGAAGAAGGGTTAGATAGTATTGGTGATAGGAGATTGTAGCAATAGGAACTTGTTGTGAAGATATTGAGTGCTCCAAGTGAAGAAGACTTGAAGACATTAGTAGATTGAAGTTGTGAAGACTTTAGTAGCTTGAAGGCGTGAAGACATTAGTGACTTGAAGGTGTCAAGACATTAGTGGCTTAAAGGTGTGAAGACATTAGTGACTTGAAGGTGTCAAGACATTAGTGGCTTAAAGGTGTGAAGACATTGGTGGCTTGAAGGTGTCAAGACATTAGTGCCTTGAAGGTGTGAAGATACTTGTGGTGTGAAGTAGTATTGAAGTAGTGCAAAGGTGTGAAGAAGAAGTGGTGTGACATTTGGTGTGAGATTGGTTCTAGCTACGATTAGAACTCGACATCTTGCTTTGTGTCGTTAATTGGTGTAAGCTTTTGGTGTGTACGGTTTTCTCCGCCATAAGGGAGGTTATTGACTTAGTGAAGAAAACTCTCGAGTTCGGTGCTCGGGGAGTGGAGTAGGGCAAGGAAGGTGTCCTTGTAGCCGAACCACTATAAATCCTTTGTCTCTCGGTTTGATCTTTCCATCTCTCACTCTTTACTTGCTTACTTACTAGCTTTTCATATATTGCTAATATTGTGTGTTGTGCATATATTGATTTCACATAAAGATCAAACTAGGTTACATTTAAAACATTAATTATACTTTGATAAAATATAAGTATAAACAATTACTAAGACACACACACACACACACATATATATATATATATATATATATATATATATATATATATATATATATATATATATATATATATATATATATATATATATATATATTAGTACAAACTTGTAATTAAGTGAGATATATGAAATTATAATTTCTATTCAACACTTTAAACAAGTAGTGTATATATATATGATATATGTGAATTAGGTTTGTATCTATACTTTAGCTTCAAAGGTTTTTACAATTAATATCAATTCTTTGAAAAGCAAATTCTTATTAAACGAAAAAGACGCAAAACTATTCAAACCCCCCTTCTAGTTTTCCACACTTTGCATGTTTCGTCCCTAAGATTTGATGCGTGTTGTGTAAAAATTCGACCGTTGGCAAGAAGTGAACCATGTAAATACCCGTCCATTGTGCACATAATAAGTATGTAAAACACACATCTTTTCAAAAGAAAAACAGAGCAACGATGGTGGTCTGCACATGTGGTAAACCCGTTGTTGTCAAGACTTCTTGGACAAACAGGAATCCAGGTCGCCGTTTCTTTGGCTGTCCGACAATTGTAAGTTTGTCATTGTCTTGTTTAATTTTAAAAAAATGTGTTGCTCATTTACATACTTTGTTGTTTCAGGGCTCAAACTGTCATTTTCTGGGATGGTTGGATCCTCCGATGTGCCCAAGGTCAGTAGACATTATCCCTGGTTTGTTGAGGAGGATTAATGCTCTACGAGGTGTTGTTGAAGAGCTTGAAGAACAGCGGTCCAAGTACAAGAAGTATATCATCATCAGTTGGGTTTTGTTTGCATTGTATGTTTATTTAACTGCTTGACATGTGTTGTGTAGTAGTAGTTGTTATTTTGTGATGGTGGTGGGTGAAAGCTTTTAGTATTTTCAAGTAGATGATGGTAGCTGGGTGGTGAAGCTGTCGTTTGTAATGGTTGTCAATGGTCAATGAAATTTCTTGTTTGAATAATGGCTAAATCCAAATGGTTTGTGATTAAGTGAATGTGGCTTGTTATTGTCAAGTATTTTGTTTCATTGTTCAATGCATAATATGACTGAGTTAGGGAAGTTAACAAACCATAATGCTGTACTTTGAGTTAGGGAAGTGAACAAACCATTAGGCTGTAGTTTGACTTAATAAAGTCAACTAAGTAAACCATTTTAATGGTAACTATTTGCGCATGGTGCCATAAACCTTTTTTTGATAATATTAACTAAAACAGTACATGACAGTCAACAAATGCAGATTCATTACCAATAATAAAAGAACATAAATCTGTTCTTCATTACAAAAGAGATACTGGTTATACCATGAAAACACATTCTTATCATGAAATGGCATATGTAAATGCTATAAGTTTCCTTTTCCTTGACTGGCTTCAAGGCTTATTTGCAGGAGTGGAGGTTGAATCTTTGTTAGCTTGAAGCTTTAAATACTTGCTATAAGCAGAATCAGCAGTACCAATGACATAATGAGAGCTTGTCGGAATGGTGCCTGAACGTTTTGGACCTATAAGCTTTAAATACTCGGCATAATCAGGATCAACAGGACCAATGATATAGTCAGAGGTTGTAGGAGTGCTGGTTGAACCTTTTTGAGCTTGAGTAGTTAAAAACTTGGCATAATCATCATTAACAGGACCAATGATATACTCAGACCTTGCAGGTTTGGTTTCTGCAAATAAGGAAAAAGAGAGCATCAAAAAACAAAAAAATATAGCTTCACAAATAGATAAATGTTAACAGAAAACGACCCTATATTGACCTTTTTTAATTAAATACAGCCAATTACATATCAAAAACAAAAATAACAATACCTTTTTTGTTTGTGGCATTCATTTTGTGTGAAGTAACGTTATAGGATACTTAGGTTTAAGAGAAATTTAGGTTACAAGATTGATTATGTGGGTTTGTGTGTATGTGTTTCATCATTTGGGTGGGTATTATATGAGATGGGATTTAATGATATGGAAGTACGTATGGTTGATCGGTTTGGTGGGTATTTAATGGCTTGGGCGGGTATTTAATGTGTTTGGTTGGCTGGCATCACAGAGCTCTATCGGCTCACCAGTACTAAGTTCCATATTTATAACAGTATTAAAATCTTTGTACTGGTAGTACAAAATTCCTTGTAACATAATATCATTTATTTAGGGAAGTCAAAAAACCATAACAGCAAGCCTGAGAGGGCCAGTTTCCGTGGAGTTGAACTCAATGCTTTGCTTGACATGTCTACCGATGAGTTGGTCAAGATGTTCACTGCTCGTGCTCCAAGTTGGTTTCAGAGGGGTTTGTAAACATTCATCCCATTGAAGTGAGGATGCTACTTGTTTTGAAGGATTATGTTTTTAAAGGATTATGCTACTACTTTTAAAGGTTTACACCTAGTATGTTGTCATTTCATAAGGTTAACATGATACTTGTTTTAAAGGATTTTGCAACTTTATTTGTTTTGTGTTTTTTAAAAAAACATGTGAAAAGGGGTGTAGTTTGACTTGAAAAAGTCCCCTTTTGCACTACCAGTATTACTTTTTTACTACTGTTTGAAATAAAAAACTTAATACTGGTGAGCCAATAAAGGCGTGTGAAGACCACCCAACACAACCCAACCCATTACATACAGTACACAGATACATTCCCAAATAAAATGGAATTATAAATGTGTTCATATTTCCAACAAATAATTGGGAACCGAAGAGTCCAATAAAAGGCTGTAAAATTTAATAAAGACTCTTCGTTTTCCCCATTATGTGTGTATATATTGGTTATTGCCACATTATGCATCATACAAATCTAATACTAGCAAACATCAAACAATTTAAAGTGTAAGTAAAATGTCAGGAACCAAGAGAGCAAGAGATGCTGTTGCAACCGACAACACAGAAGAAGAAAACAAGGAAGTGATGAAACGAGCAAGGGGAGATCCAAAAGAGCCAGAGGTGCCTTCGTTGGAAAAAGGGTCTAACGATAACGATAAGAAGAAGGTGGATGAAGAAAAGGAGAAGGCTCCTCCTCCAAGCCCTGCTGAAGTTGAAAGACGCATGCTTGCTGCAAAAAAGAGGGCCGATGAGCATTGGAAGGAGATCAATGCTGTTAGGAGATTAGAAGAAAGGGATAAAAAGAAAAACAAATATGTTAAATGTATTCAAGAAGAGGAAGAAGAATGTTTAGAAACATTCTCGTATGATGATTTGTATAAGTCATATGAGTCCGATTAATTTCATCGTGTAATGGAAAAAGTTTGTTTAATAATAATTTAATTGTTGATTTTGTGAGTTTTGTTTTATTCAATTGCATGTTTTTTTTTTTTTTTGCATTTATTTATTTTTTGTGCAAATTTTTTTTATGGTTATTTTCATTATGTACGTTTGACTTTCAATTTATGCACCAGTATGACATTCAGTTTATGATTATTTTCATGTGTATATCTAATAGTGGTATTACTCACATTGTTGACCAAAAAAATATGTTGACTTCCATAGTCAACTCACTTAATTATTCAAAACACGATACTATAGTGCATATGTATTTGGGCAAATATAAATTGTAATTAGTTAATTTTACCCATGTAATATAATGAAAGTAACAAAACAGGTTTACAAGTGAATATTCAATAATGGTTCAGTTAGTTGACTTTATTAAGTCAAAGTAGAGCAGTATGTTTATTGACTTCCCTAAGTCAAACTAGAGCCTTATGGTTTGTTTTTATTTTAAAGCACAATCCTTTAAAACAAGTTGCGTCTTCACTTTCTGAAATGATAAAAGACCAACAGGGAACGAAATTAATAGTCTTTCTTTCGAACGATAAGTGGTAGTACTGAATGGTTTGGTTTGGGTGGAATTCACACGTTTGGAAGACTCAGCAGTACTAACTTCCTTATATCTAACAGTATCAAAATGTTAATACTGGTAGTACAAAAATTTGTCTAACCATATTAACTAGTTAGGCCTGGGACTGTCGTTATCTTTTCAGTAGTACATGGTTAGTCTACCATTCAACTGCTTGAATTACAAATACCCACAATAGTAGTACAAAAGGGTAACAACATGTTTACTCAGGTTACAACAATATTATTCAATCATAACACGTCCTAAATCAACTATTACATTTTCTTTTTACCCTTACCTTTTGGAAAAGGATTGCCAATTGTTGGAGCAAATGGTTTGATTCCATTGTCTTCACAGAACTCATCACTTGGAAGGCCTAGCACCTTTTCCCTTTCAAAAAAAATTTGTTTCTCTGTCTTTTTAGGATTCTTAAACTTCCTAGCATCAATCTTTCTTCTCACAGAACCTGAATACGTCTCTGGAAAATAGCCGTCCCAGCTGTTGGTTGCAGTTGAGTCACTCCAGTTGTTGATGGAGCTTGAATCACTGCTGTTAACGTAAATGATTTATGCAAACAGGTTAAGAAAACCATTTAAAAAAAAGTATGCTAGAAATGAAAAGGAGCAGGGTGTTGCAATTGAGGGTGTCTTTCAAACAACCTTTGTTCTTGGAACTCATTATTTCAGCAGGTAGGATTGGGTGGTGGAAGAGTGGTTGGTGTCTTTGGTTTTATAGAGGAATACTTATGCTTGTTTAGTGTTTACAAAATGCAAAAGTATTCACGTGACTAAACAGAAAAAAAGTAGTCTTTGGCGCCCTATGACAAGTCATGCCATGTCTTACTTTTATCATGTGTGCAGACATGAGAAGAAAATAGTGTTTGCATAACCAAGGCCAAAATAGTCATTTTCAAATACAAAAATGCCACCACATTCAATTGATGTGAGCATTTAATACTCCTTAACCTACCTCACACAGGGATTCTTCAAACGGGTTTATTTCAAACTAGATAAATATGGCACAACAATCCCTGTAAAGTCAATGATCCTACCAACTTGGATACTCAAGTAAACTCTCATCTTATTCCAAAATTATCCGAACAAAAAAATATGGCACAACCTAAAACTCCCAATTTAAAGACAGAGACAAGTGGTGGTTTTATAGGTCTGGGTGTTCGAATTGGTAATGATCCACAGGTACAGGTGTTGGATGAAAGATGCTTTATCTGTTTCAAGGACAGACTCTGTTGGAGGCATGCAAACACAGGATCAAGTGTTGTTGTAGTCACAAATGCAGCTGGTGCTGAGGCAAACAAAGTAACTGGTTGTGTTATAGGTCTGGGAATTAGATCTGGGGAGAAAAAGAAGAAACAAAAAAAAATGAAGAAGAATAAAAACCCAAAAAAGTTGATTACAAAACAACCACAAATTTGAATAGCTGTATTGTGGTAGACGACTGTCATGGTTTTGGGCATGTCCAATCTTTGGTTGTATGTCATATGTACGTTACCATTTTAATGTTTCGTGTCTGTATTACGGATTCATTAATGTGATGCTCATGTTTATGTTTGTGATACATATCAAACACACTAAAAAAACCTAAAACATATATGAACACATTATTCATTGAAAAACTCCATCATAAGACCCATTACATTAATTAACCATAACATGGTGATCTGAACAAAAGAAACCCATGACCAATGCCCAACACACAATAACCTCATGGATATTTCTTTCTCACAACAAATTCAATATTCTTAAACATCTTGTCCTTGACTTGGTTGGACTTCGTCAACAGTGCCTTCGCCCGACGCTTATCAATTGTCTGTAATCTCCTAAGCTTCTTGGTGTTGCTCCTTGAAATTCTTGCACGTGAAATGTTTCAAACTTCAGCAATCAGCTCCCCCCTACGTTCGACCCTTTCAGAAATTTTTTTGGACTTGTACTCCAAATCTTGTGCTTGCTGCAAGTTTTCAAGAATCTCTGTGTGGTAAGGGCCAAGCATTACTTCAGTAATGCAGTACGCGTTACAAAGCTTCTTTAGATCAATATTAATTTCAGAGTTGTTCATGATTAAGGAAATAGGGAGATGTGTATTGCAAGTTTTGAGTTGCAACAAAGGATGTAGTTGGGTAGGTAAGTATTGAGTATGAGTAGTAAATGAGACACAACTAAAGCAACCCATTTTGTCTTAAAGGCTTGTCATACCTTTGTGACACATATATAATTTGTTATAATTAACAAAAATGCCATATATAATTAGGATTTTTAAAAAGTACATCATACATTTAAAACATTGCATAAATGTAACATAAAAATCACATAATACTTCAGTTGTAATCCGGGTGATCCCATGTCTGAGAGTTGTTGTACACGTAACCGTCGTCGTAAGTAGCAAAGCTCGCAAACTTATCGGCTTCTAACTGAGCTTCCAACCTGCTAAGCTCCCGGTCCTTTTCTTCGTTCCAGCCCCCATCATCAGCTGCCACCACATTTTCTTCAAAGCTTGGCTTAAAGTGCTCCAAATGAGAGTGTTGTTCAACAACTGTCGGTCCAACAGATGAAGTAGATGCACCAGCATCACATGCTGCCACATTATCCACATAACTCCAACGGATCTTGTTAGAAATTTGTGCCTGTATTTGAGAAACACAACCCCACAGGGACTCAGCAATGGCACTGTCCTTGCAATATTCATCGTACAGAAACTAGTCAATGACGGCTTTCCTCTCTGCTGAGATATCTTGGCACGCTGTGTATTGTTGTCTAAGTTGGTTTTTAACTTTTTTGGCAACGTCAAACTGTTTGATCACTTCAATGATAGCATTCTGCCGAACCGTGTCGCCTTTCTCGGTCTGTTTCTTGATGTATGTTTGCAATTCTTCGACTGTGTGAGGAAGTTTGCAAGCCATTTATGTTTTGAATTGTTGTTTGCAATGTGTGTGCATTGTCTTTACTGGTGGTATTTATAGGAAGTCAATTTGGTAAGTTTGCAAGCCATTATAAAAAATAATATATATTTGTTACTTTCAAACGGTAACAAACAAGTACAACCACATGTTCACTTGTTTGCATTCAATTGACTTGACTTAGTGAAACCCAACAATGATGAATCTTACCCGTTTTGTTACCCATCAAGCACATAACTAGTTTTGGTTGACATAAAGGATAAGTCAAACAGGTCACAAACCATCTAAAGCAGCCACACAATTTGACTTATATAACTTTGCCTTAAAAAGGACTTTGAAAATTGCCACATATGTGGACTTTCAATAACTGCCTATAATAAGCCATTAGATGAGTGCCACAGATGTGGACTTAGAAAATTGCCACATATGTGGACTTTCAATGTCTGCCTATACAAGGACTTAGATGAGTGCCACAGATGTGGACTTTGATGTTTGCCACAGATGTGGACTTTGATGTTTGCCACTTATGTGGACTTTCAATTACAGACGCTTCATAACACCGATAGTACTAAAATTTAAATTTGTCCTGAATTTAAAACATGGCTAAAGGATAGCCCATTCACTGTCATTGACTTGGCTGGATTGAGTTGGAATAGGAGCAGATACTCTTTGGAAACTTGAACTAGGACCAGCTTGAGACGCACCAGATACTCCTTGCACAGTTGACCTCTGACCACCTTTAACAGCTACATCTCCATATTGGACAGCTGAACTAGGACCAGCTTGAGCAGACCCATTACCCTTAGCTTGCCGAGCTCCAGCTTTGTTGAAACCTACATAAGAAAACAGGTTATATAAAAGAACCATATATAAAACAACCAAAAAACATAACTATCAAACTCTAATAATTACCTTTTCTAGGAGGTTGACCTTGTCCTTTGCATGTAGTCTTGTTGTGTCCAGCGTTACCGCATAGTCTGCAAGTAATAACTCTCCCTCTTTTGGTCAGCTTTCCAGAATCTACACAGGGTGCATCCTCAAACTTGGACCTTCTTCTCTTCTTCTTTGGTCTTCGAACCTGGACATGATGCTTTGGTGGCAAGAGCTCTGTAGCATGGGTGGTCTTCTCCCAGTAGTTGCTGCCTCTAATTGGTTCCACTAAGTGAGAGTATACTTCCTTCCATGTGGACAACCAATAACAACTATGCACCCATGATTCAGGAGGTCCAACTTGAATGCCATTCAGTCCCATGTTCCAACAGGCTGCAACAGCATGCTTACAAGGTATCCCTGTCAATTCCTATTTCCTGCATGTACATACCTTATCCTGTACATTCACAACACACTGGTCACCCCATGCCCCTGTTACCTGATACTTAACTCCTCCATTCCATATCACCCGCAACGATTCAGCCTCGCTCTTAATCTTTCCCAATATTTTAGCTGCAGTTGGGGTTAGAGGGCCATCAGTTTTGTCAATCATACCTTGTACAGCTACTATCCTCTTCATGCAGTATTCTCTGATGTACTCTAAAAGTGTAATGATTGGCTTGTCCCTTGCTGGAGCTATTTTAGCATTGAACACCTCACAAATGTTGTTGATCAATAAATCTGTAACTAGTCTACATATACCACAAAAATATGAAACACTTAAATGATATACATGTCTACTATTGAACCACTTTTGTTGAAAACAAACAAACACTTACCAGAAAAATGAGATCTTGCCCAATGTTCAGCTGGTATCTTGCTCAACCATTCGTGTGCTTCCTTCTTTATAGCCTTCAAATGTTCCATACACTTTGCAAAACCAGACAGGGTTGTAACAGATGCACATCTCCACAAAGCTTCCTTATATTCCAAGCCACTATACTGTTGCCTCATATTTTCATGAATGTGCCTCAAGCAAAATCTGTGTTCTGCATTAGGGAAGACAGATTTTAAGGCTGGAATGAGTCCCTGCATAAACCAACAAAGTTAGCAAAATAATAATTTATATTTTGTTGGTTATTAAAGAATTCAATTAGATGAGCATGATTTACTAACCTTTTGTCTATCACTCATGAATGTGAAGTTAGATCTAGGGCCTAGATCTATGTCATCACCCAAGCACATTAAGAACCAAGACCATGAACTCTTAGTTTCAGCTTCCACCAATGCATAAGCCAATGAGTAAATCCCATTGTTAGGATCAAGTCCAACAGCCACCAACACTTGCCCTGGATAAGGACCTTTCATGAAACAACCATCTAGCCCCAACAATTCTCATTTGCAAGAGATGAAGCCTTCCTTCAACGGTCCCAAACAAACATAAATTCTTTTAAGCACCCTTCTAGACTCACTGGGATTAGCAGAATCTCTATCAATTCCAAGCTTCACATTTGTATTAGGGTTTGTAGACAGCAATTCACCAATATAGTCCCTTAGCATCATATACTGCAGGTTGTGATCACCTGAAACATCTTTTTCTGCTTTGGCTTTGGCCCTGAATGCTTTTGTCATAGATACCTGAAGATGTAATTCACGCTGGAGCTGGTCTTGAACTGCCTTTCCTGGAATCTCTGGATTAACCTTCACTAGGTCATAGATCTTGTTTGCCAGGTATTTATAAGTGCAGTGTTTGATTTCCCTAGATTGAACGCAAGTGTGTTTGTCTCTGTGTGTCTTTACTATCCAGTTTTGCCTAACTCTGTCTTTGCCTACATACAACACCCAAGGGCATCCATTACACACATCATCAGAAGTTCCTACATCTTTTCTCTTTCTTTTTCTCCCTCTACCTAATGGGCCACTTGATCCACTAGGCCCAACACCTGTATCCACAGTTGGGCCTGTTGATCCACTTAAGACTGAGTCTGTAAAGACAGGAATTTGGTTATCACATACAGCTCTTATCCTAATACCATCATTCTTGAGCAACTTCAAATTTCTCCTGGTCTCAACTGCATGCATGTACACTCTTTCCTTCACCTCTTCTGGGGTTGAAAACTCTTGTCCAGTGAAAATAATACTTCATAACAGGATTCTCTGCCATGTCAACTCCAATTGCTCTCCTTATTTCCCTTAACTGTTTCCTAACACCAGTATCTGGTTCACCATCACTACCTGATTGACTCTGGAAACCTTCAACACAAACAGGTTCTACTCCACTGACAACCTCTCCAACTAAACTGTTGTTGCCAATGCTGTCATAAGCTTTATTCCCTGTTAGTCTAAACCTATTTACTTGATCACCACTGCTGTTGCCAATACTGACAGAAGGATTATCACTTGCTAAATGAAAACCATTTAGTTGCACAAGAGGCTCAACTCCAGTGTGTCCTTCATCATTCATAACTGCAGCCTCTCCTTCATCACCTGAACTTGCATTGTCACTTGACCCTCCTTCATAATCACTATCATTGACATTATGAATGTCATCCTCCTCATCCTCTAGTGGCCCGACACCATTACCATGCTGAACCTCACCCTCTAGTGCCTCTTGCCTGGTATCCTGTTGACCCTCACCTGAATGTGTTTGGGGATCATCTAGGCCTAAAACAGGCAACCCTACATTTAGGTCCAGGTCACCAACACCAAAAAGTTCATCAGGACTTAATCCAGAAGTGCTGTCAAAATTCATGGCATCCAAATAACTATATGACAGAGGCACATCTAACTCATTCTCTTCAAACTCCATCATCCTGACTATATCAGCAAGTTTCTTTGCCACAATCTCCTTACTAGCAGGTACAACAGGGGTGAAACTTAAATTCAAACTTCCAAATTGTGAATCAATCAGGGGAAGTTCATTGTTTTCATTTTGACCACATTCACTTAAAGTCAGTTGTGTAAAAGGAGTGCCTTGACTTGAGTTGCCAGGAAGTGGAACACTATCAGTATTATCAGGCCATGTGAGGGGCAACAGTTGAGGGTGTTTAGTTTCCTTTGATGCTCTAAGTGGACTAGAACCTAGTTCCTCTATTACTACCCTCGTTTTACCAGTGACCCTGGAACACCCGTGCTCTATATAGACTTCAATCAACTTGTAACGACCTACCATATAACCCAAACATCTGACATCATCGTCAGATGAAAGGGGAAACAATCCGTGGTCTAAACTACTCATTGGACTAAGATAATGATAAAACAGAGGCTCTGTCTGACCTATGTAGCCCAACTTAAGCACCATCTCGTCCAGATCAAACACTGAGAATACATCAATATCCACCATGTCAAATATGTCTTCAATACCACCAACGTATTCCCTGTTAGGGAAACGCATAAATGCACCACCATGATGTATTCGAATGGTGAATAAATTCCGATTAAATTCTGCAATATAAAGTCAATTACTTAGTACCTAAACATACATAAACACAACCTAACAGCAAAATAAGCTCAAATCAACTGGACTTAAACTCATTACCATAGGCATTCTCACATTGCGCCTCCAACTCATCTGTAGGGACTGACAATCCTTTTGTGCGCATCTTCCACATTGGTGCGGACATTGTTCGGGACGCTTTTCAATACTTTTGTGATTCTGACGTTGATGTGATTGCGCGGGAAAGTTTTTTGCAGGTGTTTCTTGGAAAATGAAAGCTTCAGGCAAAAGTTAATAGAACCTTCTTTATATGCCACTTTTAGGGACGATTTGCGCAAATTACACATCTTGGAGCTATCTTTTAGGGACCAACGGCGACATTTACTGTTGGAGAACTTTGGGAGTGAAAAGACGAAACTATCCATGGTATACACGTCAGCTAACGCTGCATTGCAGCGTCCATTTCCCAAAAGGACCATTCGCGCCAAAATCGACAAGTTCAGGGACGAAAATGAAAAAAAAATAGTTTAAGGACGATCCACGCTAATCTTGACAAGTTTAGGGACCAACGGCGAAATTTACTCAAGTAGTTTACTCTTTATGATTACAGTTGCAACTTTTGTTATTGTCTTTTGTTAACATCGTTGATTGTGATGATAATTGCCGCCAAGTTGGAATTTATGTGAAAAGAAAGGTAAAGTTCCTTCAACCACTTTAATGAAGAGTATTATCTATACACTATTTGAACAAAACATAGCTAAAGATCTTAATAATATATATATATATATATATATATATATATATATATATATATATATATATATATCCTTTATACAAGTTTTGATACACATAATATAATGATTTTTATGCATGTTCATAGATATATATGCAATTATGCACTTTTGAAAAGATATATATGCAAAAACCATTTAATACTGTTATTTGTCGAATTAGTTTACCTACAACCTAAAATCTTTATATGTCGAATTAACTTAGTATTTTATCATAGGTCTCTATGTGATGGAGCCACACTTGCTAATATCACAAGTTTGGAACCAAAATCCAGCAATGATGGACCCACACTTGTTCCCAGAGGCAAATAGTGAACAATATTCTCATTTTAAGATAAGGATATATCTTTAATAGTAGTAATAAAAGATGATACCAACCAATTTGTTCATCTAAAGAGATTCCTTTAAACACAATTATACGGTTGGTACAAACATTAATAATTGTATCTGTATGTTTCAAGACTATCATACAATGTACATCCCCTCTCCCTGTTAAGATAATTAGAAATATACAAATGAAAATGTATCCATTCATTTAAAAGTTTCAGCTATGATACAGATAATGGTCCCGCAAAATTATTCACATTTTTTTTAATCAAAAGTATTCACATTTACCGTATGATATTATTGATCAACTTAAGTCTTTATACAGTGTGGAAGTTTTAAGAAATTTGATGTTACTCGAATATATACATGAACCTCAATGAGACAATTGAAGTCTTGAGACTTGACTGTCAGGTTTGGTTTTTGTATTTCTAGAATGACTTTACAAACTTTGTTGACGTCGCTTGGGAAGGATTGAGCAAGAAGAAAAATGTTTGCCCTTCTCTTGGTAAGCTTTTAAGATCCAAAACAATGTTAGAATCATCAGATTGATAGACAGGGTCAGAATACACACCCATAGCAATCTAACTGAGGCTCTAAACGGTTTGCATTGATGCAAAGCCACATCAGAAATCGCGTGTTTTAATGGTGTGCATCCTGCAAGGCCCTGCAAATCTGGATATGTAGCAATTAAATTCTCGACAGATTGAATGTAGGCCATTGTCTTTCTGTACGAGGATTCTGGAAAAAATCTTCCTTCGGTTTGACATATTGCTGATGGTGTATCCTTTTTACAGGTTAAGGTTGGAAGAATCTGCACACACTCAAAATAAAGGAAGAGAAGCCTATGTAAGTTCTTGAAAGATATAAAAAATAGAGTAAGTTATGTTAACGATCACTCTGGTTTATTAAATTTACAGAATTGGTTCTCATCCTGGTTAATACTTTGATTTTGGTTCGCAAATGTAAAAGACAAGATACCAATACAAAAGTCGACAGTGTTTCTACTTCTGGGGATCATGTTTGTAATTAGTACCAATTCCACTTAAGCAAACCACATTATATAATTTACTCAAGAAAATATGATAAATTGTTGTGTGATCAACTCCTTTTTTTTTTTTTTTTTTTTTTTTTTTGTTAACATGGGTTTCCGACTCGACATTGCGAGCCGACTAATCCCACGGCGAATCAACTCCTTTTTTGGGTCTCATATCAGTGTGTAAATTTGCATATTGTGTGGTGTATACTGTGGTCTTATTCGTTTGAACTAATTTCCTATATGGCTATAGTCAGTGTTCCACTGTTCCCCATTTTAAAGGCAAATTGGCTCACCAGTGTATCTTTAGTTGTGCTACCATATAGTATAAAATGAATATTGGTGAAAGTTAATGGATTGAGACACTAACACTTGGTAGGTCATGAATTTGAAGAGCATTTTGTTGGCAATTTCCAGGTGCATAGCTGTAACTTGGTGGCCCGGAGAAAGGGTCACAAATTCTCTCAATTACAAAGGACTTATCACTTTGCTCAGTTGGTTGAACCATTTTGTGTGCCAACAATGTTATTTGTGAATTTGACTGCAATGAGAACGAACATGTTAATCACTGATTGTTCTTAAACTAGGATTCCAGAATGATAGATGAATGTACCTCTGCTATGTATTTATGAACAGTGTATCCAATCTGAGCCATGAACTTATCAGAGGTTGAAGAGTTTGAGCATGAAGACATGATTGACATGATACCATTGTTTTCTGTATTCTGATTTTGTTCAAAGTCCTCAAAAGCTGTACATGTATCCCCTGCAAAACTGCATTGTCACCTTGTGCTTTTAGACATAATGTACGTATAATAGAACAAAATCTTCTTCTCAATCACTGCTACCAGCCTCATTAGAATTTCAACTTTTGATTGCAAGTTCATGTATTTTATCGGCTCACATAAGCTTGTTGCAATTTACATTAAATGGTATAGGAAACTCATAAAAAACACTGCATGTAAAGAGGCAGAATTTAGAATTGTTTCTACACATGAGAGATGATGAAGAAATACTCACGTGTGAAAGAAGAAATCAAAGCCAGTTAAGATCCAACTAACAGTTGTCAAGATCCAGCAAGCGACAATTAGGCTGCATGTAAAGAGGGTGTTGATACATATGTTACTTGAAGTTTTGCCAAAATGGTTCAAAAAAATTAACCGTTCAAATATCAACTTACAGGATAAATCCAGGGTGCCAATGCCAGAGAAGGACGACTGGAGGAAATATCAATCTATTAGTCAAAATTCAAATTTATTTTTATGTTAAAAGAAATGCTACAAACTAATTAATAGACCCCCAATCACATTACATTTCTTTGTGCAAAACTTGGGGCAAGATGTTCGTTGTTAAATTATATCATGTAAATATTTGATTATAAAACATCTACCGAGATCATTATAAAGAAATCTCACCACATCCTGCGACCAAAGTTGTCAAAATCGCGCCTAAGGCGCGCCTAGGCGCTAAGGCGCACAAGGCTCTAGCCTTGGGGCTTTTTTTGACTCGAGGCGTACGACATGCATGACTCCCAAAAAAAGCCCGCGCTTTAGCGCTTTTTGCGCCTTGGAGCCTCGGGGGATTTTTGCGCCTAGGCCATATTTTGCGCCTCGGGGTTTTTTTTTTTTTTTTTTTTTTTTTTAAAGATATAATGCATGGGCCTTTTAAGTCATAGGTGAGTATTTATATAATTTGTAAATTTGAATTGATTTTATGTTTATTTTATTGATTGAAATTTTCTTTAAGAAGTTATTTTGTTTCATTAAATATTTTTTTACGACATATTATCATGAAAATGTACCATTGTGCCTTGAATATTAATATATTGCTTGCTTGATATTTTGGGTTAAATTGTGAGCTTTGTTAGATGTAAGCTACAAGTGTAGGACACAAACATATTTAGTCTGATAAGGATTTTAATTTCTATATAGGTTATCGAGCAAAAGAGTTGATCCGTTCTAGAAGTGACAACCGATCCATTTTAATATTTATAATGGCAATATGTGTTATGCATTAAGTATTTTAATATTATTTTGTATTATTTAAGCTACATAAATGGTCACATATGTTATAAAAAACTTAATGCTTTTAGTGCGCCTCGCATTCATGAATCCCGCGCCTTGGAATGCGCCTCGACTCGAGGCTCTTTGGCCCCCTTTGCGCCTTAGTGCGCCTTGAGCCTTTCAGAACACTGCCTGCGACTAACACCGCCAAGTTGATCGTTACAAAAACAAGATTTGCAATGTAACTGAAACATAAGAAGACATTGTTATAAGCATGGGCTAAAAAATCAGAAATTATACGTACAGGTTTGTTAAAGTATGATTGCTTACACTGCCTTCATCGCATGAGTAGAAGCATGTCTGGCTTCTTTAACAAAGCTCTGAATCGAAACGGTTTCTTTCCTCATTTGATTAGTTATCTGATTCAAGAGATCGTATGTTTGAATATCATAAGGTTGCAAAAGGGTCTGTATTTTTAGCAACCCTTGTATAACAGTTTCAATTGTTTCTTGCATACTATTAGCAGCTCCCAATATGGTATCCATAAGGTTCTTGGTTTTGTGTAAAGAGCTTTGATTCGCTACCAATATCAAACTCGAGAAAATTCTTCAAAAACCAAAAAAAAGATCAAATAAGAAAATTTGCATGTATAAAAATGGTTATGTACAATGATGATGTTAAACTTACACGGCCATTGAAGTGAGCATAGCAATGAATGCAAAACACCCAATGTAATAAGAACTCGGATGATCAAGAAACGGGTCAAAACCACTTTTATATCTCTTCATCATCACGTAACTCCCGAAACAAACGCCAAAAACAATCCAAATCCCAGACATAGCATAGCCATGTACGCCTGTAAACGCCGCAGACTAACCATTTTTTATATCAACCAAAACTCAAATAAAAAAGAAACAATGTACATTTCATTAAGCCATTTAAACAAAAACTTACAGCCCAATAATGTTTATTCTGTATATCATACCCTCCTTTATAACTTTTAAAATGGCGAAGAGGGTCAGGCCGGTTAACGAAATCCGAAGCAAAAACCGACGAGTTTTGCGTAAAGGTTGATGTGAAAAGGAGTATGGAGATTAAAGGGAGCTGAAAGGGTTTAAAATTTGACATTGAAAACAAGGTGTTTGTGAAAACTGTGAATTGAAATGAAAATGGGATGAAGAATAGGGAAAAAAGGAATGCATATTTGGTTTTCTTGGAGATTAAGGTAAGGATAGCTTTGTAGTACGTTTTTCTGTATGCGTTAATATTATATGTTTCGTGTGTGTGAAAAATTTAAAGATGTGTGTACAGAAGACACAAGTGGAGAATCAAGAAGACGAAGATTTAGGTGATACGCAGGGGCGGAGCCAGGATATTTTTCGAGGGGGAGCATTTTATTTTTATTTTTTTATTTATTTTTTATTTTTTACGACAAGCCGAAAAAAACTATTTTGCGCATGAGTGTGGCCGAAACAAACCTTTGTCCAAACCAATAAGTAAACTAAGCAAGTCGAATCAACCCGAAAATATTACATTGTGAGACGATAAATAATACCCCAGCTGAATAGTATTAACGAAAAACACTATCTTTTATTGATTTAGCACACAAACGAAAACAATACCTCCATATCAAGTAAATAGAACTAAAGTTTTTAACAAACATAGGTTATCATATAAATATGTGACAAACATTTGAAATCAAATTATGTCTAACGACATTTTATAAATATTTAAAATCTTAATATACTTTTCTACTCATCCGTTTATAAAACTTAGATTTGTACCGAATCTCCTAATTAAACTTTATACGTTTATCACCAATGCCATTTTTTTTGTTATTGACAAAGAGAAATGCAAATACGTAGTACGAGTAATTGTCAAAAGTAAACAAAATACTACTGTAGTAGTAATAATAAAGAATGACATAAAGTATATACTAGTATATGGAGTAAAAAAGTTTGGTGGTCAATTCTTTTCATTCAGTACACACGTGAAGAGAGAGAAGGTCATCATCTTCACTCTTTATCTTTCTTGCTTTCTTTTTCTACCGGAGAACCAGCAAGCGGAAACATCAATCTTTTTTCCATTTCTATGTTCTTCCGGTTCTATCAAGCTTTACTAACTTCATTTCAGTTACTTGTAGGGGGGCAAAATGATGAAAAACACGATAATCTATGATAAAATTACACTACGCCGGAAAGTTTGGAGGGGGCACGTGCCCACCGTGCCCCCTCCGTAGCTCCGCCTCTGGTGATACGTTAAGGATTTTTTAAGAATCGCCCGCCATTTTCGTTTCTCAAGATTTTGTGTTGTTTACAATTTCGTACACCTGCCAACCAAAATATTCTTTAAATAGATATCAAAGTCACAAGTCACAACTTTAAGCATTTTATAAAGTCATTGAGTATGATGGTTTACAAGCTTTTCAACGTTCATAGTGATTTCTTTTTACAAACCAAACACCATTTGAGGGTTCGTTTATTTTGTCGATAGGATTGGAACTAGATTAGTATTTTGTATAACGCATGGTTTAACATTCAATGTTTTTATAAAAAAATGTACAATGCATTAAACTTGCACAATCTAATCGAGTCTTAGACCATTACTATATTATTTTAATCATATACCGGTAAATGACTTGGGTAAATAAATTGATAGACTTTATAATGAGAAACTGGTGGAATGACCACCAAAGATAGTTGAAACAGAGTCTAGTTAGAAAAGACCTTTCTACGTAGTATTTCATTTCATTCTTGCATGACCTTTCTATTTCATTCTTGCCATCTTAACGTCTAGTTTCTATTAAACTATACATATGTCTTATCGTGAATGCCCTTAGTTTGACTCAGATGAGCGACAAAGAAGATATAATCATTTAAACATTTGTACTTTTTATAGTTTTATAAGTAATTGAGCTTTGGATTTTATTTTATTAGTTTTTGTAAAAAGATACTGAAAGTCTTAAGAGCATATGTTTATAGAGAGTGGCGGAACCAAGAAAATATATTGTCGGGCAGGTCGGAAAATGAAGTAAACAAATCAGGTGGACAAAAGGCGAAACACTCGGCTGATGAGTCAGCCACGCTTTTTAAAAAAATAGCTAATGAGGAGACGATCGTAACCTCTGAGCTCAAAGACGGACTTTTTTTTTTTTTTTTTTTTTTTTTTTTTTTTTTTTTTTGACAATAGCAACGAAATACGGAAGAAAAATTAAGATCGAAATGATATATTGAGTATTATTACTTAGAGATAAAGGATTTATAAGATTTTAGAGAGTTGAATGTTGAGTTTTAGTATATGGGTGAGGGCAATTTGAGTTTTGGTGGAGAGCACTTTCGAAAAAAGCTCATTAACACTAAAATCTCATCTTTTTGTGCTAGCTATGAAGGGGCACCACCCCCATACTATATGCATGCATCCGCCCTGTTTATAGAGCTTGTCCATAGTGGCATGAAGGTTATGTGGACTCATAAACTTCCATCAGAAAAGTTTACAAAAGTTTATGAAGAAGAGAGATAGACAAGTTCATGTGAATTAGGACATAGTACAATGTTACATTGTGTTCTCGAGGTTTTGATTAAAGAAAAAAAGTAATAAGAAAGAAAAGAAAATTAAAAAAATAGAGAGTAAAAAAAGTTTGTGTTTTTGAGTTGATAAATAAAGAGGGGAAAAGGAAGAGAAAATGAGTAAGACTTTGTGTCCTTATTGAAAAATAAAGAGTGAAAATGAAAATAGTGGGTACATTTACAATTATACGTGTAGTTTTAAGTTTTAAAAGTTAAAAAAATAATGATAATTTTGTCATTTAACATGCAAGACTTTAGTTACTTCGAGAGGGTGGACTATACTAACGTTGCCATTTAAGTGGACTTTCATTAGTGGACTATACTAACGTTGTCATTTAAGTGGACTTTCATTTTTCCCCAAACTTGATAACACAACGTTAGTATAGTCCACTTATGAAGTTTATAGCATTAGAGAGGGTGGTTTATATAAAGGGTATGTTTAACACCAGATTATTGAGAGATTGTGATTACTTTTTTGAGAAAAAAAAAGTTACTTAAAGTTAGGCATTGATTAACGACAAAACTTATAAAAGGTTATAAGAAATAATCTTTCATAATATTAGAAATTCACATGCTATTTCACGTAGCTTATGAAATAATCTTTTTTATAATCTTTCTCTCCATCTTCATTTCCATTGATAACTCTATTTTCAGTTACAGTAATAGTTACTTTTGTCAAATATACTCAAAGTAAAGTTTATAAAAATCTTATGTGGCATGACATGGCATTGTTATGTACTTGACAAAATCCATAATATTAGAGATGCTTTTAAAGAACTAAAAAGGATTGTATAAATATGTAGCGGAGAGTAAAAATGAAGGGTGAAAGCATCTGGATGGTTAAAGGTGATCATAGTTCCAGCCATGGATGGAAGCAGTTACTTGGTCTTAGAGATAAAGTGAGAAGATATATTACTTGTCAAGTGGGTAATGGGACAAGCATCTTCTTTTGGCATGACAAGTGGTGGGGCCCAGAACCACTTAGTAGTAAGATTCCTTTGGAAGCTGTTAAACATGGTGATTATCCACTGAATGTGAAAGTTAAGGACATGATTTGCAATGGGGAATGGAATTGGCCAACTACATGGGCTAATGATTTTCCTATACTTTTGACAATACCTGTTCCAAGTTTATGTGATAACTCAGTGGATAGTTTCATGTGGACTTCTAATGATGGGAAGTGTGGAAAGTATGCTACTAATAGTACATGGCAGGATCTAAGACAGGCTGGTAATAAAGTGGAGTGGCATGATCTGATATGGTTCTCTAACTGTACTCCTAAGCATTCTTTTATAATGTAGATTGCTATACAAGGGAGATTATCTACTCAAGATAGACTCCAAAGATGGTATCCGGATAAAGTCTTGACTTGTCCTCTGTGTGAGTGCTGTTTGGATTCACTAAATCGTTTATTCTTTGAATGCTCATTCTCCATTAAAGTGTGGAATGAGTTAAAGCATAAAGCAGAAAGAAATGATCTCCCAAACAAGTGGGATGAGATAATAAGAAACATGGTGAACACTAAGCATAATAGATCCATCAAGAGTGTATTGAGCAGGATTCTACTTGCTGCTTGTGTTTACTTCATCTGGCATGAAAGGAACAAGAGGATTTTCACAAATGATAAAAATGATGCAAAAGAGGTGATAATGAATGTGATCAATTACATGAGACTGAAGCTTTCTAGTTTGAATGTGAGGAAGTCTACACAGATTGTAAAGGTTTGCAAAAGTTGGGATGTTGTGATGAATGGAAAACTTTGATTGGGGTGTTTGGGATAACAATGATTTGGAAAGTTTGCATCATGCAGTAATGTGGAATTGAGTGCCTACATATAAAGGTTTGAAATTTGACATCTTATGTTCTGATTCATAGAAACATGAAGATGTTTTAAACTCACTACACTATGATGGCCTTGTATCTTGAAACTCTATAAGCTGTGGTCTGTAAAACATCAAAACAGTCTATCAATAGGCCTTTGTTAGGTAATTGTGGACTGTTTTGACTAGTTTTATATGACTATAGTTTGTTGAGTGTCATAAAGTAGGTTTCCATTGTGTGTAGGGTAAGTGAGTTTGGTGGGCAGTGTATGAAGATAGGAATAGTGAGGAATGAAAGATGATCCTACTTGGTCCTATCTATACACTACCAAGGGGGCTGGTTGATTCTCCCCTCAAGGCGTGTGTTTCCAGAATCCTGAAGCCCTTTGTAAAGAGGGAAATGTAGGGATTTTAGAAGAGCCCTTGACTGGGAATGATGGGTACCTAGTGATGCCATTTGTTCTTCTTGCTTTGATTACTGTGGATGAGGGTTGAATGATCTTAGTGGGAGAACAAATGGAAATGTAGCTAGATGGTAAAGGTGCTATAAAGGTGAATTCTTGATCCCGGATGGATTTGGTTTGTGGAATGCAGATTGGTTTCTACTCTGCAGTATACATCAGTATTGAGACAAGTTGTTTTTGATACAGTTGTTTGTTATAACTGATATCAGTTGTATTGTATATGTTGTGATATCTGATAAAGGGCATGTCCTTTCAGATGAATGTGTCTCTAAGTTGTAAGTCGTTGTTTGGAGATTAATATAAAATTCACCTTGCACCAAAAAAAAAAGGAGATTATTTTTCAAACCCCACTCACTGAATTTGTATTTGGATTTTGGTTCTCAACCGAGTGTCGGTCTAAACTATGCCTAACAAACAATAACATGCGGATATGAATCTATTCCTAGTAACCGAAACTCCCTTAACCAATGGCACCTAAATTTGTTTTATTAATTCATGCCGTATTTGGTTAAGTGGCTTGTCGAACACTTTCTGGATCGTTTAATGTTTGCAACGCAATAGTTGGACTTGTTTGTTTTGAAATAAAGCTCGATTGTTTTTGAAAATAACAAGTATAAAATAAAGAAATACAAATGAAACATGAAAAAATGAAAATTCAGTTTGGCGAAATCTACATCTCTACCCAAAAAAAAAAAAAAAAAAGTCAAATTTTAGTCCTGCTTGAAACTCTCAAGATCAAAACTAGGAGAAAAGCTAATATACCCCTTTGTTAACATACTCTTTATATTACTGACAATTTTTATTTATATATATATTTTATTTTTATTTTTATTTTTTATTTTAACTTTTTTGCGTAAAAGGTAAACTTATATTACTATTTAACTAAATGTACATCATAAGTTTATGACAATTTCAGATCTCCCTTCTTTTTAGTTAGAAATTTTATAATATATACCTAAACATGTATTAAAAATATTGTACATTATGAATTCAATACTTGCACTTAAGGTATTTATGAAATTAATCAAAAAAGTAGGGTGATATATGAAATTAATCCTAAATTTGTTTTGACTTTTACGATCAATGTTTTTTAGTGACCAACAACCTTATTATTATTATTTTTTTTTCTTTTTTTGAAATTTACCATTTTAATGCTTAATGCCTTAACTTTTTTAATCATTTTTCTTATTAATATGAAATTTAATGCAATTTCATATATCCTCTCATTTTAATTGGAAATTTCGTATATACCCAAATTTGCATTAAAAATATTGTACATTATACATCCAATACTTGCGCTTTTGGTATATATGAAATTAATTATGAAAGTAGGGTGATATATGAAATTAATCCTTAATAAAAAAATGAATGACCCGAAAATTAGTCAAGATGAAATCAAAGTAAATTGTAGAATTTAATTATACGAAACACTTAACTACAATATCACAACTATAATTATTTGGCGCTATAAAATCTCGTCGTTGTACACTGAAACTCGTCTAGTATAAAATAATTCATCTTAATGTAAAACCAACTTTTTATTCAACTCCGCGGTAAGTTTGTACCTGGAGGAAACAACATAAACCATAAGTTTCGAAAATTTGTTAATCGATTTCCAAAAACTAAAACCACAAATTTGTTAAAAAACATACGGTTTTGAAAATTTTGTTCTATAAATATCTACTTAAATTGAAGTAAATAGTTATGTCGACAGATACCGAACCCAGACATAAAACACTCGAACCCGAACCCAAGACAGACAAAAAAGAAAGGGGCAATTACATATATACCCACTAAAACTTGCATATTTGCATATATACCCAAAACATGCTTAAACATCATTGTACATTGTGCATTAAAAACTTGTGTTTTGGGGAAATATGCAAATATTCATGTTTTAGTGGGTATATATGCAATTCCCCAAAAAGAAAACCAGTTTCCGCGGTTCACCCGTTCAAATAAAAAAAAAAAAAAAAAAAAAAAAAAAAAACCCAATAGACTACCTTTCGTGTCGGATATAAACTTAACCTGATTGGCCCACGTTATTATTCTCACAATCAAAATCAAATACAGTACCCCTTTTTAAAATCACTTTCTTTTTTCTTTCAGTTTAGAATAGACAGTGACAAGTTATTATGGGTGTATGGGAAGCTTTATTAAATTGGCTTCGAAGGTAATCTTTTCATACACTAGTATTTTTAATATGTGTATGTGATTCTTCAAATCATTCCTACTTTTTTTTTTTAGACTGAATTTGTTGCTGTGTAGTATTGATTATGTTAATCATTGTGGCTAATTGTGTATATGGATGTAAACATTAGAATGTTTAGATAGTTATTTATTCGCGGAGTAAATTAAGTTTAAGATCAATAGTTACACACCTAGTATGTATGAGGTTTGGCTAATTGACAATTTATTCCAATGTTGCTAGACTTGTATGCCTGGAGGTCTTTTTGGAAGCTGTCTCTCTACCCTCGGGTAGGGGTATGGCTGTCTACATCATACCTAACCTCCCCAATACCACACACCGGCGGGATTCGGTATTGTTGTTACTAGACTTGTATGGATTTCATGAATATTGGTAAAGGGAAAGGATGTTAATCGTTTTAAAAGGAAAAAGCAAATAAAAAAGATTAGGACAATAAACCGCCATCCTTAGTTTGATGTGTTATAACCTATCTTTCAAAAGGTTATGAAGCTCTATATCCAATGGAAGACCTAAAGACATACTGAGATAATTAAGCCTAATTCAACAATTTTTTATATACTTTGACAAACAGTAAGCTAAGAGGATGGTCTTCTACAGTTGTTTTTCCTTTTTAACATGTTTTCTGGGGCTCTCAGTTACGATGTCAGGGTGTATACTAGTTCACATCATTATAAGAACCCACGTAATCCTCCATGGCTACAGATTAAAGCTAATCAAGATGATTACATTAGTTGACTAAAAGAGAAACAAACTGCATCAGGACCAAAGGCATTGGGATAACTGAATTGACAAAGGGTTTATGGATGTGTTAGGGTGGGAATTATAGATGTAAACTAATTTTATCTTAGGATGAATCAAAAGATAGAATCTAATACCCCTTTGGCAGATCACTTGTTTGTATTTCCCAATCCATCCACAGAGCTTATGATCCAACTCTCATTGCCACTCAAGAACTCAACAGTTAATCATTCACTTTGACAATTATGGAAAACTACACCGAAATACAGCTCGTATTTTTAAATTATATTGCCAGTATTTTTTTTAGATATACTTTATACAACCACCACCAAATTGGCCTAGTGGTTATGCACCTGACCTCCTCATAAGAGGTCTAGGGGGTGCATTTGGGGGTGGCAGGGAAAGGGTTGGAAATGGTCATGGAGATACCCCGGTTAGGCCGCGTACATCTAAGTCAAAGACTCGCCCTTCCCGGGTAACCTAAACAGGGAAAACCTCATATGTTTACCTGTTTTTTCACTTCTTACCATTTTTACAGCAGAATGATCCATAATACCCTTAAATTTTGGTCTTTCGACCCATGTGTCTGCCTACGTTAACTGGCTGCCATTTTAAGGATTTTGGTCGCTGTTTTGCATAAAAAAACCGTTTTCTAATCTGCTGCCACTTTTTATATGAGGATATCAGACCTTTGAGATACAACATTTACCATTCAAGGCCTTCAGTTTATATAAAAGATGCAGTTATCATTAGATCTTTCCATCAACTTGAATGTGCTGCATATCTCTGCTCTAAAAACCATCAGTCAATGTTCCTGTGCAGCTACATGTCTATATGAACGCATGAACTAATCTTGAAATCATATGTTACAGTCTATTTTTTAAGCAAGAGATGGAACTTTCATTAATAGGGCTCCAGAATGCGGGCAAAACTTCACTTGTTAATGTTGTTGCTGTAAGTAAATAAAACAAAAGTTCCATACATGTTATAATCTTACCCTCTTTTGAATTTTTTTTTATTTTAACATGCTAAAAACTGTTTTGTTTTATCTTTGCCTATAGACTGGTGGATATAGCGAGGACATGATTCCAACAGTGAGTTTTCTTATAATTTTACACTATGCTTTAACTTGATCCCTACAAACTTGTTATTCTCTTTTGTTCCTTATTTCATTTTTGGGGTCTCAGGTGGGATTCAATATGCGGAAGGTAACTAAAGGGAATGTAACAATAAAGTTATGGGATCTTGGAGGTCAACCTCGATTTCGCAGCATGTGGGAAAGATACTGTCGTGCAGTTTCGGCTATTGTGTATGCTACTTTTTCTAAATGCTTCATAACTCCTAAATAACTGTTTTGACTTTGCTTTTTGGTTGTTGTAATTGTAGCAACTAGATTTTTTTCACATTAAGAGCTCTGATTCTTTTGGGGTGTTTTGATGTATGTGGATGCAGTTATGTTGTGGATGCTGCAGATCATGATAACCTCAGCATCTCAAAGGGTGAACTCCATGATTTGCTGAGCAAACCAGCATTGAATGGTATCCCTTTGCTGGTTTTGGGCAACAAAATCGACAAGGCTGGTGCCCTCTCCAAGGACGCTTTGACCGATCAGATGTAAGACCACGTTTTCACTTTTTGTACATTAGTAATGTAAAAATATGAATAATTTGCTTATGAGTAGTTACTCAATAGAAGGTTTATATATAGATCATGCATTTAAAACACACATATGAAATCATGCCTATTGTTGATGATCGTCTGCAGGGATTTGAAGGCCATTACGGATAGAGAAGTGTGCTGCTTTATGATTTCCTGCAAGAACACAACAAACATCGACTCCGTCCTTGACTGGCTTGTGAAGCATTCTAAATCAAAAAGTTAAGAACTTTGGAAACCAAATTAGGAAAGAGGGCATATTTTCTTGTGCTTGTTTCTGGGTTGAGTTTGTCAAACTTATTGTAGATTAGGAGTGTTTGGTTTGTCTTCCTATATTGTTTTTGGGTTGAGTTTGCCAAAACTATGTCATGCTTGCTTTGTGGATGTTGTGAGTATATTTATTCGGCAATTTAAATATATGTTCTATAAGTTCTGTTTTCACAGTATTTGAGGACTCATATATATAGTGCTAAGCTTGGATGAAGCTGAGCGCTTTAGTGAGAGTGAAAGAACTTGACTGGAATGCCTTCTTCATTATGGCGGTTGTCCACACAACAGAATGTGAATTATCAGGAGGTCATGGACATCAAACCCGTGCTGTAGTGAGCTCTGTGACTGGTTTTAATGACTAATGTGGCAAATTAGGATAAATACACTGATATTTTTCCAGATTGGATCTGTAAGTCATATTACTTGCAGATATGAAAGCATTTTATAGGTCACCAAAATATGTATATCAATTCTGATAAAAAAAAATATATATCATCAGACGACTAAAAACTCTGGCCAAGTAGACCATGTGCCCTTGAACTATTTGGGCTAAATTGTTTGAGAAATGCTAGATCCACAAAAAGCTTGCATAACTATATCTACACAATGACTTGACAACCAAATGTGAAGGGTAAGACGGAATAAAGAGAAATTATGATGCAACATGATTGAACTTGCCAAATCATTATGTGAGTATAATTTTGTAAACTTTTTATGGATATATCATTGCTCAAATGTTTATCATTTAATAGGTTTTTGATAAAATTTCTAATTAACACAACTCAATGGTGTAACCTTAGTGGTGGTTGTTGGATATTCTTCCATAGACATCCAAGTTAGAACTACATGTAGTAACTATGTTCATGTGCATAGGTCAGTTGATTTTAGATGGTAGGACTTTGTAAATTGTCGCGTTCTTCAAAGTGTGCAGAAATACTCTCGAGCTGACATGTGATATCATTTTAATTTAGCATTGTCTTTCCCATATTGTCCTTAAGCGAGACATGTATGTAAGTCTGTTAGTGTTGCCGTTTATCAACATTCCACAAGAAAAGACATGAGTAAACACTAAAATAGATTTAATATTAACAAAAATAAAAAGGGTAAGAATGGTCTTTTCACTAATAACCCCCAACATAAATCTCTACTAAAACCTCGCCCCCCAAAAAGATTTTTGTCCGGTCTTCATGTGTGTGATGATAGGACTTTGTAAGAAAATGGTCACGTTTCTTAAAGTGTATAGACTCTCTTGAGCAGACTACTAACTTAGACTACTTAGTCATAACATTGTCTTCCAATTCCTTATGCGAGACATGTAAACCGGTAAGCATTGCCTTCTTATCCGCATTTTGCAAGAAAAGACTTACCAACACACATACATGAGCAAACACTACGGCTACCCGCAATAGCACCCTCAACCGATTGGGTTGTCAGGGTTGCTCAAGGTCATCCTTGTTGTGGCCAACTGGGTCGCTGAGGGTCGAGGGGTATGACGGTTGAGAACTCAACCGATTAGCACACTCGGTTGAGTGGTGTGTTATGTGTGTTTTTATTTAATTAAAATATATTTTTGTGGGGATATGTATTTTGCAATGTAGGTCACCTTATTGTGCCTAAAATGTCGGTTGTAGGTCGTATGAGAGAGAAAGCTGATGTGGCAGGAAAAATGAGAGTCGCCGTGGGTTGTTATTGGGTAGCCTAATGTAGTTAACCGAAAAGGGTAAGACAGTCTTTTCACTAACATGCACCAACGTAAATCTGTACTAAAACCTCGCCCCCAAAAAACCTTTCTGCAACTCCCACTTCCAGATGAGCTTAAACCTTAACCTCAAACCACAACAACAACAATGGAGTCTTTAAGATTAAGCAGACCCCCACGACCACCCACAATTCCAAACACAACCCAACAAAACATCCTTAAAAAACACAACATCACACCAACTCCTAAACTCATCCACACCCTTAACAAAAAACACATCCAAAAAACCAACCGCCACCTTAAAAAACAACAGCAAGAAACCTTAAAAGAACATGAAGACCAAGAACAAGAACAAGACCATGAACAAGTCACCTTTGAAACCTTAAAAGCTGAGTTTAAAACATTCAACAAAGCAATAGTTAAAGCAACAACAACAACAAAAGATGAAAAGGGTGTTGTTGTTTCATTGGTTGGTAAGCCATGGGAGAGATTGGAAAGAAGTGAAATGATGGAGTATGCTAATTGTAATAAGGAGATTGTTGGAGGGGGTGTTTTGAAATATGAGTTCTTGGATGAGTTGAGTGAGTTTATTGAGAAGGAAAGGGATAAGTTTAAGTGGATTTTGGAAGATGATATTGAGTTTGGGAATGATGGGGTGTTTGGAAATAAGAAGGATGATTTTGTGCCGAGTAAGAGGAAAGTTAGTGACGGCGAAGCTATTCGGTTTCTTGTTGATAGGTATTGCGTTTTTAAAGTGATTATTTGATTATTGCGTTTTAAAAGTGTGGGTGTTTAGTTTATGGATGTAATAGCATTGTTTATGGTTATCAGTTATCTAGGAAATAGTAGTTTGGAGGATGTTTAGGATTGCTTATTTTAAAGTGCTTATATGTTTAGTGTTTGGAATTGCTTATCTGATGTAAATCAATGCACTAAGCAAATAGGCACATTTTTTTTAATATGAAATGCAGAACACCCCCTTACCATAACAAAATTGATTCTATTTAAGTGATTATTTAGGGCTAAAATGGTCATTTTAAATGCAAATCTTTTAATGCTGAGAATTCGTCAGACACTCAAACAACAGATTATCAGATTAGCACAAGTTCGAACAACATAAGCATATATAAGCGCTTTCTCAGCAGTCTATTTTGTTACAGCTCTTTCTTCCATAGTGGCTGTTATAAGGAAATGCTGAAACCCCCATAATTGTGTTTATTTATATAAGAGCATTTAAGTTTTCTATTTTTGAGTATGCTAATGATAAGCAAATGCAAGTTGATCTCATTTTGTATCTTTTAGCCCTAGTGTAAGCTAGGAAAGGTGTTAGGATGAGGATGTTTTCAGTTTTTCTCAAGAAACGGGTTTCTTATGATATATTAATTGGTTTGTGCGTTACATAGGCTTAGTGGAACAGAGCCAAGTATGAAGAACTGGAAGTTTGCTAGGATGATGAAACAGTCGGAATTGCAGTTTACAGAAGATCAATTGTTGAAAATTGTGGGTGGACTAGGGGAAAAAGGCCAATGGAGGCATGCCTTTTCTGTTGTGAAGTGGGTTTACAACTCTAAAGAGCATAAGCACTTTAAGAGCAGGTGACGTTTTCTTCTTTAAAGATTTCGAATGATCACCACTTTTATGCTAATATATATAACTGATTACCTTGACTTCAGTTTAGATGCACATCCAAACATGTCTTTGGTTTTCATGACATATGTCATATACGTAGTCTTTAAATATTTATTTGTGTCTTTTATGTACTTATAGGTTTGTGTACACGAAACTCTTGTCAGTTTTGGGAAAAGCAAGAAGACCCCACGAAGCACTGCAAGTCTTTAATATGATGCGAGTAATTATAAAAACACCGTTTTTAAATTATATTCAAAAGTTATATTTTAATCTCAGTGGATAAAATCTCATGTCAAACTGATGTAGGCGGATTTCCACATCTACCCTGATATGGCTGCATACCACTGCATTGCAATTGCACTTGGTCAATCTGGTCTTCTAAAAGAACTGGTGAACATAATTGATTGCATGAAGCAAGAACCTTCAAAGATTATCAAGAAAGCTCGACGAAAAAACTGGAATCCAGTTCTCCAGCCAGACTTGGTCGTATATAATGCTGTAAGAAAAATATGTAACAATATTTATACTAAGAATTGAAGCGCTTTTTATCTCTAATTGGATAAGAGTAATATTGTGAACTCTCGGCAGGTGTTGAATGCTTGTACATTGTCAGGAGAGTGGAAGGGAGTTTCATGGGTGTTTGATGAGTTAAGAAAAAGTGGTTTGCAGCCCAGTGGAGCAACTTATGGACTTGCAATGGAGGTATTAACAGGATTAGATCAACTTTAGGTCAATCATTTTTGCTGTATAATAAAAAGTGTCTTTTTTGATTCGTTGTTGATAGGTAATGATGGCCTCTGGGAAGTATGAGCTTGTGCATGAGTACTTCGAGAAGATGAAGAGGAGCGGGAATGCTCCAAAAGCACTTACTTATAAAGGTACTTGAGCTTCCCATTTAATGTGTCATGACTATATGCTTGTTAATGAAATCTAATTTAAACATTTTTGTTTTGGTGATTGGCTAGTTCTTGTGAAGGCCTTCTCGAAAGAAGGTAAAGTCGATGAAGCAGTTGAAGCAGTCAGGGATATGGAACGGAAGGGTGTTGTTGGTGCTGCTTCTGTATATTGTGAGTTAGCATTTTGTCTGTGCTTTAATGGGATGTGGGAAGAAGCTATTTTGGAGGTACCTTTTTTTTGCGACTCAAAGAGTTATAATTAAATTTATGGTTAAGTAAAGCTACGGGTAGTGAGATAATCATACGTTTATCTCAATAGTTAGTTTTCTTTCAACAACTTTTTTACCTGTTTTTCCATATTTGATTATTATGATCATTTTAATAATCAGCAAGTCTTAATAATATTCAGTTGATCGAATTTAGGGATAATATTAATAAGGTAACATTTAGATTTATCTCGATAAGATGATTGATGACTGCAAATGCAGATTAAGAAGATGAGAAGACTTCCATTAACTAGACCTTTGGTGGTTACCTTTACGGGGATGATTTTGTCTTCCATGGATGGAGGGTATATTGGTAATTGTATACGGATCTTTGATATCAGTAAGGAGTATTGTTCTCCTGACATTGGCATTATAAACGCCATGCTGAAAGTTTATGGGCGGAACGATATGTTTTTTGAAGCCAAGGAGCTATTTGAGGATACAAAGAAATCTAATGGTCATAACGTTAGCGTGGGTCGTGATGGTCCTTTTGTTAGTCCGGATGCATACACATATGGTGAAATGCTTAGGGTATCTGCTAGCGCTCATCAATGGGAATACTTTGATTATATATATAAAGAAATGGTCTTTTCTGGGTATCAACTTGATCAAAATAAACACTCATTTTTGCTTGTTGAAGCATCCCGTGCTGGAAAGGTACATGGTTTCTTGTCTTTTTTCTGTTAATTCGATAAATTTGACTTATGTAGTCAAACTTACTAAATTTTGAAGTTGTGTTTACTTTAATGGCAGACTCATTTACTGGAGCATGCGTTTGATGTAATGCTGGAAGGGGGTGAAATACCACCATCATCGTTCTTTGTTGAAATCATATGCCGATCTATGATCCAAGATGATTATGACAGAGCCTTGACCATTCTTAACAGTATGGCTCATGCCCCATTCCAGGTCCGAGAAAAGGAATGGAGGGGATTGTTTGAGGAATACAAAGGTAAAATCACGCGGACCCATTTGAGAAAACTTTTTGATGAAATCGGTACTCATGATGTAGCAATGGAAGCTTCGGCCTATAAGTTATCAAGACTGTTGCAATCTCTTTGTGGGTCAAAGTCAAACAACTCATATCAAACAAGCTCAGGCAGCCACACCTCAAACGAGTCTGATTTTGAGTCTCCTACTGATGCTGAAGGACAGAAACTACATAGTATAATGGAACATTTTGCTGATGAGTTATCACTTGATGAATCGGTTGAAAATTTAAGTGATGAAAGGTCAAAGTTGACTAACAATGAGGTTTTGGATGATGATTATGATTCGGAGGACGATTTCTTGGATGGTGAATTTGGAGAAGTGGATGAAAATAAGAGAAAGAAGATACCGTCTGCAGATGGTATACTGGAAAATTGGAAGGAAAGTATGATAAAAGATGGAATGTTTTTACCATTCCAAATTGCAAGGAAGTGATAACGAATGTCATTTTGCATACAGGTGTGCAGATGAGTGTTGTTAAGTTTCTGTAAAAGCTTGTATGTATAAATTATTTACTTACAAAAGAACATTTAGCTTTCATAAGGCTTTAGTTTAACCAAATTTTGGTATATAAAGTGGCCAAGTTGAGCAGGCAAACATGTTGTTAAGCTATACAAGATGAAGTGTGGTCTGATTGAGTTTAAGTGATTTCGTTCTCTGCAAATCCAAACTGTCTTTATCCTTTTATTCAGTTATGTTTGGATCAAACTGACTTGCAGAAGCTTCCGAACCAAACTGAATTTTGCTGTGGTCTGGTTTCATGGTTTAAAATATTTCCAGATGGCAACATTGCAACATTTGATTACACACAGTAAATGCCTACTATACATGTAAATTTCTTGATGAAATATAATGTCAATCATTGACACTAATGTCGGCATACTTTCCATTTTCTTTGTTTGCTAGAACTTAAAATTTGGGTTTGGTTTCTGAGGTAATCGCTTTACATAAGCCATATTGACTAACTGGAAAAGAGCCTCTGATAACAAAAATATAAAATAATAACCCCAAAAAAAAAAAAAAAAAAAAAATCCTTGAATATTTTGCAAAAAGCAATTTTTGCAAGGTATATGATAGTAATTGCTGTAACTTAGAAGATAAACAATAAGTTTGCTAGGTTTGACAAATCACTGTCCACTGAGAGTCGTCAAGAACAGGTGACTGTCAAATTTCAGGTTCGAGCAGGCATAATCACATCAAGGCGTGCAGAATGCAAAAAAATATTCTTAATAACATTGAAGTTATCATATAAAGTACAAAAGAGACTAGAGTAATGTTGTACAATCCGTAACACATATCCAGCAAAATCAATTTCATATATCAGTTCCATTTTTCGTCACCTACATCGTCTCAACTTGGTCAACATTAGCCTCTGACTTGTTCGTTATAAATGCTCATTTATGTTCTGCTTATAGAGTTAGAGTTCGATTCAATTGCTGTAGAGTTCCTGTTCATGAAGGAGAACGAAATCGTATATGAGCATTGACAATTGCATCTTAACGAAAAAATGAAAGGATTTGTGAATGAAGGAATTACTCTTCTTCAGAATCAAAAACTTCATCATCTTTCATGTACTTCTCTTGCACCGCTGCTGTTGTGCTATTATCGTCAAGTAAAACAATCTAAAATCTTTTCAACATTGTCAATAACACCTCAATAAAGGTGATGATTTTAACATATTCAAATAAATGGGGTTGAACGATTCAAGATACTTGAAATGTATTTTTAGCTTGTTAAATTGCTTTCTATGAAAAGGTTCATTATCATAAAAATAATAAATAAACATATGTTATATATTATATATTATTGAAATACACTAAAAGGATATCTGTAGTATTCCCAGTCTGTTGGTGCAATAGCAATTTTGCTGAACTCAACTGCACTAGCATCGATCCCTTGAAATATATAACCATTGGTCTTGTCTATCAACTTCACAAGATTTGTAACACTCTCTTTGTCCTACAAAAAGTCAAAAAAAAAAAAAAAAAAAAAAAAAAAAAAAAAAAAAAAAAAAAACCCTTATAACGAATGAAATATACATATACCAGACTAATTATATAAAATGGTTAGTAAAAACGGGCATGCCTGAATAGCCAAGGTACTGAAGTTGACCAAACCATAATCTTCAATTACTTCGCAAAGTTCTTTTGTGAGTTTTCTGCCATCATAAAGAAAAATTAATGAGTTAAGTACGTGTACTTGGTTCTAAATGAAACAAAGAAACTATAGCCAGATAAGATGCTAGTCAACAACCTACCTATACTTAGAAGAGCGGGGATCTTGATCTAGATGGTTCTGCAAATACGATAAATCTTCCACATCGGTGTAAAAATCAAGATTGAAGGCTGCAGTATACAGGGATCATCAAACTTTAGTTACTTCTACATATTGGTTTCTCTCTAAATACATCCCTATTTATTAGAAGTTGCAATATTTTATAAAAAACTATTTCATACCTAGCTTTCCATAGCTCTCAATAAGATCCATTTTAGACAAGACATTGACATGTGGCAGTTCCATGTGCAGCATTGTTGATAGTGAGAGAAGCAATGCACTCACATATTTCCCAGGGTCACTGCATAGGTGGGCGTCTATCAAGTGAATCGCAGTCAACTGTAAAGAAGTCATCTAATACTGTTAACACTTGCAGGAAATGTGTACATGTGGGTATCTACTCTTAAAAAAAGGTGCAAAGAAAAAAAAAAAGCACATCACTTACCCGAAGATCAAGTTTTTTAATAAGTTTCATGATGACGTTTTTCGCATTGGAATGAAGGAAGAATAGTTCAACTTGGCCAGGGAAATCAAAGAGAAAATAGTGATCTGCAAATAAATTTACTTTTACCTGATTTGCCTTAAAGATAACACAAACAAGAACCCCAATTTGCATAAAGTATCTCAACTGAATACGCATCCATTATATGTATTCCCAAGTTTTAACATTTAGTTAAGATCTCATGTTCTTTAAAAAAGAAATACACCACCTTCATCAAAAAATTGAAGTCAAAACAACTTACTAGATACATCATGGCTTTCATACTAACCTTTCAAAAGAGGTTTCAATTTAGATTCCAACCAGTCGATATTTTTCTCCAAGTAATCCATACAATAAATAAGACCTGATCGATAACAACAAAATGAATCAAATAGTATTAATCACACATGAAAAAAACAGGTTCTTCTATATAACAAGTAATATATCATATAAGCTATGTAGAAAAGATGTCTAACCTCCATTAGGACCAAGAGAGTGTTCATTCATCACATCACTGAGTTTTATAAGATCCTCGATGTTGATAGCACAATCATATCTTAACATAGATATTAAGAAAAAAATTTCATGGAATCAGTATAATATCAGTCAAATGGCAACTGCCTATATAATTTAGAATATCGTGTTTGCATTAATATAAGTTTAAAGAGGATACGGCAATGAATCATTTGCAGGGTCTAAATTAATAACAGCTACTTTCCTGCAACAAAATTACAAATCTCATAAGTCATCCCCATGACATAATCATATTAACCATTCAATCCCTCCAAGAAGAAGTAATATGTATCAATTCAAAATGAATAAAAATGTACCTCCCAATGAGTTGGAGGAATTGTTGCATGCCGTTGCAGTAAGTTGTCTTTCCCGAACCTGGTGGACCAATTACCACCTGACCAAACACCATCTTTTACCCCTTCTGCACAATCCCATGATCAAAACAAACATTATTATAAAATACATAAAATGGGACTTGTTCCAAATGTAGAATAAAGGTACAAACGAGAGTATATAGACAGTAGTGGTTGCCGACAATAACCTTGTTGTAAGCAATTAACATAAACAAAAAAGGGCATTTGGTCTAGTTGAATGATTCTCGCTTTGGGTGTGAGAGGTCCCAAGTTCGATTCTCGGAATGACCCATTTTTCATTTATAAAAAATCAATAATTTTATATACTTTTTTTAAGTGCCACTATTTTGTTTAATTTGATATTCTACCAAGTCAACTCCAGACTTTGGAAACAGATCTACTACTAAAGTGATATTATATACCCGAACCATGTGCTTGCAGATCTAGAGATTATGCCGGTAAATTCAACTAATGGGTGCTTCTATTAATGAGTAGAAATCATAAGACAGCACTGCTCCGTTACCGGAATAAACAAAAGTAGCTTCTACTCTTAGGAACCAAGATGATATGGCTGCATTACCAGAGATTATATTACCAAACCTACAGATCAGATCAAGAACAGATGATGGTATGATTGTTGCTGAAAATGCCCTTCACATCACAAGTTACATGTCTCACTATTTTCTTAAAAGTGTTTTCAGAAGTTTCAAGTTCAATCTTAAAACTAAATAGGGACATACATGTTAAAGTCAGGGAGAGCTAAGGTGATTTACTTCCAGGAATCTTTTATCTCAACCAAAGTGTAATTTACAGCATTCTATGCTACACCCGTATACTGATATTCCCAAGGTCGTTCAAGAATTTAAAGACTTTTGGGCATATGGGAGATATGCTAGGCATTTCGGTCATGGAAATGAACCAAGTAGTTCAATCTTTTCAAAATAATATATCACATCTAACCATGGTGCTGGGCATTCATGTCAAAATCAGTAGAAGTGTATGCACAGGGTATGCAATATTTCAGTATGATAAATTAGATATGAATGTATACGAGCTTTAATCATAAAAACCAGCACGTGAAAATAATCGTTGCCAAGATTCTTAGTATGATAAGTGCTGAGAATGTGATATATCAGATCACAAATTACACACTATCATTAAATCTACTAAACACACGTATACATATACATTAATGCATAAACATGTGGTCAGTATAATGATTCTCTGTATGTGTTACCTCATCACTATCTTCTCTTAAGTACTCTGAATTGTTTCAAATTTTCATAACTAAAAGAAGAGAAGTATTAACTATGTGTCCTTATCACACACAGATGCAACTTCCCATTGTTAAAGCTTGGAAGACCTATATATCTTATCAGTTGACGTGTTTTTAGTGCTTTCTATTCTAAGCTATGCATATCCTGATGTTCCCAAGTTGTTCGAATTAAGCAATTAAAGACTTTGGCTTTTGGAAGAGGTGATACGCTGCCATTTGATGTGATCACGTTTGTACATCCGAAAAATTGAGTTTGGGTCATGAAATTGAACCAAGTAGTTCAGTCCTTTCACTATTACGTATCAAATTTAAGCATGGTGCTGGGAACTCGTGTCAATATAAGTAGAAGTATCTGCACAGGGTATGCAATATTGTGTTTATTTAAGCTTATATATGGGCTTATGAGCTAATTTGACTCGGCTTATACTTCATAAGCTCATTTAAGCCCAAGAATAAGCTTAAAGAAATACTTTGCAAAGATCACATAATCAAATTCAGACAGGAGGCACTAAATACTTTTTTGTTCACACGTAGTAGCCTCAAACTCCAGTGAGTTGAAAGCAGTGATATCACACTAGAAGAATAAACAGAAAAATGGAAAAAAGTAGGCAGAAGCAAATTGAATTATCTGAATTCCACGGTTTTAAGCAATTGGGCACTTCATGAAGTTAACAACTGAAGCTGTCAAGTCATGATTCAACCAGAATGATAAGAAATAAAAAGAGACATAAAAACCAACTGGGCATTTGGTCTAGTGGTATGATTCTCGCTTTGGGTGCGAGAGGTCCCGAGTTCGATTCTCGGAATGCCCCTTTTTTGTCTAAAAAATTAATAATTTTATGTATTTTTTAATGTGCCGCTATTTCTTTAATTGGATATTCAAGTCAACTCTAGACTTTGGAAACAGATCTACTACCTAAAGGGATGGTATAATATACCCCAAGCATGTGATGCAGAGCAAAAAATATCATGTCAATAAATTCAACTAATGGGCATTACCACAATAACTGATTAAAATATATCAACATACTACCAAACCTACAGATCAGATCAACAGCAGAAGATAGTATGATTATAGCTAAGAATGCGCTATTTTCAGATAAAAAGTTACACATGATCATTGAAACTACGATACATATCTTTACGTATACATTCATACATAAACATGTGGTCAATATAGTAATTCTCTATATGTGTTGCTTTTCGACTATCTTCTCTCAAGTGTTTTCAAAAGTTTCAAATTCAATCTCAAAACTAATAAAAGACATAAATATATAGCATTTGTCCTTGTTACAGACATAAGGAAATTTCCAGTGTTTATGTCAGGGAGACCTAAGGTGATTCACTTCCAAAGATCATTCATCTCAACCAAAGTTTTTTTTCTTAAGCATTGTGTTCTATACTCCTATGCTACCCATATCCTGATGTTCCCAAGGTTGTTCAAAGTAGCATTCAAAGACATTTGGCTTGTGGAAAAGGCAAAAGGTTTACATTTCACTTAATCACATATGCACAACCGAAAGAGTGTCTGGGTCACGAAAGTAGACAAGCAGTTCGCTCTGCTCAAAATAATATATCATATTCAACCATGGTACTGGGCAGAGGGCACTCATGTCATCATAAGTAAAGATATCTGAACAGGTTGTGCAATATGTCAGTATAATGGATGAAACATGTATATTGTATGCCTACGAGCTTTGCAAATAACATAAGCAAACTTTACATAGCAGACACTAAACACTTTTTTTTTTCACACTTAGTAGCCTCAATCTGCAGTAAGTTTAAAGCAGTGATATTGCACCAGAAGAATAAGTCAATAAACAGAAAACTGGATTAGCTATAGGCAGAAGCACATTGAATTCCCTGATGTAACAGGCTTTAAACAGTTGTGCACTTCATGAAGATACCAACAAAGTTGTATATTCATGTTTCAACCATGGTGATAAGAAAAAAACAAATAGAGACAGGTAACAAGTGGGCATTTGGTCTAGTGGTATGATTCTCGCTTTGGGTGCGAGAGGTCCCGAGTTCGATTCTCG